>CAIGQQ010034599.1:4643096-4705016 GCA_903798035.1 Danio albolineatus | reverse complement strand
AATAAATAAATAAATAAATAAATAAATAAATAAATAAATAAATAAATAAATAAATAAATAAAAACACTCAAACTGGTTAGGAACAAGTCAAGGTTGAGTAAATTATGACAAAATTTGGATTTTTGGGTGAACTGTCCCTTTAAGAATTTTTAGAAGTGCAGTGTATCATTTTCCAGTTTCCACTTAATATTTTAGGCATAACCATCATACAAGTCATATGAACTATTCACTGGCATATTTTAAATACATCTTCCAAAACAAATAGCATAACTATCTGATCATTTTTAAAGGTTGTTGTAATTAAATGAAATAAAAATTCTAAAACGGTGTCAAAAATCATGCGTAAAGGAGGAGATTTTTGGGTGAACTAACCCTTTAAATAGTTCACATTTAAAAGTAGCACTGTGGCTCTTTTGATTGAGACTTTGTCAAGAGAATTTTCTGGTACGACACTACCAGAGGACAACGGATATCCACTTTAAGCTCCCTGAAGTAACAAGCCATGTGACAGATAGAGGGTTAAGCTAGTGGAAGTTGACCCAGCTTGCGTCAGACATATCTCGATTTCCTCACACATCAATCAAAATCTCTTTGTATGAATCCTTTAACTGCGAAATGGATCTCTGCCATGCGAGTGAATGGCCTTTAGTTCTACTGGTTAAGGAGAGGAGGAGTTAGTGTCTGGGTGGCATGAATGGGAAGAATCGGTACAGTGCCGCTTGCCCCGAAACGACTGTTAAATCAAAAGTAATGATGTCATTCATTTTTTGTGCGCCGGGTTTTCGTCCCAAACAGACAATGATCTGCTGTTGGGCTGAATGAGTGGCACACAATTAAACTCCCTGCTCCTATTGGGGAAATATTTGGCTCTTCTTTGGTTTGATCTCAGCTGGACGCCACAGGCTAAAGAGGTTGTCCATTCAGGACCAGATTGTTAGTGCCTATGTGTGTGGCTTAGAGCGAGATGAGAGGGGCCAGAGGATCGGACAGCAGGGAATCGTCCAGCCCGATAGCATCCATGCCATCTATATATAGACTCTGTGTTCATTCGTTTGCTGGCCCAGATGAAAAAGAAACATGCAAAGAAATGCTGTTTAAGATTTAGTACTGTCAATTATGGGTCAGAGGGTTGTATGTTTTTTTTATTATTATTTGTTACTATTTATATTTACAAATTAGATCATTTTGAGCGTCTTTCCCATTATTTCCATAAAGTCTCCATTAGTTTATATGAAGATGATGTTTACCTTTGAGTCTAAAAATACCAAAATGCAGGTGAAATTGCTTTTTCTTTCTAATGGTGAGATTAAAAAAAAAGGGAAAAATAACAATTTGGATGAAGGGTTTGATTTAGTGCTGTCAAAAATGTATTCAAATTAATCGCATCCACGATAAATGTTTGTATTTACATAATATAAACTGTACATGTGTACTGTGTATATTATATTTCTGTATATATGTATAAATACACACACATACTGTACATAATATACTTTATTTTAATTTTATTTATTTTTTTATTAAATTTTTTTATAGCTGATCTAATTCAATCTCTCTCTTTTTTATGTTGTTGTGCTGTATTTATGCCATAGTAATATTTTGAGCTCCTGATTACAACAGAGAAATACTGGGAGGTGTCTCTGTAGACTGAGATGGCATTTCATGCCGTTCAGCCTTATAATCTTAAAATGTCATCAAAATGACCTGTTTTGTCATCATTTTAGATAGTAAGCTAAATAATCATTTAAATACTGGCTCTAAATTGACAGTGGTGAATTAACTTGTGTTGTTTTGACGTTAGCTACAGATGTGAATGAATGGTGAAAGAAAGAAGTTCCTCTTACAAAAGCGTTTTAAAGACTCTCTGTGTTTGATTTGCTTTTTTATATACACGATTATGTCATTGAACTGTTGTATAAACCCGATATCAGACTCGTGCAGTGCGATGTGGCCTGCGGCCAATGCATATATATATATATATATATATATATATATATATATATATATGTATGTATGCTCCCCACCACACATAGACTTTACTTGGTCGGGCCACTGAGGTATATTAACGGCCACACAATATTGTTTGCACTTTTTTTTTTTCATCATTTTTTGTATCCACCCAAGATAACCGGCCATTCGTGATCGATCAACCAGCAGATTTTCTCTCATCCTACAAGTTTTGTACTGCTGGTTGTGTGTGCGAACACTCCTACAACTGTCATTGCTCCCACAGATGTTTCTTCTAAGATGTTTGAGATTTGGCTTTCGCTTTTATTTTCTAAATCTGTCATTAATTGTATGAGTTTTGGCATTAGCTTTTTTTTGTAGGCCTGATTTGGTGTCACCGCTGACTGCACGCACAGCCGTGAAAGAGTGAGAAAAGCATTAAACAATACAATCTTTAATCTAAACTACTCAAAAAACTTCACTATAGACTCAGAGAGGATGAAATGACATCTAAACTGGCTGTGAAATATATGTACACCATTAGATTGGTTAATCAACTGATTTGCCTTATTAAATAATCTACACTTTTATTTTTGCAATGGCAATCTTGAAATAGCATGAAATATTTAGTTTAAAGTCGGGCTGGGCAATTAATCAAAAAAGTAATCGAAATTGACATTCAGAACCTATAATCAATACAATTTTTCCAGGTCAGTTTTTTCAATTACTTTCCCCACTGTGAGTGGAGTCACCTGAGCACACTCTGTTATGGCTACTTCATACTTCTGCTTCGAACATACGGGTAAGGTCTGGTGCAGCCTGTATGCACATACGTACACGTACTGTACCTCTCAAAAATTTAACTACACGTCGCAAGTATACAATACATTGACGATGATTGGAAGCTGCGCCTAGGGCTGGGCGGTATGGCAAAAATCAATCTCGAAAATTATCCTCCATATTGAACGATAACGATATATATATTTATCGTTATATATTTATAAGTTGTTAATACGTCCAAATTTAAAAGAGTATCCCCAACAATACTAAAGCCACAAAAATTAGAGGGTCAATTAAATGGCATAACATTTTTTGGCCAATACATTTTCGGTGGCCGAAAATTCGGTACATCTAACATCAATACACTTTTAGATTCCCATTGTTGCACATTTCTGTTGTGTGATTGGTTCTTAGATCAATATAGAAAAAAAAGTCTTATTTTTCTTATCATTTTTTTTGACATCAATTTTATCAATTTGATATCAACTTTATTCAATATAACGTTTATCGGCCCAGCCGCTGCGCCAGGGACAGCATATTTTCCAATAAAATAAAATAATTATTTGCATTAAGAAATTTGTTTACAGAAGATTCAAGAAATGCACTGTTTAAAATATTATTTACAGAATATACAAGAGTTATTTTATTTAGAGATACAAATTTATTTATTGTACCATATTATACATTTATTATAAATTTATATATGACTGTTGGTTTTAGCCTATGTGTGTTTTAGTTTTGGTTGTTCAGCGTTGATGTTCAATAAATAATCATAGACAGTAGATATTATGTGTTTCCTTCAATTATTTTGTAATCAAGTAATGCAGCTTTCATTCAAAAATCTGTCACTTGTAATATGAGCATTTTTACTGGACACAACTTTTTAAATACCTAAAACAATCCTTCATTAATTGAAATCAAGTTAAAATTTTAAATTAATAAGGATTTTAATTTTAGGCCAAATCGCCCAGCCCTAAGTTAAAGTTTATAAATACTAAAATTCAGTATTTATTAATCAAATAACAGTTAAAATTGTAATTAAAATGTTCATTATATGACTTTCATGTCTTTCTTTCTTTCTGTATTTCTTTTTTTCCCTCTTTTGTGTGGGGGTGTTTCAAAGATGATCAGTTGTTTCTGTGGTTTATGGAAACCTCAGTGTGGTGAAGACTATAGTCAGAGCTGTGAAGCAAGCTCAGCGCTTTCTGGCCCACCAGAGACTGCGCTATAACCAAAAGGCAGTGCTGGGTTATTTTAGCTCAAGGTTAATCATACAGTCGCAGTTACATTTTTGGAGTTGTATCATCTAATAGGAGTGTCTAAGTCAAAAACACTTTTTGTCACAAAAGATAACAGACATTATTATAGTGCGTTTGACACTTGTCAGTCCAACCCCAAGAGTAACAGCTGAAAAATACTTACTGCGTCAATAATAATACGTCAAAACATTTTCATTTGTTCACATACATTCAAACATAACTCTGTCATCGTTTACTCACCCTTGACTTACTCCAAACCAGTTTGAGTTTTGTTTTTTTTTTCCTGGTAAACACAAGAGCAGATATACTGAAGATTGTTGGAAATCTGTAACCATTGACTTGCATAGTATTTGTTTTTCCTAATATGCATTTCAATTGTTACTTTAGAGCTTGCAAAATGTCAAGTTTTACTTTGGGCAGACACTCTTTTTGGTAGCCTGAAATAAATTTAAGTAGCCCAAGTAGAAAAGACATTATTTACTACATAAAAAACCCATATATTTACTAAATACAAATAAGGTAAGATGACATTTATTAGGCTGCACATATTTATTTTAAATAACCGATTATAGTTATCTTTTAAATAACCCCAAAATAATGATAGTTGAATATTCTCATTAAATATATGCTCTAAAATAATGTTCCAGGATGTTGCTGGATGCCTATTAATAAAAAATCTATATAAAACATTTCCTCGTGGTTATTTTTTTGTATTATTTCTTGGTACTTTTGACAACACAAGTTGCAAAGACAAATTCAAACACTTATTGTTAGTCATGAATGAAGACTTCAAGAGGTCTTGTTTGCTGTGATTTTCTTCAGCCATGCATATAGAATAAAAAGACAGCTCTAATACATATTTAAATACAGTAAATCATTCAACAGGCCATTTATGTTTACAGCGCTATAATAAAATAGTTTCATTTCCGTCAACAAAGGCTACACTAGCTTTACAATATGAGGTTTGTTCCTCAAATCAGTTTTCTCAGATCTGATTTTTTTTTCTCAGATGATTTTTTCTTCCATAGCTGTTCACGTTGTTGTTTTAAATTTGGCCAATATTAGATTTTCAGTTTGAAATTTTTGACCCGCATGTGCAGAAGAACAACTACACACAGCTTAAACCTTTGAATTATGTACAAATGCGTATGCTGTAAATAAAGCATGGCGTCAGATTTATGTTTAAAACTTTAATATATAAGTTATGTCAACAAATTCAATCTAGATAAGTTAACTTAATTCAAAATATTAAGTTGTGATAACTAATTGGCGCAATAATGTTTTAGAGTATACTGAACTCTTATTATTCATCTATTTGTAGGTACAGTGCTCAGCGTAATTGAGTACCCCATTTCGAAAATGAATATTTTTATCCATTTCTCAGTGAATATAGGCTATGTACTTTGGCGCATTTAAACAAAACAGATTTATTAAACAGATATATTTATTAAAGTAATATATTAGTCACCAAACATATCTAGAAATTAAAAGATAATACAATTAAATTCAAGAAAAATATAGCAAAAAAATAAAAAATACAACCTTCAAAATTTCAACAATTTTTTAATTGTAAGTTATTTTGTTAGATAAGCTCCAGCTTGGCTTCAGTACTGACTAAACTAATGCACAAATATAATATTGTACAGCTTCCTAATAAAAATATGAATTTAAAAGGTAGATTTGTGAGGGGTGTACTAATATATGCTGAGCACTGTATATGCAAATTTTCATTCAGTGGCACCGTTAAACCTAATTTGACAATTTGATGTCTCGTTTGTCTCATGAATTAGCACAGTTACTCAGGCTGGCAGCCAGTAGGCACAGAAAAAAACTGCTAGTGTCCCATGGTCGCCTGGCTGTGTCGTGCTTTTTTTCCCTTTTTTTAAAATTATTATTCCAGAGCCCTCTGATTATCCCTGCTCTGGTTTTGTCTCATTAGAGGTGAAGTCAGGCCTCGATCCTCAGCACACAACAATTTGGAGGAGTTTGATCATTAAAAAGACACTTGTAAACTTGATGTCATGCTCATCGGTGAATGACTTACTGTACAATCAATATTATTTCTGGGCCAGAGGAAGATTACAAGGCTTTCGGACCAGTAATTACAATGGCATTTTCCAAAGAATTTTGAGGTCATCCTAGTTAGACTAGATTTTTTTTCCCCTCATGCGTCATTTGGGCACATTCTTCAATGGATAATTTACAACAAGCATCTTGTAAATAACATGCTAAATAATGGGGGGCTGAAGGCACAGCTTACAGAGCATGTGTTTTCCACTACTTCCACGGTGTATGAATGCAGACTTTTTTTTTTTCTTTTTTTTTTGCGCACCAGTGAAGCTAGTATAGGAAAGTTAAAGATAGTTATGGTCATTGTCTAAAGCAAATATTAGTGTTTTATAAAATCTTATAGATATATCAGACTAAGTGACTTTCATATACCAATAAAATTGAAAGTATTTAAAGGCATAGTTCACCCAAAAATAAAAATTCAGTCACCATTTACTCACCTTTTACTTGTTTCAAACCTTTATGAGTTTTATGAACGCAAAAGACGATATTTTAAAGCTGAAAACCTGTAACTATTGACTTCCATAATATTTGTTTTTCATACTATGGAAGTCCTGAGCTTTCTGCAAAATATCTTCCGTTGTGTTTAACATAAGAAAAAAGCTAATAACCACTTGAGGTAGAGTGAACTGTGTGTAAATTTTAATTTTTGGATAAACAACTCTTTAGGTTCTATTTTAACTATGTAGATCAAAGTCTAAAGCACATAATGCAAAAGCATTAAGGGTGTGTCTGAATCTAGTTTTGCTATTTAAAGGATTGGAAAATACGCTTTGCGCCCCAGTGCATGGTCTAACAGGGTTTTGTTTATTCTCTTAATGACTTAAGGGTTTGTTTTCAGCATAACGTGCATTAAACCAATCAGAGTCTTATCTTCTATTCCCTTTGAGTCTGTTGTATCGTGTCATGCCACATTTGCTATTTACATGGCAGACTTTGTAAGTGGAAAAACTGAATGCTTCACCAGCGAGAAAACAGTTAAACAAATCATCTGCAGAGCGAGGATAAAGAACAAACCTCCTCCATTCGGGCTTTACTTTCTCTTTACTTTTTTTTTACTCTTTACTTTACTCTCTTACATTCGTGGATAAGGAAAGGATGTTGAAGGCACTTCATTAAAGACATCCATTAGCCTGCATATCTAATTTTGTTTGTTAGGGGCAAAGGTTTGTTTAAAAACTATTTATAAATTCAGTTCTAATTTACAGCAATTTAATAAATGAACAATAATAACAAAGTGTGAGTTTAATCCAAACACACATCCTATTCTTAGGGCGTACTCACACTATGTACAGTTGCCTTGATCTGGGCCGAAGCACGCTTGTCCCCTTCCCGTCTCCCCCTATGGCCTGCACTCACATTACATTCATGCCTGAGCATGATTACGTCATCGATGATGCATTGTTCAGTTTGAGAGAAGTGCTCTCGCTCAGAACAGTGGACATTTCTTTATATTGTTATATCGTTTTAGTCGTTTGATATGCAGTGGCACGCAGTCAAACATTTAGCCGAACAGATCAGCCACTTTTGCAGATCAGCCTGATTCAGAGCACTCACATTTCTCAAACGATCAGGGAAACAGGCCTGGGCATGGTTCGGATAGCATAGTGTAAGTACGCCCATATGCCCCATACGGTGATGCATATGTCTCCAAAACTCGACAGGTGGACAAATCTAAACTTGTTTTTATTAAAACAAATATAAATATGCAAGAAATAAAAAATACTGCTAATAATAATAATAATAATAATAATAATAATAATAATAATAATAACATTATGCAAAGGCAGATTGTCATGAATAAACTGAAAGAAGCCCCACATTATTTAACTTTTTGTGTGTAAAGATATTTGTGTATTGCTGTACATCCTGTGTGTATTAAGCAATGTGTAAAAGTTTTGACCTGTAAAGGCGCATAACTAACGCTCTCTTCACTGGACCTGCTTTTAGTTGCTCAATGGCGCGGTCTATTTTAGCTCCTCAAAATAGCAATGCACCAACAATGCACCTTAACACACCACCTTTTCAGTCCAGTACACCCGTGAGTCCACAAAGTGGCGCAAATGGATTTGCTATTTAAACGTGAAAATCACTGTTGCGCCGGTCTGAAAATAGCAACAAATCGCACCAAGCACGTCTTGTGCTTTATTGCGCAGGGTGTATGATAGGGCCCTTTAAATGTATCTCTGGGTAAATAAAATTAAAAGTTATTTTGAGAGTTTTTCATTGATCACATATACTGTGTACTGTATATTACATAATTTGTTTTCTATATTCGTTAGGACACAAATGAAGCTTGTTAACTCATCACCTTGTAATGTTAAGGTACTATCTAGCTGTGCTAAATATTATTAAAATAATTTTATAATTATATTATATTAAACTTAAATGATATTAAAATTCTCTATACAGTAGATGTGTGAAGAAGATGATTGATCTGTCCACCCGATGGACTGTGTCTGTTGCAGGATCATAACAAAGTATTTCAGTTTTCCTTATATACAGTCACAGAAATGTGAATAATTATGGGCATTATTAGAAAATGATGGCAGTCGTCATCATGGTAAGCCAGTCTGTCACTGTTCATTAGACATTATACGTTCGTTAGAGAGCGATAGAGAGAGAGAGAGAGAGAACAAAACAAATCTGCTCTCTGTTCAGAAGGGATAAATGCATTCAGCCAAGTCAAAAAACAGTTGTCTATATTCAGTCTGTGTTAATCAGAGACATGTGCACACTGGAAACAGGAAAGTGAAAAGGCAGGAAGTGTGGGTGGTAGACTGGAACTGAAAGTTAACACCATTTCTTTCCTCTAACTGCTCTCATTAATGACTGGAAACCTACAGTAAGTCTGGTGATATTTGCTTATTTTGCTAAAGCTATTTCTGTTGCAATCTGGTACCGTCACTTTCTTGACTTGAATGAATTAAGAACCATAAGAAATGGCTTCTTGTACTATGTTTTCCCCCCTAACACTGTCAGGAAAAAGCCTGCGTGACACAATATAATTGTGTTTTGGAACTTAATATGTCTATTCTGAGACAGAGACTGGAAACATCACAAAGCTGAGGCATTCGTTTGCTCATAGCATTCTGTTTGTTACTAATCATTGTTTCTGTAAGTAAATAAGAGATTTAGTTATGCTTTGGAGGCTCTTTGGGATTCCAATGACTTTCAGATTTGCAATGGAAAAAAGTTCTGTGTTGTTTTAGACCTCTTTGGAAACAAACACTTGTCAGAGCTGTAGCGTAGCGGTTAGCATATGTGCTCAAACACCATTAACAAAAAGTTCAGCTGGGAAAATATGGTCATCGTTTACCCACATTCATGCTATTACAAACACATGTTTTTTTTCTTCCACAAAAATTACACGTATGCATATTTTGAAGGATGCTCACACTCCTTTCATATTTTGTCAAGTTACATAAATGTGTAATAGAATTGTAACTTAAAAGATAGAATTGTAAAATGTGTAATTCAACATGAGAACTCAAAAAGGTAAAATATGTTGCTCCGGATACATTTCATTGCACATTTCAGTTGACAGATCCACTTGAGCGTGCTGTTTACATTTTTGTGAATCTGAAATACATAACTTAAGGTATGTTTTATTATACATTTCATATTCACATCCTTCTTGAACACGTCCATAAAAAGGACAAAGTTTTTGTAAAGATCACCTGGCAAACCACTGACCTAAACATTTCCCTAAATGCAAACAACATTTTCAAAAGACAACTTTAGAGAAAAGTGCACTGCGACCTAATTTAACCTTGAGTTTGCATTACTTTAATCTCTTTTGTGCAACCATGATTCATTGAACTTGAACCTTAGTGCTGTGTGTCATAAGTACAACTGTACAAAGTGACCTACTGCACAAAGTCACCCAATGTTTATTCTGAAAATGTAGCTCTATATATATTTCTGGAGATCACAGATTATGTAGCCAGAGCTACATATGACTGCATTTCATCTTAAAACGAACGCTATGGTGCGGTATGATAAAGTTCCATTTCTCGCTTTCCAGCTGATCGCTTACCTTCATATGGACAGCTTTTCCGCTGTTACCAGTTTGTGCAGGTGCTTTTTGTTTTAGGGTTTAGGGAAGGGGGAGGGAATCTGTTGATTGCTCAATCAGTCAGTCAGTCAGTTAGGCCCCGTTTACACTAGTGTGTTTTAGTTTTAAAACGGCATTTTAGCATGAAAACGGTCCGCGTCCACACTAGCGTTTCACCCAGCGTTTCTGAACATATCTCCGTCTACACTACGCCACTAAAAACGTATATCACGTGACCATTCCCGCACTCTGGGCATGCGCATTAAAGTATAAACAGGAAGCATGTGTCTCGCTCGGCATTCTAAACAGGGCGTACGCCACTTGAAACGTGATCGATTAGCGAGTGCTCGAACAATAACTTGCCTCTTGGGAATATATGCAGCTGTTGTAGTAAAAAAGGCAGAGTTTAACTGCACAATTGCGCTCCCATTTCTGTGTCCATGTTGTTTACAGTGCAGGCTGGTCTGCCGTCTTCCGGTGGCGTTATAGTCTTGTGATAGGGGCTTGACGAATAAGGGAAGGTTACGCAATGACCCAAAAGCCCCAATCGAGTAGCAAATCTTAGTAGCCACGCCTCCGTTTTCAGACGTCTTCGTTTTCCCCCATCCACACTGAGACGGAGAAGCAGCGTTTTAGAATAAAAACGGCCTCTCCAGTGTTTCCAAAACGCTCCGTTTTCAGGGCTCGAAAACTCCGGCGTAGTGTGGACGGATAGTGTAACCATAGCAAAACTTATGCATTTTAAAACGAAAACGCATTAGTGTAAACGGGGCCTTGGTGGCCTCTGACAGTGGCCTCTGGTGGATTTACATGAGAACTGCAGGTCCAAATGGCACTTGTGAGAAAAAATTTTGGTCTCAAAAAGAATACACAGCAGCCTCTGGAAGATTTGTGAAAACAAAAAGTGCCAAAAAAGTGCCATATACAGGGGTACGTAATCAGAATGAGCCTGAGTTGAAGTCACCACATCAGAAATAGATAGATATGTGATCGTATTTGATTACAAATCATAGCCATTGTTAAGTTGTTTTGTGATATTTATTTGGTATTGTGCAAATAACTGCATGAAAAATCATTTATTCATCAATACTGTCCTTGTAAATATCATTAGTGTGAAAGGGAACAAAAAGTTGTTGGCCTTATACTGCCCTGTAGCATTCATTTTATGTAGAAACTGAAGTCAAACATATGTTTCAGTACATTTTTGTTGTTTCCCAAATTCCCAATTAGCCTGTTTGGCCTTTTTCCCACTCTGCTCATATCAGGGGCAGGGTCATCGCCAGGGTCATCTGTGGTTTGTTGCTCAGGACAGAGGGGGTTGACTTTTAAGAGATTTTTAATTCTCATGAATTTCGGTTATCAGCGGTGTTGGATAAAAACATTATTGTTTGTCATTTTCATGTTGGTCTCAACTCAACCATAACATCTTTGTTTCAAATAAAACTATTAAAATACAATACAGACAAATTTTTATTTTGAGGAACTAATCGCCTTTTAGTAATATAGGTCAGTAGGGTAATAATGGACTCAACGTGCATTGCATGAGATGGCTGCAGCTTATGGCTCTATGATATGTTGTTTGCACATATGTGACCCAGTCGTCTCCCTGCTGACTGCCTAAATTGTAGAGTGATGAGTGAAACAGTGGAGGAGGAGGAGGAGAGGAGGAGCAGCCAAGCCAGCTGGAGCACTGGAGAGTTTGCATACCTTTTATGTTACCACCCCTACTGACTCTTTCTTCTGGACTGTTTCCAGTACTCCCTCCAGCCCTCTTTCCCCGACTTCCTCTCGCTCTCTCTCTCCCTTCCTCCCCCACCCCCATAACTGAAACAGTCTCCTAAAGGATTGAAAAGGATTGAGTCATCCTTTCTGTCCGGTTTCCTGCGGTCACAGAAAGTTAATTTTAGCCGGGGCAGCCAAGCAGATATGTGCGCGAGTGCCAGACAAAACTCTGAGATGAAACTTTTGCTATCGATTAAAAGGGGGAAACTCTGTTCACTTCCTCAGAAATGGGTGGGGTGTAGTCTCTTTGTGTCCGACTTCTGTTGAATTAGCTGTCTGAAAGTTTACATCTGACTTCTTTCCTTGTTTGCGCGTGTGTTTAGGTTTGTGTGGATTCAGGGGTCACCAGTGAAACCGCTGGGGTTTGCTTTTTCGTTTTTTTCCCCGACTTCAGTAAAGGAATGTTGGCATTAAGTTTGGCTGGGGGGAAGGCAGTGAGCGGCGTCTCAAGTGCTGGCATTTGTTTCATTTCAGCTGTAATGAGTCTTGCCCTATCATGAGAGAAAGTTCTGGCTTCAAACTAGCGACTTCAAAGCAGAGCTTTTGAAAGTAAGACAAACTTTCAACAAGTCCTCACATGAAACTCGTTCAAGACTTTAGAAAATTAGATTTCGACGGAGAAAAGCTTTTGCTCTGTCTGGTCCTATCGCCATCTCCACTTCAGAGGAAATAAACGAGCTGCTAAAAATGACCAGAATGAAAGGAAACTGAAGTTATGCAGAAGGAGGGAAAGAAAAGTTAAAGCTGTGTGCGTCTGTCGGTGTGTGTGTGTGCGCGTCTGTGTCTGTGTGGGAATGATTACATCAGCTTGAGCTAGCCCTATGATTGGTTAGGGAAGTGTGGTTTGATTCACTACCTAAAAGCCTGTGGCTGTAACCCTTTGTGAGGGGAACAGAGGCAAGTTGTCTGCCAAGCTGGAAACAGTGCCATCTGCATGCTCTGTTCTGCGCCAAAGCTAGTCAGAGAGAGGGAAAGAGAAGAAGGGAGATTGTGACAGGTAGTACGCGCTGAGCCACTGACAGGAAGAAGCATCTGCAAAGCAGAGGAACTGCTTTTTCTTTTCTTTCTTTTTTTGCTCGTTTTTTCTCTCTTGTGGAGTTGTGGAGACATTCGGGGAGCGGGTCCGTCTCTCAGTTTGTGGAGGAGGACACAGGCTGCTGGGGAAAATGCCATCGTGTTCTCCTGACTGTTGCCTGCTCAGGCCTGGGGAGGTAAGATTTCTCCTCAAGCCCAAACGCACAGCTCCTCTTAGGCACTTCAGAATCTCGTTCCCCCTAGGCGACAGGAAGAGTCTGGGGATTTCTGGTTGTAGTAAAAATTAGAACCTGTAGAACGGAACCGTTAAATTTAAAACAGACTGCGACGGTCAAATCCACTGTTTTTAAGTGAATGATTGATTTGAGTAAATCTTGGAAAAGCTTTAAAGCTTGGCGTGACGAATTTCTGAACGTGTGTTTTATGCTGTGTGAGAGAACGTATGAAAGATCTCAGAATGAGAGAATTTTCGAGAAAAGCTAGAATGTGTGTGAGGAAGGGGACACAATGATACGGGACACGCACCAAAGTGTTTCAAATGAAATGCTTTTCTTTAGCTTTTCTCTCACATCACTGAGGATGTTGTCTAGACATGGAATTTGCATGATAAGACCTAGATTTGAGCATTAATGGATTTACACTACAACCTAAAGCCTTAAAAGAGTTTTAGCTATTTTCCTTTTTGCTTAAATGTACGGTAACGTAATGTCACATAAAATGCCACTGCCTGTTATTTGATTCATTTTGGGGCCCTGAAGATAAAATTTGTCCTGTGACGCAGTACACTTTCCTCCTGTCTAAATGTGATTATTTTCCATACTACAGTAGGAATTTGAGCTGTTTAAAATGAACCTCGGTGACATCTCATTTTTGTTGTTTTCTATTTCAGATTATAAAAATATTCAGCGAGGACGGGATGGGAAAGGTGGTGGAGATCCCAGCCGACATGACGGCGCGAGACCTGTGCCAGTTTCTCGTCTATAAAAACCATTGTGTGGACGATAACAGTTGGGCGCTTGTGGAGCATCATCCAGCCCTGGGACTCGGTAACTGGCTTGCTCATTTTCCAAGCTTGAGTGTAGCAAGTAAATTTATAGAGCTGTTTTAAAGTGTCTGTGTGTGTACGTCAACCACTTTAGATGCAGTAATTACAGGGTCTTTTGTGTTGGAGTTGAAATCAATGATGACCATGTAAGAGAAGAAGACAGACTTCCTTGATTCATCCTTTTATGTCCTCGGGCTCGGAGTAATTGATTAACAATCGCTGGGGGAAATCCCATATAATGAAGAGGCATAACAGGAAGTTAGGTTCCCTAAGAGTTGAAGTGCTTCCTTAAAGTTGAGCACGACATTGTCATGATGTGTTATGTGCTATTGAGAGCAGTTTTGAATGCATCAAACCTGTTAAACTTGTAAATCCTAAACTATTGGATTTCAATTGTTTGCTTCGTTAACTGTATAAACCTTGTTTATATGTATTTGATGGGTGACATGGTGGTTAGCACTGTCGTCGTACAGCAAGAAGGTTGCTGGTTTGAGTCCTTTCTGGGCAAGTTGGCATTTTTGTGTGGAATTTGCATGCTCTCCCTGTGTTCACGTGGGTTTTCCTCCGGGTGCTCAGGTCTCCCCCACAGTCCAAAGACATGCTCTGTTGGTGAATTGAATAAACTAAATTAGCCATGGTGTATGTGTGTAAATGAGTGTGTATGGATGTTTCCCAGTACTGGGGTGCAGCTGGAAGGGCATCCGCTGTGTAAAATATGTTGGATAAGTTGGTGGTTTGTTCTGCTGTGGCGACCCCAGATTAATAACGAGACTAAGCCGAAAGAAAATGAATGCATATGCAATTTAAGTCATATTTAAAGTAGTGTCAATATTATTATCTTTGACCTCCCTCAGTTCTGAATGTCTATCCATTTTCTCGTATTTAAGATTTAGATTTTAGCATCCAAACTATGCAGAATTATGTACCTGTAGTTTGTTTTACATTCTAGTCGTTAGCATTGCTTGCTATAAGGACAGACCTACAGTATGTTCCAGCAGTTGTCGTTTTGGTTAGCTCTTGAAAATTAAACAGATATTTCACCCCAAAATTCTGTCATCATTCACTCACTCTTTACTTGTTTCAAACCTTTAAGAGTTTCTTTCTTCTGTTAAACACCAAAAAAAGATATTATGAATTAGGCTTGAAACATGTAACCATTGACTTCCATTGTTATTTCTACTTAGGAAGTCATTGGTCACAGGTTGTAAGCTCTCTTTGAAATAGTTTTGTGTTCAACAGAAGAAAAACAAATAAAGATTTGGAATCACTAGAGAGTGCGTAAATTGTAAGTAAATGTTCATATTTTGGGTGAACTATTTTTTTAAACATGATAATTTTTTTTTGTTTGTTTTTACATTGACAGTTGTAGTCGGCTGCACATTGTGGGCAAATCTTTAGACTAACACATGCTGTGTGTTAATTTGTTACCTTGAATAGCCTGTGGCGTAAACGTGAGGCATGCTAGTAGAACGTAAGTCAGCCCAGGGCAACGAGTCATACAGTAAGTTCATCTACCCGAGAATGCGGTCTGGACAGGATTTCTTGTTCCAATCCAAATGTTTGTTTTATTTGGCAAACAAACTGTTTCCTTTTTATTTTTAACGGTCGTCTTCTCTGTATCATTCGTCTTTCATCGTCCTTTCAATGTTCTGTTTTGCATTTCAGTTTCCTATTGAGTTTGAGGATACAATAGATGATTAGGGAATTCGGGGAAATGTTGGGATATTTGGCTTGCCAAAAGATATAGACTACTCATCACTCAAAGTGCTTAATCCCTTAATTCATCAGGGGTCACCACAGCGGAATGAACTGCCAACTTATCCAGCATATATTTTACGCATTGGATGCCCTTCCAGCTGCAACCCGTCACTGGGAAAGAAGCTATGTCTTATAAATATATATAAAAAGGGATTAAGCCAAAAAGAAAATGATGAATAAAGGACATTACTTTATTCATGCTACTTTACAACTATTAAAGGGATAGTTCACACAAAAAATGTAAATTCTGTCATAATTTATTTACCCTTCACTTGTTCAAAACCTATTTGAGTTTATTTCTTCCGTTGAACACAAAAGAAGACATTTTGAAGAATGCCAACAACCAGCATTCTTCAAAATATCTTCTTTTGACTTGAACAGAAGAAACTCCAGATTTAAATCTACACGAATGAGCATAAATGAGGTGATTTTCATTTGTGAGTGAACTATCCCTTTAATGATATATAATATATACGCTTTTAAATGGTGTAATACAATTATGTATGATTACACTGAACTATTTTTGTAATCATAGTGTTTGTCTGACCAAAAAGCAATAATGAATGACAGTATTTAGTTGTCCACCTAATAAAGTTATATGCAAACTTTATCTTCTTTATCTTTATCTTATCTTTATATTCTTTTAATATACATATTGACTTGTCTTCTCTGTGCAGATAAATCATTATGGCAGTTTTGTGGTTTTTGTCATTTATTTTCCATCAGAATTGATTGATTCAGGCTTCAGTAAGACTTTCTAAAGTTACAAATGATGCTACACAGATGTCTTAATGCTATACAGTACATAATTACCTCAATACACTCAAATGCAGTGTTTTGTTCAATGTCATTTTTCAAATAGCAGTCGAGCTTTGTCATACTACATGACTACACATATTTTGTTGACTTAATAGCTTGTTTGTGTTAAAGATTAACCTTTAAAGCAAAAAGCTAGTATTAAGCTAGTATTGTGAAACTTGTTTAAAGGAATTTAGTCTCGTTGTACAACTCGCCTAGAGTTAAACAGTTGAGTTTTACCATTTTTGAATCCATTCAGACAATCTTCAGGTCTGGCATGAGAATTTAGCTTAGCTGAGCATATATCATTGAATCGGATTAAGCCATTTGCATCTTGCAAAACTTTTTTACAAACAGTTTTGAATGATAATAAAGGATATAATAATTGTAATAATCAAGGAACTTTTCTGTGGTACCATGTCTGCAGCAGGTATTATGCAGTCAGTGCCTGAAAATAGCTTGATACCTAGCCAGAATTAGAGTATAAATGCTAGCCATATCAGTACAGAAAATAGCAACTTTTCATTTTCCATCAGTCTTAATAGACAATGTAACTACAAAAGAGTCCAGATTTAAACTATCAAAACTTTTTGGTCGTTTTTGAGTGAGATGCTAATGGTCTAATCCGATTCAATGATACATGCTAAGCTAAGCTAAAAGTGCTCCTGCCAGACACAGAGATTGGCTAGATGGATTACAAAATTGTTCCGTTTAAGAGTTTGTAAATAAGCCGAAATGCGGTCTTGCTATTAATAGAAAAAAAAAAAGAAAAAAATATTTGCCAGAAATAATGATAATAATGTTCTTAATAATGTCATCAGCACATGCTTATTTTTGAACACACATGTCAGTTTGGACAAATGCTTCATTTTCAATGTGAAACACAGGCTATGTTTATAACGTCAAGTCCGTTCCTCATTTGATATGGATCCACGGTGCTTGAATAGTGCAAAGTGTGGTTGAGAGAAAGCATGACATCATCTCTCTGCAATGCAATCTCTCCTTACTAAGCCAAATATTGAACGGCAGGATGATGGAAAAGCTTGTCACTCCAAAGTACTTCTGTATCTCAGAGCGTCATTTCAAGATGGATGTGTTGTGGGGAAAAGTCATAAGCCGGTTTGTTGTAAAGTGGATTAAAGCATGCAGATATATTGATACACGTATTCAACGTAGTTGTATCTGGATATTAGCATGAATTATTGCTAGGCTTTCTGGGTACAGTGAGTGTAGAAGAGTTTTAAAATTGAACCCAAAATACATTTTAAAGGGATAATTCACAAAAAAAAAGAAAAGAAAAAAATATATATATACATATATATATATATATATATATATTGATTCTCTCTCACATGATTCTCTCTCACATGGGTTTTACACCTTTTATGGGTTTTATATCTTATGTTGAACACAAAAGAAGATATTTTGAAGAATGCTGTTTGCTGGGACACATCAATTTCCACAGTAGGGGAAAAAACACTGTGAAATTAGTTTCCAGCAACCAGCATTTTTCAAATGATCTTATATTTTGTTCAACAGGAGAACTTTTTAGGTAAACTATCCCTTTAAAAACGTGATTCATTTTGCTGTATTTTCATTAAATTTGGATAATTATTTAGAAAACAGAGATATTATATATATCATTATTAGGTTTAATTAAACACAAAACTTTTTAAAAATTGTCTTTTGGGAATACAATACAATTCACCACAAATCTTTCATTTTGATTGATACATCAGTCACAATTAATCGAATTTGCTTAACAATAATAATAATAACACCTTTTATTTATAGGCGTCTTTCAAAGCACTCAAGGACACCTTACTATAAGAATAATAAACATAATATTAAACCAGAAAATTATTAAAAGCAATCCTGAACAGAAAAGTCTTTACCTGGGATTTAAAATTGGAAACAGAGTCCATCTGACGAATATATAACAGCAGGGAACTCCATAACTGTGGCGCTATGCAGCTAAAAGCCCTGATAACAGTTAGATCTCAGTGAGCGCAGAGGAGTGTACCAGTGAAGAAGATCAGAGAGGTAATCGGGTGCTGGATTGTGAAGAGCTTTGTAAGTTAATAGAAGAATTTTAGGTCACACTTTATTTTCGAGAGTCGGTTTGTTGAAATTAAGTTACATTGCATCTACATACCAACTAATTCTCATTAGATTATAAGTAGACTGTTAGGTTGGGGTTGGAGTTGAGGTTAGTGTAAGTTGACCTGTACTTGCAAAGTTGCTTATAGTCAGTTAAATGTCTGTTGAAGGACTGGTAAATGTCAGTATCAACAGATATTAAGCAGATCGTCTACTAATACTCAAATGGACCATCCAAATAAAGTGTTACCGAATTTTATATTGTATAAAGAACAGGAAGCCAGTGCAAGTCAAAGAGAATTGGGTTATGTGTTCAGAAGGAAGGGAGCGGGTGACTACCCTAGCTACTGAGTTCTGAATTAACTGTAATCTTTGAAGTCGGTTAAGAGGAATACCAGATAGGAGGGAATTGTAGTAATCAATCCTTGATGTAACCAGAGCATGAACAAGCAATTTAGTACTTTGTTGAGATAGTGAAGAGTGAAGTCTTGCAATGTCACGTGAATGAAAAAAGGCAGATCGTGAAATATTACTAATATGTGAAGTAAACGAAAGCATACCATGCAGTACAACCCCAAGACCTTTAGCATGAGCCATACATTTTACTAGAGAATTATTAATAGATAGAGTAGGACGACGCAGTGGGTGAATTGGGTAATTGGGTATAGGTGAATTGGGTAAGCTAAATTTTCCAGAGTGTATGTGTGTGAATGAGAATGTATGGGTATTTCCCAGTGATGAGTTGCAGCTGGAAGGGCATTTGCTGCGTAAAACATATGCTGGATAAGTTAGCAGTTCATTCCGCTGTGGCGACCCTAGATTTATAAAGGGACTAAGCCGAAAAGAAAATGAATGAATGAATAGATTGAGCTTTGTATAGAACAGACTTGGAGCCAACCAGAAGGGATTCATTTTTACTGCCATTTAACTAAAAAAATTACTGGTCATCCAAATATGAATGTCTCGCAGACATTTAGTAAGATCAGAAATCTGATTTTTAAATGCTTGAAAATTTGTTTTTTTCCCTCATTATTCATCTTACACATCTTGCTATGTAAATTGGAAAGTTTGTTTGTGGGGTGGGTGTAACTGATCTCCACCATAGTGTTCTGTTGCCAAACAAAACCAGCTTCACAGTTGGACGAAGAATATATGTCCATGTCAGGGTTCAGGGTCTTTTGAGCGGTCATTGGCGATGTTAACTACACACCAGGCTAATATTGCAGTCTGTAAGAAGGGCAGATAAACAAATAGACATAGATGTATGCATGCATATATATGCATAGATCTTTTTTTTCAGCCAGTAAGTGCCTTTTTACACTGAACTAGGTGGGTGGAGAAGGGGGGTTGGTGTTTTCTCCTCCAGACAAACTCTCTTTTCATCAGGCAGGGATCACTAACCCTGTTTATTTTTTGTCTGTCTGGGTGAATGCTAACAGACCTTCATGTCATTTCGTTTGAATTCAAGTCGTTGCTTATAAAAATGCTTTTTTTTTAGTGTAACATACTGTACTTTATGAAGTAATTGCATTGTACATTGTTGACATGAGTCTTATTTTCTTTCTTTCTTCATCATCCTACAGAGAGATGTTTAGAAGACCATGAACTGGTTGTCCAAGTGCAGACGTCAATGATCAGCGAGAGCAAATTTCTCTTCAGGAAGAACTATGCCAAATATGAATTCTTTAAAAACCCTTTGGTGAGTTAATCCAAGACCTCAAAAGAACTATTTCAGATTAAGATTAAAGGGATTGTCAAACCAAAAATAAAAATTGACTCGCTATTCACTCACCTTCGAGTGGTTATTAACCTTCATGAGTTTTCTTTCTACTGTTGAACACAAAATAATTCATTTTGAGGACAGCTGGAAACAAGCAACCATTGACTTCCATAGTATGAAAAACAAACACTGTGAAAGACATTAGTTACAGATTTTCAGCTTTCTTCAAAATATACTTTTTTTGTATTGAACAGAAGAATGAAACTTATAAAAGTTTGAAACAAGTGAAGGGAGAGTAAATGCTGATTTGACGAATTGTCATTTTTGGGTGAACTATCCCTTTAATGTGTTTGTAGATTGGTTTTATTACCTTCTCTTGGTGCAGGTGTCGGTAGGTACATAAGTAACGTGACACGGATTATCGCTGAAGGAAAGTTCCTCACATTAATGGACTGTTTTCAGTCTTGGTAGATGCAGATATCAAGTGACATGCTTCCAGTTCAGTGAACTGCTCTCACACTCTCTCTCACACACAATCCAAAAGAAACCCATGCCTCTTACTGTTTGGGCTGGTAATCAAACACTTTCAAGAACATTCAGTCCTCTTGTAAATTCAGCTAGAGACGGAGAGGGGTGGGAAATCTGCATTTTACGCGTACATTTTCTTTGCTTCGACCTTTGACACTATGTTTTAAATTGCTGTAACACAAGTACAGTTCAGTTTGCGGTTTCTTCATCCATTTCATGTCATTTACTTGTGGGTTGTGGGGCTGACGAGCATTTGCATGCTGCATATGTTGTGGCATTAATGCACAGGTGTCAAAGCCAGTTCCTGGTGGGGCCACAGCCCTGCACAGTTTGGTTCCAACCCTGCTTCAGCACATTTACCTGTACGTTCCAAACAAGCCTGAAGGACTCAATTATTTTGATCAGACTTGTTTAATTAGGGTTGGAACTAAACTATGCAGAGCTGCGGCCCTCCAGGAACTGGCTTTGACACCTGTGCATTAAAGGGATAGTTCAGCCAAAAAAGGAAAGTTCTGTCATCATTTACTCATCTTCCACTAGTTCCAAACCTGTTTGACATATTGGGAAAAATGTTGAAAAAAAAAAAGACAGAAAAATTACTTCCATGGTTTGTTCCTGTGAATGGTTGCTTTTTTTTGTATTTTGTGATTTATGTTTTTATTTTTTCCCCTTTTATTTCATGAGTTCACACTTGGTAGGAATTTTCAATAAAGGAACACTAAGAAATTTTTTTTTTTTTTGCTTGTTCAAACTACTTATATAAAATGAGCTGAAACAGCACAATTCTTAATATTTTAATGGGAGAACTTAATTTTATATGTTCAATCCACGTACATTTGTTAAAAGTGTTGAGGTAACTTAATCGATTTGTGTTACAAGATCTTAAACTTCACTATAAAAAAGCTGGGTTTCACACAATTCATTCATGTTGTCCCAACACAAATCGATCAAGTTAACTTAATTGTTTTTACAAATTTAAGTGGATTGAACATAGAACAATTAAGTTATCCCCAAAAGCTCACGAATTGTGTTGATTCAGCTCATTTTTGAATGTTTATCTTGAACAAGCAGCAAAAATAATCTAGGGGGTTATGGGAATGCAGAAGATATGATAAGTGTACAGTTTATTTGGAATTGATAGGTTTTTTTTATTTTACTAATTGCTTTGGAAACTGTGCTGTATTCGTAAATGTTTGTAAGATATTGCAGTTTCGGGCATGTGTTTGATTTGCATCTTTGGATTGAAAGCATTCATTCATTTTCTTTTCGGGTTAGTCCCTTTATTAACCAGGAGTCTCCGCAGCGGAATGAATCGCCAACTTATTGAAGATATGTTTTACGCAGCGGATGCCCTTTCCAGCTGCAACACATCACTGGAAAACAACTGGATACACACTCATGCACACACAAATGTAAAAATTCAAGCGCCCTTATATTTTTTCAATTTAATCAAATGAACCTTTCTAGTCATGTCAACTTACACCAATTTACTACAGACAAAAAAATATTAAGTTTAACTTTGTATAACGTAAACAATTTAGTTGAAGCCTGATAAATATATTAAAATAAGTTAAAGCAACAACTTTTGTCTTTTTTCTGTTACATTTTTTTTTTTTTTACACTTTAGCTAATGTATTGATAGTAGCCATAATAATACCGACAACAGAGAGTGGCTCGGTGGTTAGCACTGTCACCTCACAGCAAGAAGGTCGCTGGCTCCGGCTTAGAGTCCCGGCTGGGTCAGTTGGCATTTCTGTATGGATTTATACTGTTCTCCCTGTGCTCGCGTGGGTTTCCTCCGGGTGCTTCGTTTTTTCCCCACACTTAAAAGACATGCGGTATAGGTGAATTGAATAAACTAAATTGTCTGTAGTGTATGAGTGTGACTGTGTGTATGGATGTTTCCCAGTGCTGGGTTGCCACTGGAAAGGCATCTGCTGTGTAAAACATATGCTGGATAAGTTAGCAGTTCATTCCGCTGTGGCAACCCCTGTTGAATAAAGGGACTAAGCTGAATGAAAATGAATAAGCGAATAAAAACACCAATAATAACAGAATGAAAGAAGAAAATCAGTATAAGAAAGTAAATGGGTGGCAGATGTACGTCTATTATTGAAACATTATATAATACTCCATTGTTTTATCGGGTTTTGGACCAAAGAGCTTTTACAATCATTTCAAATGATTGCTCTATTCCTTTCATCCACCTTAATCACAAAAGGAAGGCTTTTCACCAGTCATTACCGAACTGTTTCTTTTGTTTTCTATGTGCTAAAGCAAAATGCTACACAAGCAGATGAACTTCTGCAATCATAGAGACTTTCTTTATGCTATGCTGCGTTACTATTATTAGGCTATTGATATTTCCTTTAATAAGCCGAGCAGAGCATTTATGAGAGGATTAGCTTTGCACAATACTGACAATAAATGTTATATAATGTGGTTCTTTTTCTTCTTCTTCTTCTTTTCAACAGAACTTCTTCCCAGAGCAAATGATTGCCTGGTGTCAGGAGACCAATGGGACCATCCCCCCATCTCAGCTCTTGCAGGTACAACACACACACACACACACACACACATGTATTCTCTTTCCCATCACCCCACATCTAACATCAGCCTATTCATCTTTGACGTTTTACAAGATAAGACCATTCTCTTGTAATCTAGCCAACACAAATTTAAATATATTCCCTTTCATGTGATTATTTACATTGTTTTAATGGTCACACTTTACCCAATAAGATTTGATTAGTTCATGTACTAATGTTAATTAGTAATGAGCGATAATAGAACAGCATTTACTAATGTATCGTCAAAATCCAAATTCATGCTTGTTACCATTAGTTAATGCGCTGTGAGTTACCATGAGGGTGGCACGGTGGCTCAGTGGTTAGCGCTGTCGCCTCACAGAAAGAAGGTCACTGGTTCGAGTCCCGGCTGGGCTTGTGTGGAGTTTACATGTTCTTTATTCGTGTGGGTTTCCTCTGGGTGCTCCGGTTTCCCCCACAGTCACATGCACTATAGGAGAATTGAATAAACTAAATTGTCCATACTGTATAAATGTGTGTGTGTGTGAATTTGAGAGTGTATGGGAGTTTCCCAGTACTGGGCTGCAGCTGGAAGGCCATCCACTGCTTAAAACATATGCTGGGATAGTTAGTGGTTCATTCCGCTGTGGTAACCTGTGAAATAGAGACTAAGCCGAATGAAATAATGAGTTATCATGAGCTAACATTAAACAACTTTATTTTCATTAACTAATGTTAACAAATAGGTATAAATACTGTAATAAATGTATTTTTCATTGCTTGATCATGTTAGTAAGTTAATTAGCTAATATTATCTAATACAATCTTATTGTTATGTGTTATTATTTTATTTTCAGTACATAATATTTTTGTCTTTCTAACATATTTGTAAGAATGTCCGATTAAAGTTTTTATTGATGGATGAACCGGTGTTAGACCAAACTGTAGCTAAATTAGACAATCAGGTCAACATTTCTAGGGAAAACAGCTTTTAATCAGTGATTTATTGCTCCGTTCAGACTTCAAAAAACAGAACTGGTGTTGAATTATTTACATTAAAATGAATCAATCCACTGCAATCTTATCTGGTCGCTTTATTGAATCCATCTTTATCTTCTTTCATCACCAGAACTTCTTGAACTCCAGCAGTTGTCCTGAGATCCAGGGATATTTGTATGTGAAAGAGATGGGCAGGAAATCGTGGAAGAAACTGTATGTGTTTTTAAGACGGTCAGGATTGTATTTTTCGACGAAAGGAACGTCAAAGGTGAGTTAACTCTAAAAGTTAGTAAAAACGCAACCTTAAAGGGATAGCTCAGCCAAAACTAAAAACTTTGTCATTAACAAGCATGTTTTTAGTTTTTAGTTTTTTTTTCCGTATGTTAAACTCGAAAGAACCCACATAGCAAAATTTCTCTGGCTCAGCTCTGGCCCACACAATCAGGTTTTGCTTGGCCCACATGTCGCATTGAATTACGGTACATGACTAGACCAAATCTGGCTTCCGGACAAGGGCCAAACATAAACCATATCTGGGTCAAATCTCAGCCAAGTTAACAACTCATAACTGGGCCTGAACTGGGCCAGATAGGTTGGTGTGTCACAATTGCAATGAAATTGATAAACCGATGAAGCATTGGGCTTTAGGCACACTATGGGCATGCTTTTTCTCAAAGTGACCTGATTGGTTAAATTTTAATGTTTTTAAAATGTGGGTCAAGGCTGGCCCAACTTGTGTGGCCCACATATGCATTTTTTAAAGTCTGGGCCAAATACTACATTTTTCATCTGGCCCAAATCTTGTGTGCCGCCTTACAGACAGTGCTACCTCTGCCAATCCCGGGCCATGTTTGGCCCACATGCTGTATGCCAGTACAGGATGAATGCCTGCTGTGCCAGCTTTATGCCAAATCTGGGCCTAAATTCGTTGCTACTAGGGAAGATATTTTGAAGAATGCTGAAAACTTGTAGTATTTGTTTCTACAATTGAAGTCAATGATTACAGGTTTCTGGCATTTTTCAAAAGATCTTATTATGTGTTCAACAGAAACACATAAAAGTATGCAACCACCCACATAGCAAAATTTCTCTGGCCCAGCTCTGGCTCACACAATCAGGTTTTGCTTGGCCCACATGCCGCAGTAAATTACGGTACATGGCTGGACCAAATCTGGCTTCTAGACAAGGCCCAAACATGGACCATATCTGGATCAAGTCTCAGCCAAGTTAATAACTCATAACTGGGCCTGAACTGGGCCAGATAGGTTGGTGTATCATGATAGCAATGAAACTGATAAGCCCATGAAGCATTGTGCTTTAGGCACACTATGGTCATGCTTTTTCTCAAAGTGACCTGATTGGTAGAAATGTTTTATTTACTCAAAAATTATTTTAAGGTAAAATAAGGTGGGTCAAGACTGGCCAAACTTACATGGCCCACATATCAATTTGGCCCAAATTTTGTGTGCCGCCTTAAAGACGGCGCCACCTCTGCCAAACCCAGGCCATGTTTGGCCTACATGCTGTATGCCAGTGCCGGATGAATGCCTGCTGTGCCAGCTTTATGCCAAATCTGGGCCAGAATTATTTAGGTACTTAAGGGTGAGTAAATATTCATTTTGGGATGAGCTATCCCTTTAAGTTTAAGTTTTGCTTATAGTAGCTTGATTTTTTCTTCTTTGTACAAGCCTCTGTTAATATAATCAGGTGCTGGCCAGATCTTACCCCTCCCCCAGTTCTCTCCCCCCTCTTTATCCATTAAATGACATGAGCTGTTGGCTGATTTTTCACAGGAGCCCAGGCATTTACAGCTACTAGCAGACCTGGAGGACAGCAATGTCTTTACAGTGATAACAGGGAGAAAGCTGCACAGTGCACCGACGGACTTTGAATTCTGCATAAAAGTAGGTGTAACTAACTTTTAAGATAGGCTGTGTGAATATTAAACACTGATGAAAAAACACAGTTAAACATCTTATAAAGTTCTTTTTTTGGTCAGCAGGGGGATTAATGTTGTGCATTTTGATCATTTGCAGCCTAACAAAGTAAGGAATGAAGTGAAGGAACTAAGGATGTTTTGTGCAGAGGACGAACAGAGCAGAACATGCTGGATGACAGCCTTCAGACTCTTTAAGGTTGGTAGTAGAACCCACTTTCTCTGGTTGATCTAGGTCTTACCTTTATTTCTGAGAGGGTAGGGTTTAAAGAGAAGTTACTTTTCACTCCAGTAAAAGTATACATAATATCAAATTTGAAAGTAAAATGCATTCCAATGGATTCTATTTTGTCCAGTTATCCTGTACCCATATTGACAGGCACTTTTAGCTTAGCGTATTGTATTACCTCACCTTGACGAGCATGTTTATAGCAACGGTATTGTATTAAAAAGGGAGCATTGTATTACTGCATTTGTACCAAATTATATAAAACACAACATTTTGCTTCGAGAATGAATATACGTCTGGCAGGATTCAGGCTCTTGGGGGCTAGGCCCTCCCAGCTCCTTCACAAGCTACTAGCCTATAAGCCTTTTTACCTGACTTAGCTAGACCTCACACTCTTTTCCTGGCCTTAATCCTTCCATTGACTCAAAATAAACCAGAACAATTTTTTTTCGGACTTGTCTGGAACTTCCATGTTTCATCGTCTGCTCTAAAATCAGCACTCCTGCACCCTTTCTGTGCTTCATCTGGACCCTGATTGTTTCAGAACTTTTTTTGTAATCAAGAGCCCAACACATTTCCTTTATTACTCTACATTTATCATTCTTTCACTGCCTGACTCTAGAAAATTACTCAATTTCCCTGAATACTCAAGAGCCCCCCACCTTTATGGGTTTATTCTAGAATAGTCACTCTTGTATTGGTTCAACTGGAATATGCACCCTTTTGGTTATTGATCTTCAACCCATGATCTTGACTTATCTAAACTCACAAAGTTTTCTATGTTGATCTAAACCCACATCCTTTTAATGACTGATCTGCAACCTCCAGTTTTCCCTAGATCTTTTTCTAGTGCAAACTTAAACTGCTAGAACTTTTATGATGGGTTCACACCAAAGTCTAACTGGAAGTTGCTGCGAATTTATTTCAGTATGTTGATGTGCTTCCTTCTGAAACAGAATATTGAGTAGGGGGCGGTGCTTTCTTTTTGCATGCCATTCTTTCATAGCAATCTAACTGTAAGAGGAGCATGGTAAAGAATATTGTAAATTAAATCCATCAAACTGACATCATCAAAGAAGGACCTCCACTGCAAACATGGAACCAACTGGTCAGATTTTCATTGATTGATTACTAAAACAAACAAACAAAAATTAGTGGTTTATCGTGCACAGATTAATTGATCTCCTACAGCAGGGGTACCCAAACCCGGTCCTGGAGGTCCGGTGTCCTGCAGATTTTCACTTCAACTTGCCTCAACACACCTGCAAGGATGTTTCTAGAAAGTCTCGTAAGAGCTTGATTAGCTAGCCCAGCTTTGTCTGATTGGGGTTGGAGCTAAAATCTGCAGGACACCGGACCTCCAGGACCGAGTTTGAGAACCCCTGACGTAGAGAATAACAATGTGCGGTAGCAAAATAAACAGTATACATTTTGATTGCACAGCCTTTAGGTGCAGTATGTGCACAAGTTGAATAATAAGTTAATTAAAAAAAGGTCACTGGTTTGAGCCTCGGCTGGGTCAGAATATGAATGAAAGTGAAAACATCCTGTGGTTAATATAAAGTGAGTAACGTAATCCCAGTAGGCACAGGATGACGTCAGATTGACATTGTACCACAATGTCATGGGAATGAAAATCGGGTTGATGCCAGAACCCAACCTTAGGTCGACATCAATGATCAATGTTGAACAGATGTTGCATTTTGGTTAATTTCCAACGCAACCTTACAGCTTGACGTTGTGTGGACGTTACTACTATGATGTTACCACTATGATGACAAATAAATGTCAGTGTTGGACGTCAATATTTTGGTCACTTTCCAGCACAACCTAAAATCAACCAAATATCAATGTAATTTCACATCATTATTGGACATCAAAATAACATTGTCCTTAGATACTGACAACCTAAATCTAACCTAATATAATGTCTTGTGACTCTGTCTGTCTGCTGAAATGCTTCACATCCAGCATTACACTTTTTTTAGTCTGATCTAGACTAGCTTTACTTTGACTGATCCTCTTTCTGTTGTACAATTTGCAATGCTAGTAAACAGCATAAGCCTATACTTTCTTAAAGAACATAATCTGTTTTTCCACTTTTTAACACATTTTTCCCTCCTTTCTTCCCTACAGTATGGAATTTTACTCTATCAAAATTACAAGATCCACCAGCAGAGAAAAACGTTGCTTTCACACTTCTCAGCGCCTGTGGTAAGACTCCCTTGAACCTACTCCTGCGTTCAGTTTCTGTAAGTCACAGATGGAGCATTAATCACACGTGTCAGTATGTGGGCCATGATGTCACATTATGGAATGATTGTTCGAGTGTTGGCAGTAAAGTTATTATTACAGCTTGTTCTATGGATATTATGCAGTGATTTTATAATAAATGAGCAGAGAGATGCAAAATATGCCTGTATTTAGTATGTTATGATATGCGTAAATGTTTTTACTATTGCACATCTCTTTATATTCTATAGTCGATCTGCTGCCATATGATCAAATGTACTGTAAATGTAAGACTAGAAGACATGAAGACTAGGTAATTTTCATAAGAAAACACACCTGCAACAAAGCAAACAAAGTCATTGTCACTGTGTGTGATCTAATTTTCCAGAGGAGTGTTTCAGAGAGCTCTCTGGTTGCCATGGATTTCTCAGGGAGGATAGGCAGAGTGATCGACAATCCTGTGGAGGCTCAGAGTGCTGCCATGGAGGAGGGACATGCCTGGAGAGTGAGTTACAATAATATTATCTGGTCATTTACAACATCTGTTAAAGGAACTCTTCACTTTTTTTGGAAATAGGCTAATTTTTTCAGCTCCCCCATAGTCAAACAGTAGAGTTTTATGATTTTTGGGGGCTGGCAGGAACACTTTTAGCTTAGTTTAGCATAGACCATTAGCATCTCGTTCAAAAATGATCAAAGAGTTTTGATAATGTTCCCATTAAGATCTTTTTGTAGTTACATTGTGTACTAATACCAATGAAAAAAAAAATGCTGTTTTTTAACTCGATTTACTGCTACCATACCACAATGTTATCACGCAGCCCCTGAAAAACAGCTAACTTCTGTCAATATAAGCAGTGTGACCACATGCTTGCACAGGAGTATTGCCTTGCAACCATAGAGACATTTGTGAGAGATGTTTCAGGACTATTTTAATATCATTGCACCTGCTTCAGCCATTTTCTTTTTTTTTTTTTTTTCAGGGGATTAACTTGCTCTGATTAATTGTTCACCTAAAGAATAACGATGTGCTCTAACAGAATAAACATTGTAAATTTGTATTTCACAAGGACTTTAGAAGTCGACTGACTGTTTTTTGTGTCTCTGTGTTTTTCTTTTTTCAGAAGAAAAGTCAGCAACGTATGAATATCTTAGGAAGCCCCAGCTCTTTACACCCCTCATCATTAAGCGGAGGTACTTTCAAAAGCATTTTTCAATAGCAGTCAGTATTTAATAATGCTTTATTATGACTATAATTTTTTATTTAAAGCTTAAATATACGGTTAAATGTGCATATATACTGTTATGTTCAGTAAAATAATTTATTTTTATCATTAGTTGACTCTAATCCTTAAAAAGGCTGTATTTTTCTGCTCAGACAACTATATTGTGTAGTAGTATAACAGTCCACAGTGAAATATAGTTACATCTTGTGAGAAAGCTTAGCTTATTGGAATTGTCTTTAGTGTCATGTGATCATTCTGATTTGCTGATCCTTAAAAAAGTTTGTTTTACACTTTATTTTGATGGTCTGTTTGTTGATCTTATGTTACTATGCATCTACAAGCCAACTAATTCTCATTAGATTATAAGTAGACTGTTAGGTTAGGGTTAGGGTTGGGGTTAGGGGTAGGTTTAGTGTTAGTTGACATATACTTGCAAAGTTTCTTATCCTAAGTTAAATGTCTGTTTAGCAGCAGTATCAACAGATATTAAGCAGACAGTCTACTAATACTCAAATAGACCATCAAAATAAAGTATTACTGAAAGTTTGAAAATAGTTGTACACAACAACTGTTTGTACATTTTATGTAGATTCTAAGTTGAATAGACAGGTAAAAATACATTTGTAATAATGTAAACATTCACTTTTTAACATTTTTGATAGTAGTTGGTCAGAGAGTTTTGACTTATTGTATATAAAGTAAAATGATGAAACTAGGGATGCACTGATGTATCAATATCATTATCATCACAATATCTATTGGGCAAAATTTTAATAGTTTAAAGCTATCTACAATAATACAAACAAAGGCAGATACTGGTGTTTAGTAATCACATGGAGTACGTCTTTTGAATATACAATGTTTTTTTTCTCAGGGCAAATTCATTATTTTCTTGCAAAAAAACTTATTGAATAGTAAAAATCTAAAACTTTGAAGATTGACATTGTAATCATTTTTATCTTTATCTTAACTAAATTGTCAGACCATTGAATGTTAAATGTATCCATATTCACTAAAACCAATTTAATGGGGAGAAAAAAGCTAGCTTTGTAGTGTTGTATGCAATTAACCAGTATCTGTATCAGGGTCTTCACAATTTGTTTTGTTAAAATTGGTATCGGCTCCCAAAGAAAAAAAAAAGTCATATCTATGCATCCCTAATAAAAACAATTAGACATTGTCTTAAAAAGAAAAGTCATCTAGATTAAATCCTATAATTTAAAGATGTATAGCACAGGACATTCTTTTGAAGGAAAGATAGCATGGTACTGCCTATGCAGAGCATTAGAGAGATGCACATTCCCCTTGTCTTAAAGGCATTCTCTATCACTTCTTATCCAGTTATCCACAGAACTCAGCTGTGGTTTCACGGTCGTATTTCACGGGAAGAATCCCACAAGCTGATCCATCAGCAGGGCAGAGTGGATGGGTACATATCATAGCATCTCATTAGTTATTCTCAAAAAACCATGCTGGATGATTCTCTTGACTGTGCAATAGATACTTTAACGTGACTTTTTTTTGTGCTACAGAATGTTTCTCTTGAGGGACAGCCAGAGCAATCCCAAGGCGTTTGTACTTACACTGTGTCACCACCAGAAAATCAAACATTTTCAAATTTTTCTGGTAAGATTTTATTATATGCTCTCACAACATATATACTTGCTTATAACCTTTTAGTAAAGCACAGTAAGAATTATTAAGGAACACTCCTCTAGACTTAAACTGATGAGCTGATGACTTACCATGTTTAATCCATTTAGTTGATGTCTGGGTCTGGCAGGAGCACTTTTAGCTTAGCTTAGCATAAATAGTTGAATCAGATTAGACCATTAGCATTTTGCTTAAAAAAATTTAAAACAGAGTTTCAATAATTTTCCTATTTAAAGCTTGACTTTTCTGTAGTTACATCTTGAACTAAGACAGACAGAAAATGAAAGTTTCATAGGCGATATGGCTAGGAACTATACTTATATTCTGGCATAATAATCAAAGAATTTTGCTTCCATACCATGGCTGCATTACGCATCGCTGTTACCTTGTTATCTAGCTGGGGACAATTTTCAGGTGCTGTGTAATATCATTGTGTCTGCCGCAGCTATGGTACTGCAGCAAAATTCCTTGATTATTACAGCAAAGTCAGGACTGACACCCATTGTTTATAAGATTTTCTCCTAAATGGCAAAGTTAGGGACTGTTTTATCCTTAAGATGTTTTGTAAATATATAAGTATAGAGCCCAATATATACACACAGTATGGCAGTCATGTTTATAGTACTACCTTTAACTTTTTGAGGATGAATATGAATGGCAAAAGAATTAATTCAATACAAACAACCCAATGTACTTAACATACCAGTAACAAACCTCAATACTCCACTAGAGAGTAGAGGCAAACTTCAAAAGGTTCTGCCTTTAAACTGTGTTATTAACCAGGTATCTGGCTATAAATATGCCAGCATGACTTCAATTAACATGCTCGGAGAAGCTTTTAGCTCTGCTGGAGTTGACCGACCAGAGAATGCATTGGGTAATTGAATTGCATGAATTAAAAATGCAGCCTGACAGAGAAGATAAATGAGCAATTCCATGCAAATGTCAACCTCGACGGTTTTCACCAAAATAGCGAAACTCTTTCTAAATTTTTTTGTGTTTGCCTGTATTTTAAAGCTCTGTAAAAATGCTCTAAATAGACCCTTTTCACAATGACGTCACTTCACTTCCCCCTATCGGCAATGCAGTGCAGTTCTGGTTTACCTTTGACTGAATGGGAGACTTCTCTGGAAAATTTACAAAGGAAAATACTAACATTGCATGTTCTGATTTAGGACTATTACAGTATTAAGCATGTGTCCAAATGTTTCTCTTTCAATACTGAACTGCTTTCTGAGAATAAAAATGATTCTTTAAGTTATTAAGTATAGGAATAAGCTATTGTTTTTCAAGGAAAGCATATGTTTGTAAGCTTTTCTCTTATTAATTAAGAGGTAATACTTTACAATAAGGTTCATTAGTTAATGCATTTACTAACATGAGCAAATTATGAACAACACTTGTACAGCATTTATTAATCATAATTGAACATTTACTAATGCATTGTTAACATCTGAGTACATGCTTGTTAACATTAGTTAATGCACCATGAGTTAACATGAACTAACAATGAACAACTGTGTTTTCATTAACTAACGTTAACTAACATGAACAAATACTGTAATAAATGTATTTTTCATTGTTTGTTCATGTTAGTAAATGCATTAATTAACATTAACTAACGAACCTTATTGTAAAGTGTGACCAATTAAGATTATTTTCTCAATAATTGATTTATTTTTACTTTGATGCTACTATGAATATAAATTTGTATGTGTTATATGTAAATGTTTCAGCATGAGTCAAATTATTTATTAAATCTTCTCATATTACCTGGCAAGTCTGTCTATAAAACGAGTTTCATCATTTATTATTGATCCAATAATGTTTTGTTCAGTTTCTCCATTTGAATAAATTAAGACAGCGTCCTAGCACCACCTACTTTGTGGATTTAATTTGATATTAGTACTAACTTTTAATAAATAATGTTACAAATAAGTTCATAATCTAATAATACTGAATTAAAATGCAGTCTTAGGGTTATTTCTGCAATTGTACATCTTAAAATGATTTAGTTTGATTAGTAAGTCACATACAACATTGTTGTTCTGTTTAATTTAATTTGAATATTAAATAGACATAGATGTTTTATGTTCGTGATTAAAATACATACATAGAAAAAAAATGTCAGAGAACTGAGCAGTAGAATGTGAATAACATGAATGTGTTTGTGAATCAGCTGTACACTGTAAACATCCACAGTAAAACGCTTAGTTTTATTTATTACTTATTACTTATATACTTAGGACACAAAAAAATTATAAAAAATTAATTTGACATTAAAAAATGTCAAAAAGCACCTGTGTAAACATCTGAAATCTTTATTTGACAAATGCTGATGAGTACATACCAACTTCATCTGCAGTAAAGACAGCAACACAAAGCACTAGACTCCCATAATTCCCATTTGCTTGGTTCAAGTGGTAATCTGGCTGATCTGTAATTTTTTTTTTAAATCTCAGACGTCTCACCTTGAATGCAGACAACAGAAAACAGCTGTATTCATCATCTAACCCTATATGTAGTGATATATGCAACTGTGTGAGTTCTCTATGGGGAGTTCTGTGTAGGCGGAAGCTACGATACACTGCGTGGAGTGAAACCGGACACCACGTGATGTCATGTGAAAAGGGTCTATTGTCTTTGGAAATCTTTTCGAAGAATTATATCTGTCACATCCATAACAGAGAGATTTACAATCCAAAATGAAAATTTTTGCTCATAAATGCATAATCATTTTAGTTCTATAGAGAACTCTTTTGGGTTGTTCTATTTAATTCACTGAATTTCTACAAAGAATGTTCTATACTGTAAATTTTCCTCATTTAAAATATAAAAAATGTTTACAGATTGATATTTTTCGATCCCACAACTCTGTGGTTCATTGTTTTGGAAAAAATAAACAGATGTTTCAATATAATGTTAACATATAGGCTACTTTCTATGTGAATTTATGCTTTGAGATTTTACTGCAAATGTCACACCCATAAAGCTGGAATTGCTCAAATACCAAACCTTCCTTTTCCAGTGTGAAGAAGATGGTCAAATGTTCTTGAGTCTGGATGACGGCGCCGTCAAATTCACAGACCTGATCCAGTTGGTGGAGTTTTACACGCTCAACAGAGGAGTTCTGCCTTGCAAACTGAAACACCCCTGCACCACTGTGGCCTTATGACCTCCATATGCCTGATTTCGCCTAAAGATAAACATTCAGACGACGTGTGCTGTGGTGTAATGCTGTGCTGCTTGGCTGGAGAAAAGCAAGAGAGAAAGAGAATTAAATCAAAACAACACAAACAGGGCCAGCAAGAATTAAGGAAATTAAGCTTGTGTGTTAGATGAACCTCTCAGCCACCCGCACACTCAACCGTGGCCAGGGCAGGTTCTCAGGACAATCATCCAGAGGAAGCCTTCAGGATCCGCCTTCAGGTCTTAATCGTGCAGATGTAATAGTGGTTTGGAAATGGCCAGCAAAACACTTTTTATTTTATTTTGCACTCATGAACCAGGAACAACCAAGCTATAACAATTGTTACTTAAAAAAAAAAAAAAAAAAAAAAAAGTAAAGCAGATTCTAGAATGTGGACAACAGATTGGTGGTTTCAGTACTGTGAAAAGACACTGCCGACCGTAGAATTTTTGCTTTCTGTCGCTTTCATCCATAATTCGAACATTTAGACGTACACTTGCTTTCTTTTTCTCAAATGCTTGTCGTTTTGAGCACAAAACCCTCATATTTTGGGTCTTGTTTAGTTCCTGCTTTATCACAAAGCATAGCCTGCAGCTCTCTCTGCTGGCCATACCCAGACATGACGCATCACTCTTTTTTAAGGAATATCTTACCTCAAAAATGAAAACTGGGTTATTTAAGTCACCCTTATGTTGCATCAGAACCACATGATCTTCGTTTTGTAAAACACAAAAGAAATTTGTATTTGACACACACAAAAAAACTATATTTCAACACTGTTCCATTAAAGCCAAACCGTCAAGACCAATTTATTTTAGTCCTGAAAGTTCTGAGTAAGGACTAAAGGCCTATTCATATTAAGGATGATAATTATAAAGGTAAGAGTTTAGAACACGTTGATAATGTTGAACATGTAGATAAATTATATCAAGATTTACTTTCAGAACTTCTAAAACAGTGGTAGCATTCAGAATTCATAAAATATATATATAAAGAACTCTCTCAATTTAAAACTACAGAGAACATTGCGGAGAAGCAACAAGGAATTTAAAAAATCGCAGAAAAAAACAACACATTTTTCCTCAGGATTTTCAAAAGTGGCAACAAAGATGCAAAAACTGGCAATGGATATTTAAGCTACTTTTATTTTATACTTCAATTTGCTATGGAGACAAATTATATCATTAAGACGGACTTTCAGAACTTCTACAACAGTGATAGCAGTCAGAATTCATAAGCAAAACACTCCCTCAATTCAGAAATTCTCTCAAAACAAGAAGTCTAGTCAATATCTCAATAGCTCTCTCCATTTAAAACTACAGAGAACATTTTGGAGAAGCAAACACTGGATGGGGAATTTAGAAATAGCAGAAGAAAAAAAAATTGGGATTTTCAAAAGTGGCAACAAAGATGCAAAAACGAGCAATGGGTACTTTTATTGTATACTTCAATTAGCTATGGAGATAAATTATATCATTAAAAATTATATAGTCTAAAACAGTGGTAGCAGTCAGAATTTAAACAGAACATAAATTGTGGAAAAGCACACATTGCTTGATGTTAATCCCTCTTTTTAAAGATTATCTAAAGATAACCTCCATTTTGAAAACAAACATGGGAGCAGTGTTAAATTACATGGAGGCTATGCAAGTATAAAATAAAAGTACCTAAAATATCCATTGCTAGTTTTTGCATCTTTATTTTACCCCTTTTTGTAAATCCTGAGGATTTTTTTTTCTTTTTCTTTTTTCTGCGATTTCTGAATACATCGTTGGATTAGATTGAACAGCACACTGAGGACATCTGCTGGTTACAAGGGGGTAATGCAAAAAGAAAAGTATGAGCCAAAAGTAAACAGATCGCTCTTGTTTGCTGGTATGGACACATAGTCATTATCGTTATATCTATATGTATTGTTATCGTCCTTAATGTGAATGTCCCTTAAGACCTAAAGGGGGTTGAATTCAATTGAGTCGAGAGACCATAAAAATATAAGTTTAGAGTACTAAAACGCTGCCTTATGATAGCTTTGTTTGAACAACAAAGTCTGAACAACCACATTATGTTAAGTCCACCTTTACACTGTAAAAAAAATCAACTTAAAGACTCAGCGTAAAATATTAAGGCGACCAACTTCAGGACATTTTTGAGTTTGCTCAACTTATATCGAGTCAAGTGCAGTACTTGGGTTGAAAGTTGAGTCAACTCAAAAAAGTTCCTCAGCAAGTTGCCTTACAATTTTTTTTACAGTGTACCCTTATTATAAAAAACATCAAGACATGTCAACAAAAAATGTCTGAATTTTATTTTTGAGGCAACTATTCCTTTAAACACGAGTGCAAGCAAAACATGGCCTGACATTCCCGCCAGATCCTATAGGAACGGTGCCTTGAACAGAGGAGTCTGTTGAGTTCAGTGAAATAAAAACCACTAAACCCTCTGGGAACTCCGCTGTGGGTCACAGTCTTTCAGGAGCTAGATCAACAAACTGGAATCTCTTTAACTGCTGTCATCTTCAGTCCCAGCTCCAGTCCATTTGGTTGTTGACTTTCTATTTTTTTTCTCTCCATGTTTCGGAAGATTGTTTCGAGGACAGCACACTGTGAAGCCCGGGCTTAGAACACCCAAGGAACAATGGGGTTCGAATTTCTAATCTGCCTTGTCCATGGTAGCAGTAGGTACAATGGATTTGTTAAGATTTTTTTTGTACTTATGACGCAATGTAAAGTAAGAGCCATGTTTTTAGTATTGTGTTCTGCTAGATTGAGAGGGCATAGCCACCATGTCTACAAGTTCACCCAAGAGACCAGTACATAGATAAATGCAAATGACGCAATCAATAATAAGCATTGCTTCAACAAATTTATTTATTTATCTGGATTTGATTACTTGAAATTTAGTTTTGTTTCTAGTTTTGTTTTTTTGTTTTTCCTTTCTCAGCGCTGTTGATACTATTGTTACATTTATTTTTGTAAATTTTTTGGACCTCAGTTAACTAGACCCCCTTTCTAAAACATTTTAAGACTGGTTTTCATCAATATCCTAGTGTAGAATCACAGTTCTTTTGGACCCTATTTGTGGTAGACATGTAGTGCTTTCTCTTCAATGGATTTAAATCTTACACATCTTGCTGTCAACTGTTAAAACACCTGAAGAAAAAAAAAAAGGAAAAGAAAATCCAGTTTACATTTCGACCCATTGAACCAGTGGTGTGGCAAGTCAGTGACCGGATACATTTTTAAAAATTATTTGTCGGGACATTTAAAACATAAAAAACTATACCACAAAAAAAGAAGGAAAAAAAGCACTCTACCCAACAACTTTTTCAAAACCAGACTGGAACTAAAGACTGGAAAAAAAAACTCTAAAGTTTGAAAATAACGAAGGTCCAGTCAATATTTCAGTAAAAAAAATATATATATATATATATATATATATATATATATATATATATATTGCATGCAAACATAAACAATATTGGCACAGTGGCCCAAAATGCAAAAAAAAAAAAAAAAAAACTTGCTCATTTCAGTTACAATTTCCACGCTTTTCTTTTAGTACAATGTCCCTAGATTCTCAATAGAAGGAACAGCCAGACTATACACTACCTGACAAAAGTCTTATTGTTGATCCAAGTTGTAAGAGCAACAAATATTAACTTGACTTCTAGTTGATCATTTGGAAAAGTCGCAGAAGGTAGATTTTTCTGATAAATCATGTTGAACTGAATCCCAATCACCACAAATACTGGAGAAGACCGTGTCTGGGGTAAGATGGAGGAGGCATTGAAGATCCTCTGGGAGTCATTGAAGATGAACTCTGGGAGTCCTGCAAGAACGCTTTTTTTTTTTTTTTTGCCATTCCGGATTACTTTATTGATAAGTTATTTGAGTCATTGTAGAGATGTATGGATGCAGTCTTCCAAGCTCATGGGAGTCATAAACAATATGAACTCTTTTTTCACTGCACCATGACTTTATATTCTATACTGTACATTATTTCTATTAAGTGACAAGACTTTTGTCTAAGCAAAGTCAGACCTTACTGTCCTAATTAAATAATTAAAAATCAAGGCATGATCATATTTTATTTTAGTAAAATAAGCGTAATCTAGAGGCCTTTGCCTTTCATATAAGCCACTTCTTATATCAAATAATCAACTAGAAGTCAAGTTATTATTTGTTGTTACTAAACAGGACACAAGACAAAGGCGATAAGACTTTTGTCACGTAGTGTGGTTCTGTTCTGTGACATATTGCTGTCTTACCTTCGACACACACACACACACACACACACACACACACAAAACAGTCTATTTAGAGTCGTTTTTTTGTATTACAACTAACTATTCCTTCTTTATTTCCTCTCTAAGGCACTATTTTTATGTTTTTATGTGTGCATCATTTAATGCTGCTAGCTAGCCATTAATCTGTTATTATATATTTTTTAATTGGCACCACAAAGCACCATTTGCATGTAAAATGCAAGATACAGCAAGATAAGAAAAAAAGGCTGACAAAAATTTTGGAGAAATAAAATATTCACCCTGGGCTCATTTGCGGGTGCATTTCCAGACGCTATACCACTGCATTGAACAGACATCTATTACAGTATATATCCCACATTCATTTGTCTCCATTGAAGAAAAGGTGAACTATGCTGTCTACCTGATTAAAGTCTAGCATAGAAAATGTCCATGCTGTTTTGAGCTATGAGAAGAGAAAGTAAGATTAAACAATTAGTGCTAAATCCAGTTAATTAATGCATCCTAAAATACATGAATGTTTAGTTCAGTAAGGAATAATGTACAGTCAGCTGGTTTTTGTGATCATCACAGACGATTATGGTGCAAAGGGTTTTTTGTTCGCGATATTAACCGGCTGAATGTATTATTACATGTAGCTAATTACATGATATCTTAGAGATGGACGGATACTAAATTATGCAGATGCCGAAACCAATATTTAACTTCCTTAAATATACTTATTATTAATTACAGGGATAGTTCACAAAAAAAAAATCTATTTACTCATCGTCAGGTAGTTTCAAACTTTTATGAGTTTCTTTATTCTGCTGAACACGAATGAAGATGTTTTGAAAACAGTTGAAAACTTGCATATTAGGAAAAACAAATGAAGTCAATGGTTGCAAGTTTTCAGCCGTCTTCAAAATGTCTTCCTTTTTGTTCAAATGACTTAAGTAAGTCAAGTTTGGAACAACTTTAAGGTGAGTAAATAACGACTGATTTTTCAGTTTGGGTGAACTATCCCGTTAAAAATATGCTTCAGAACAAACATGCAGGATATAATTGAAGCTGTTTTGTAAACAAGCACTTGCATAGGCTAAAAGAGCTAACAAGCTAACTAAATCAATACGTTTACCATAAACAAATGGGCATCAAATCAAAGTAAAAAAGTAACATGTAAAAAAAAATTAGCAAAGGCCCTATCAGAATCAATTCATTTAGAGCAGGGGTGCCCAAACCGGAGTCCTGCAAAGTGTAGTTCCAACCCCAATCAGACACACCTGGGCTAGCTACTGTAATCAAGCCCTTACTAGGCTTTTTAGAAACATCCATGCAGATGTGTTTAGGCAAGTCAGATGTGTTTAGCTTAAGTCTGCAGGACACCGGCCCTCCAGGACAGAGTTTGGACACCCCTGATTTAGAGCAAAGGTCTCAAACTTAATTCCTGGAGGACCGCAACTCTGCACAGTTTGGCTCTATCCCTGTCAAACACAGCTGATCCAAATAATGAACACCTTCATTATTGGTTCAGCTGTGTTTGATCAGGTTTTGAGCAAATTTGTGCAGAGCCGTGGTCCTCCAGGAATTGAGTTTGAGGCCTTTGATTTACAGGTAGTGTAGACCTCATTGGATGATTTAACCACAGAAATAGACCGCAGGGCTTAAATCAGCGCTCTAAATATCACTTGAATATCTTTCTCAGAGTCAGTTATGTTAAGTTGTTTTTTTTAGGTTGATATAGCTACAGTTTGGGTGGTCTTACATTCACCAAAAGACACAAGCACACATATGCATATACACAAGCTTTGAACATGACATTATTGTCTTTATTTTCAGGGTTTGATAAGCAAAGCTGTACAATCAGCCAGCCAATGACTAAACTAACAACCATTTAGTTAGGCTGCTGTTGATTAGCATATTCTGCAACCAGTTGAGATATACTGTAATTCTAGTCGAACTAGAATTTTACCTGGTTCAGAGCACTGTAAAAATTGATTAGTTGACTTTACTGTTAAAAAAGTGAGCAAAGCCATTGTTTTTCAAGTGATTATTTGACTTTGCTTTGAAAAAAAGTGAGTAAGCCTATTGCCTTAAACTGAATATGTGTTTTATTGTAAAAATTAAGTTAGCATAACAGTTTCAAGTTACAGTGGGTTTACTCTCTTTTTTAAAGTCAGCTTGTTGCTTTTAAAGGAACACTCCACTAATTTTATTTCAATAGATTAAATTTACAACTCCTCCAGAGTCAAATAGGTGAGTTTTACCATTTTTTTAATCCAGTTAGCTCTCTGTGTCTATCGGGAGCATTTTAGCATAGCTTAGCATAGATCATTGAATCGGATTAGACCATTAGCATCTCAGTAGTGTCGATACTTTTCCTATTAAAAGCTTGATTCTTCTGTAGTTATATTGTGTACTAAGACCAATGGAAAATGAAAGTTGCTATTTTCTTGGTTCCATGATCTGATTCAATAATTTATGCTAAGATAAGCTAACGGTGCTCCCGCCAGACTCTGAGATTGGCTGAATGGAGACAAAAATGGTAAAAATCAACTGTTTATTTCAAGAGAAGTTGTAATATGAGCCTATTAAAAAAAAAGTGGAGTGTTTCTTTTTTTTTTAAGTAAAGAAATCGCTTTTTGCCGTGAAGAATATATTAAGTTTAGAAGGTACACATTTTTATTTTGGGGTTTTGCCAGAGAGAATAGTTGTAGCTTACCTAAAGACTAGCTTACTATATGTGACTGGTGAATCACCTGTGTGAGTAAAACTGATTTGTAGGTATTCTGAGTATCACTATAGCGCTAGCTGATCGTTCAGTCTAAAGTAAGTGTGAGCAGGAAACCTGTTCACCAAATACTCGGGGTGTAATTTCTGGGTTAACACAGTAATGCTTCACAATCACATTGTCCATACATTGCTTTATTTTTTTTTATATATCATGTGACATGCAGCTCAGCAGGACTCTTTAGTTACACTCCATTCATGTACAGTACAGCTATTCGAGTTTGTAGATACCACACTGAATTTTTGGATGCAGATTTTCTTTTCTTCTCCACAATGGCATATAACATGAAGAAACTTGACTTATTTTAGTGCGTTTTTATTATTTGGTTAAGTGTGTAAATATTAAATCTATTCTGTTTTATGTTGCTTTGTCATGCTAATTGACCTTAAAGAATATGTTATGTTTGCAGGAAAACTGGACTTTGAACTCTTTTTAGTCATTGAAGGTCATTATTAAGCTACATTTTGTTTTGTTTTTTTTAAACTCACTTATTCTCACAAATACACTTATCATGAAAACGCTAACAAGTTTATGCCTTGTAGATATTGTCGAGATGTTTCTTTATTATGAATCAAAGAAAGTTTGTTTCCCCATTGTTGTTGAAAGGAGCTGGTAGCAGCGTTTGCGAAATGTGTGATCTGTTGAGAGTTTATCAGAAATAAATGTCATTTTTATATTTAAAATAAATGAATGTAACTGGGTTGCTCAGGGTTGAAGTGGAGGCTGTTTAAAACTGGTCCTATGGACCAGCAAACTTCTTCTCTGTATTTTATTTCTGTCTTTTTATTAAACTAACAGTGTACTTATTTTATTTAGTCTTTGACCACATCAGTCCTCTGTTTTCCCCCTTTTTTCTCTGGCCTTCAACATATTTTAGTTTTGTCTGAAATGACAGAAGGATGAGTTTTATCATATTCTGTATAGTTTCCATTCTGAAAGGGACAGTTTATCTGAAATGTATATTAGGGCTATGTGATTTGGGGAAAATTGCAATATTTTCACAAATATTGTGATTTCAATTTGATAAACAGTTTTTTTTTTTTGTTTGTTTGTTTTATTTGCATTCAAGCTTCAGCTCAACGATCTTTATCGTAGCTTCTTCCTGCTAAAATGCAATGAGTGTTAGTTAAAAAAAGGAACTGGAAAGATATTAACTTACATCAGGGGTGTCCAAACTCCGTCCTGGAGGGCCAGTGTTCTGCATATTTCAGTTCCAACCCCAATTAAACACACCTGAACCACCTAATCAAGCTCTTACTAAGTATACTTGAAACTTCAGGGAAGGTGTATTGAAGGAAGTTGGAGCTAAACAAAGCAGGACACTGGCCCTCCAGGACAGAGTTTGGACACCCCTGACTTACATAAACATTTATTCAAATTTACTTTAAAATATTCAGAAATGAAACACTCATTTTTCTCTACACTGTAAAACCCAATAAGTTAAGGTAACAAACCATTTGAGGAAACCGAGTGCAACACACCATTTTAGTTCAAAAACTAATCCTAATGAGTAGCTTATTATAAAAACTAAAATTAATAATTATAAAAACACAGAACACTCAGCAGACTAACATTTAACATTCAGATGTGCTCACTCAATTGGCTAGTAAACTATCACACACAGACGACAGTCACGCATTTGCTCTGGGCAAGGGAAATTAAATAACACAAATATATTTCATATCGCAGCCTTCTGCGATTATCTGATTGCAACCTTTCAAATCGAGATTCTGATTTCATTTCCATTAATCGCACAGCCCTAATGTATATACTGTCATCATTTACTAATTTCAAGAAAGAAAAAAAAAAGAAAAGAAAAGCAGCAGCTTATTTTTGTGTTCCATGGAAGATTTTGAAATGACACAAGAATAAATACATGGTGATAGACTTTACATCATTGGGTGAACTGTTCTTTTAGGATTAGCTCAGCTAAAAATAAAGATTCTGTAGTTACTCACACTCATGTCATTACAATATCTCTAGTCTTTTGTTTATCTTCAGAGCACAAATTAAGATATTTTAGATGAAATCCTGGAGCTCTCTCTTGCTCAATAGACAGCAATGGTCACAAGATATTCAAGGTCCAAAGGAACCAAAAACATTGTCACAACGTTCTGTGTGACTTTAGTGGTTCAACTGTATTCATATGAAGCTTTTAAGAAAAAAAAAGTGTGTCAAAAAAACAACAACAACAAATTGGCTCACCTACACTGTAAAAAATTACCACACAATCAATTTGTGTAGGGACAACATGAAGGAGTTGTTAACTTTTTTAAGTTAAGTTTTTACAAATGTACAAGTTGTTCTGCAAAAAACTCTTTGGTTGCAGCTCAATTTAAATTAGTAGTTTGAATAACGAGCAAATGTGCTTTTTCTGAGTGTATATGCCTATAGTAAACGCACACACTGACCTGATGTGGGAGAGAAGACCAAGTTGTGTTCACTTTTTTGTGCACAAAAGAGTTCTTGGAGCTTCATATGATTACAGTTGAACCACTGAAGTTACATGTAATGTTTTTGGTTCCTTTTCTGGACTTTGAATATCTTGTGTCCATTGCAGTCAATGGCGATGAGAGAGCTCCAGGATTTCGTCTAAAATGTCTCAATTTGTGTTCCGAATTAACAAAGGTCTCAGGGGATAAGAACGACTTTAGCTTGAGCAATTAATAACAGGATTTTCATTTTTTTGGGCGCACTAATCCTTTCAAGCTTTTATAAATCAGGTGCCTGAAAACCCAACTGCCCATCCTCTCTTATGTGGACCTGAGAGGGTGCTCCTACTCAGGTTAAGGTTACTGATCTAGGATTTGTGACCATAGGTCACTAGTATTAGCTCTGAAAAGGAAGTCATGCTTTTTTATTACAGTGTTTGTGTTACAATGTAACTGCAATAGACACAATAGTTGTTTCTAAGCGAAAACATATTCTTAATGTGTAATTTTCTGCTTTTTAGTTATTGATGTTGTCATGAATATCAGCAACATGTAACAATTGTAACTTGATCACTGTAATGCAAAGCAGGCCTGGTTTATCAGAAACGTTCCCTGAGCTTTGCGTACGTATTCTCAATTTTAAAAAAAGAATAGTAATAATCATGACCATAAATGTAAGTAAATAGAAATTAATCTGAATTTGTGTCTTTCAGGGAATGTAATAAACAAACAAACACAAATATGTAGAAAAAGGTTTCTTGTTTTCCGATTCTGTGTTGATAATGTGTTCTGCTTGGCTCTGTACATAGCTGAATGGCTTACAAATTCTAATTGTAACCTTGTCAGGTATTTTTGTACAAATAAGGGACTGATATATTCTGTCTAGAATAAAACATTAATTCATTGCTTTATGTCAAGGTGTATGATATCATCTCAAACATCACACACTTATTATGTTCATATACTGTATGACTGGCATTGGTAACAGTGTTGAGCACATCACATTAATATAAAGGTATACATTTCACACTAATAACAAACCAATAACTAAGACTTTTAGTCTAATAAAATTAATAACTAGTAAAGTAGTTGTTGGATTCATGTATTAGGTAGCGAGGTAGAATAAGAACATACTCTATAAGTATTAATAAAAAGCAGATGTCGCCTCACAGCAGGAAGGTCGCTGGTTTGAGTCCCGGCTGGATTAGTTAGCATTACTGTGTGGAGTTTGCATGTTCTCTTCGTGTTCGCATGGGTTTCCTCCACGGGTGCTCCGATTTCCCTCACAGTGCAAAGATATGTGCCATTAGTGAATTGGGTAGTGATTGTCCGTAGTGTATGAGTGTGTTTCCTAATACTGGGTTGCAACTGAAAGGGCATTCACTGCGAAAAAAATAATATGCTGGAATAATGAGCCGTTCATTCCACTGTGGCGACCTCTGAAATAGAGACTAAGCTGAAGGAAAATGAATGAATGAATGAATGAACAAATAAATGAATTTTTTGGGAATTACAACTAGTGTTACCCAAATTTCGAATTTATCAATCAAAAAAATAAATAAATCAACAAATGCAAACAAACAAATAGAGGACTGATTATTTTTTGTCTTTTATTTTATTGTTTTTTTTTTTATCACAATAGTATACATGATCATACACAGTACATATAAAATTATACATAATTTCCCAAATCCAATAATAACTCAAGACAATATAAAGTACGACAATATATATTACGTATACTTTAAGTTTGAGTTAGACATATACAAAGTAACACAACAAAACAAAAAAAACAACACAGGCTCATTCTGAAAACGTAGTCCCATGTACGTTTCTTTTCGTGCTTACCAGCTGACTGCTAACCTCCATGTGGACGACTTTCCGGCTGCACTCAGTTTGTCCTGTTAGCTTGTCATGTTTGTTGGTGGACTTGAGATGCAGAGAGGAGTTGACCACGACGACAGGGTTCAAGTCCGGTGAAGATTGGTTCCAGAAAGCAGGTAAGACAAAAACATAATCCAAAAAATAAAATAAACCAGTAAATAACAGGTTGAGAATGTGGTAAAATCTGAAATTGTGGTAAAAATGAGATGAGGGCTTTTTTTCTGGATTGCTTTTGAAAATTGTTGGTTGGGTTTAGGGAAGTGTGGGTGGGTCAATCGATAAAATTGGTTGGGTTTAAGGAAGGAGGAGGTCGGATCAGTCGATTGTTCGGTCAGTTAGTCAGTCAAACAGCGGGCTCTGGTGAGTTTACGTGAGAACAGCAGGCGTGAATGTCACTCACAAGAGAAATTTGAGATCTCAAAAAGCGTACACACCGGCCTCATGTGGATTCGCAAAAAGTGCAAAAATACGTACGGGACTTATTTCATGGCCTCCAGAAATGTACATAGGACAACGTTTTCATAATGAGCCTGATTTAAAAAAAAAAAACTCTAACCTTTGATAAATGATTATGATGAATAAAAGTTTTTTAGCAACAACCCTAATCAAACACACCTGAACAAGCTAATCAAGGTCTTACTAGGTATATTTGAAACATGCAGGCAGATGTGTTAAGGCAAGTTGGAGCTAAACCCTGCAGGGACACCGGTCCTCCAGCCAGGACCGAGAACGGTGACCCTTGCTTTAATATGTTTCTTCTTGTTTAATTGTCTTAATAAATGCCACTCTAAACCACAAAACCAGCCAATGAGGATCAGTTGCTGGAAATTTGGATTTATACACTGTTATATTAAGAAAATTTGTCTTTAAAGTTCAAAAGCAAAAATAAAGTTGCAATGTTTATGGAAAGATACTTACCAAATGTATTCATGGAAGAGGATCTCCATTCTTTAATTTTCTTGATTTTTGAATTCATTATAAATATGAAAATTATAAAAATGAAAAGATCATGTCTCAGAAAAAAAACAATTATAGGTTATAAGTACTAGTGTATAATGAATGAGTATTAGTGTCTATTTAATATGCACTAGTATCCATTAATTAAGTACTAGTATCTAATTAGTAAGCAATACCTAATGATTAACTACTAGTACATAAAAAATATGTACTAGTCCCAAATGGAATACATACTAGTCAAAACTGAATACACAGCAAAATCCTCTGAATAAAATTTACTCAGTTTAGATAGCATTTGGTCTCTCTCTAAATTGAGTTAATGTTATGAGACAATGAAATGATTAATTAGGTGCAATAAAATACATTGACTCTCTCAAAATCTCAGCAGAGGATCTCGATCAACAAGCACAAACATCAGCTTTACTTATAAAGAGGGACCAGATATTCTCTGAGCTCAGTAAGTTTTACTCAGAGGATTTTACTGTGCAGCAGCAGTGACAGATTACAAATACTTAAATTACTGTAATTGAGTAGTTTGTCTTAAAAATTGTAATTTACTAAGTAGTTTTAAAGATGTGGACTTTTTTACTTTCACTTGAGCTGTTTTTTAGTGCAGTATTAGTACTTTTACTCCACTACTTTCCTTCAACCGCATTCATTCATTCATTTTCTTGCCGGCTTAGTCCCTTTAATTATCCGGGGTCGCCACAGCAGAATGATCCGCCAACTTATCCAGCATTTGTTTTACGCAGTGGATGCCCTTCCAGCCGTAACCCATCTCTAGGAAACATCCATACATTCTCACTCACACACATACACTACGGACAATTTAGCTTACCCAATTCACCTGTACCGCATGTCTTTGGACTTGTGGGGGAAACTGGAGCACCCAGAGGAAACCCACAAAACCACGGGGAGAACATGCAAACTCCACACAGAAATGACAACTGACCCAGCCGAGGTTCGAACCAGCGACCTTCTTGCTGTGAGGCGAACGTGCTACTCACTACGCCACCGTGGTGCCAACCTGCAATCACTACTTAATTATTTCCTGTCTATGGGTATTAGAAAAATCAGTCTTGTGATTCCTGTCCAAACAAATCGCATATACAAGGTAAATCGCAGCGTAATATAATACCTCAAGTCATGGACAGTATATAATTGCTGGAAACTGTTTGTAAGAATTAAAGTGTTCAAGAAGATGTCCAAAATCTTTACACGCATTGACCCAGAGACAGTTCACATGCATGTCACTGATGAGAAGATGAAGAGACGGATGTTTACTGTATCATGACCGAAATGGCCTTACACACCCAGCAGGCACAAGACATCAACATGACGTCAGACTGAAGTGTACCTGTAGCGTGTCTCACCCAGCACCACAAATGAAAAATGACACCTCTTTTTGGATCTGTGAGTCTGCAGTTTATTGACAAAAGACAGAAAATTAACTTATGCTGCTCCATACACTGTACTCCAGCTTTCTCTCTCCAGTCACATGCTGTTCTCAATTCGCACAATTTAATCACTTATAACTTTATGACGCCACTCGAAACTCGTAAAAAAACTTTAAATATTAACGATAAGTCAAAATACAAATTTTTCCCTTGTTCTGCAACAACCAAATAAAATGAGATGCTCAAAAATAAAAAGAAAAATATTTATGTATAAAAATCACTTGCCCTATGAAAATCATAAAAAAAAAAAAATCTAAAGAAAATACAAATCAAAAGTTTGCTGGAACTGAAACAAAAATAAAACTCACCACCCTACACTCTCCCTTCCTGAATATCAGCAAACTTCAAGGTTGTGGGGGAGACATTTTCTCTTAAATAGGGATACCCAGACTTAAGTCATTCACATAAACAGCAAAACATTTTGCTTGGGGGAAACATGCTTTTATGCACATAACCAAACATCCCTCAATAAAATACTTTTCAAGCCTGCTTGAACTAAAACTTCCTCATCATCTTTCATATTAAAAAATTCCCAATTAAGCTCAGTTTAATTCCAACAAAACTGGAAAGAATTGTGAATAACTCTGCTAATGGGTCTTTATAATTTGATTCTGATATAATCATGCTCATGCACTCAAGTTGTCTTTTAACAGTCGTTTAAAGTTTTTTCTCTACCCTGCCTGACTTGGTTTTGACAATTTTGTCATTTGCCTTTTGAATGGCTTCTGATACGGTCACTTTTCTTGGGACATGGGATGAAGAGTTGATGTATTACCAGGGCCAATGTCTCGTTTGTTCACTGTGATCATTCTTCACACATCTTCTGCATTAACTTCAATAAGTGAAACTGATTTGGATGTGGAGCTTTTACCATTTAAACTGATGCTGTCTGTATCAAAGTCACAAGACAATTCACTCTAGCTAGTTCTGCTACTAATGTTGGAAGATTCAGTCTCCTGTACAATCTGCATTAGCTATGTCATTAATGTCTGTGGCTACTTCAATACCCTGATCTTGAACAGAACAGGCTCCCACAGACTGAGATGGTCTTCAGCTCGTAAAATCCAAGTGGCTACAGAGCACAGACCACTGAGATCTGTCTCCTTTTGTTTTGATCAACAGTTCTTCAGAGATTGTGGACAACACGGTGGATTCAACTCCTAGCTCTTCCAAAGGAAGGAAATTTACAGGGAGGAGGAAATTACGATGGACTACTTTACTTTACTTGGTAGTTGGATCTTCAACTCTGTATATGTCTAATGTTGAGTCCTTCCATGTTACAACGTGGACTACCGAATCTCACACATCTGCTAATTTACTCTTGCCCTTTTGTTTCTTATTCACCAGAAGAACATGGTCCCCAAGTTCTAAATCAGCGCCCTTGGATTTTTTGTTATATTACTTTGCTTGTCTCCTTTGAGCATCAATTGTGTTCTCTTGAGCAATCCTCATTGCTTCTCTTAGGTCCTCCTGGAGAGTCTTAACATATTCATCGTCTGTACATCATCATTCTTTAGAGGACTACCAAACATAATGTCTACAGGCACCCTGGGCACCCTACCAAACATCAAGTAGAAAGGTACAAATCTCATCGTCTCATGAGTGGTGCAGAAAAATGTGAGTGTTTGTATCATCTGCAGCCATCTTTCTTTTGACCGGGGAGGCAAGGAACAGATCATATTACCAAGCATGTAATTGAATCTCTCTGTTTGTCCATTTCCCATTGGGTGGTACGAAGTTGTATGGGATTTGGAACACCAGACACTACCTGCAACTCAGCAATCAGCTGACTTTCAAAGTTGGCTACTTTGTCTGAATGTATTGTCTGAGGAACACCATATATACAGAAAAACTGGTTCCACAGCTTCTGGGCCACAATTGTAGCTATCTGGTTTGGACAAGGGAATGCATGATCTAGTGTCCTAAAATGATCCGTTATCACAAGAACATCAACATTCTTCCCATGTCTCCCTTCTGCAGATCAGACGTCTATACATTCAAGTTCCAAAGGCACACTTGTCCTAATAGATTCGAGAAGGGCTCTTGTCTCAGGTTCCTGAGCCTTTCCCACAACACCACACTTACAATGAGAGACATATCTCTTGACGTCTGAGTCCATACCAGACCAAAAGAATCTCTGATGCACCAAATGAAGAGTTCTACTTTGTCCTTGATGACCGGGTAGCAGCTCTCAGAAAATGAGAAATGAGTACAAGTTGATACCTGCACTTTCCCACCCTATCCTTGGACTTCCAATACAGAACATTATGCTTCATTTTTAATCTTTCCCAGTGTGTCTGTATCTGTATCTGTATCAGATCCATTGAAAAGACTGGGAGAGTATCCACTCCTCCTTGGAACACACTATTAGGGCAATTGGTCAACTGAACTCCTCGTACTGGTCTACTGAATTCCCAATTAAGACAGGGCTCAAAAATAGCATTCACTGCCTGGGGACTTATCTGGCTTAAACTCCTTACTTGGACATTCTGAACACTAGCTTCAGAGTTCTGATTAAGTACATTCACTGATAAACAGAATGCTTCCTGTACTGATTCTGAGGTCACGTTTTGAGTCTGACTATGTTTAGCAATGTTTTTATCCAATGTTTAGCATATGTTCAGTGTTCTAGCAAAGGGACGTCGACTCAATAGATTGGCGGGAATGTTCCCGCCAGGTATGTATTTTAAGTCAAAGTCAAAGGGGGCCAGCTTAGACACCCATCTTTGGTCAAAGGCATCTAATTTGGCCTATAATATATGTCAACGGGTTGTTATCCATTAACACGGTAAATTTAGTACCTTTTAACCAGTGAGCAAATTTTTGCAAACTTCCCACTTTAGAGCATAAAACTCTAATCTATGAGCTGGGTAACGAGACTCAGACTTTGATAAGGTCTTACTTGCGAAGACTACAGGTCCTGGCCCTTTTTCTTCTTCTGGTATCTGGCTTAGAATTACCCCTAAGCCATCCATTGACACATCCGTGGACAAGAGGAATGGTCTCCCAAAGTCAGGATGAGCTAGGGTGACTATGTTTGTAAATGACTGTTTGGTCTTTTCCAAAGTCAAAACACATTCTACAGTCCAATCTTCAGGGTTCAAATGCTTGGGTTTAAGAAAACAGGGACCACCTTTCCTCTTGATTTTTAGTCCAGCAGTTAGCTTAAACAGTGGCTTGGCTAGCTTGGCTAATTTTGAGAAGCCTTCTAAAAAGTGAGAATAGTAGTTTGCCATTCCAAGAAAGACTTGACCCTTGTATGTGAAGGTGTCTTCCCATATTCTTCCATCAGATCCACCACTCTAAACTAACTATTGGCTGATATTTTCATTGGATATGTTGCAACACCATTTTCCGACCCAATATGCCCAAGAAACATTACAGTTTTCCTTAAGTAGTAACATTTCTTCTGAGACAGTTTAAGGTTGTGTTCCCTAAGCCTGAAAAACACCATCTTGAGTAGGTCAAGTGCATCTTTCTCTGTATTCCCAAACACCAGCAAATCATCAAGATAGCATAGAACAGTGGTTCTTAAACTGTGATAAACTGTTAAAGGAGATACACACACGCGCTAGAGAAGCTCTTCAGCAGACCAGTCCTGTTGTGTTGGGATTTCAGTTACTGTCTGCAAACTCAGGAATACTGCATGTATGAATTGGTCAAGCACTGTATACGTGTAAGTTAGGGATAATCAGCGGCTTGCCGTGAGTTACCCTGCACGACGCACAGGCAGGCAGAGAGATAGAGAGCATGTGTAAAGAACATGCTAATATTATTATGCGATTTCATCAGTCCGATCATGGGTGGACAAATAAGACATTCTCAGTCAGATGAGTATTTTTCTAATTTTGCGGATTTCCCGTCTGCCATTAACAGTCCTCATCGGTTTCACATGCGAGTTGCTATGGTAACTATAAACATTTGGGAGAAGCGCATTTATTTTGAACTGTGATCAAAACTGACTGGAACTACCTGTGCATTGCACACCCTCCAGCCAATCAGAATCAAGAATATCAACAGACTATGGAATTTATGCATTAATCACTCGCTTTTCTGACACACACAGGCCTACTGTAAATGATGAGCAGTAAGCAGATCTGATTTCTGATTTAATTATGTAATTCCAAATCGTATCAAAATACAAGTTAAGGTTTAGATATCAAAGATATGTCATATGTACATGCAATATATATCTTAAAAGGTTTAAAAAAGTGTATGTATATACGTATATGACATATAACCTATATTCAATCAGGTCCAAGCAACATTTGCAGGTTTTGATGAATAGGCTACTATACATTAATACTTTACAAGTACATCCGTCTTCTTTTTACTTCTCTTTAAAATCACTTTAAAAGCACATTTTAATTTAAATGGTAAAGTTTTTTTTTTTTACTCTGCAAGCACAGTTAATGTTCAAACAATTTATAATGTGTAAAGTGGCTGACAATAATACATATTCTTAATAAAAGGAATTTATTTGTCTCGTTTATGAACTGTGCAGTGCTGTCGCTGCTTAATTAGGCCTACTACGCTACTGTATTTCAATACTGGTCATTATAGTGGTACTTGGAGAGACAATTTTTTTCTGAGGTGGTACTTGGTGAAAAAAGTTTGAGAACCACTGGCATAGAAGATACAGATATTTCTGGTCTCCAAATATTTCATTCATCATACGAGCAAATGTTGCAGGGCTATTGCACAGCCCCTGCGTCATTTGGTTATATACGTAAGCAATGTATTTGCATCTTTTTCTGTTCTTTAATTCAGCCACCTGAAGTCTGTGCATATTCAAAGTTCTACAGATGGCTTCCAAACCAAAACTAAAGGTGAAGCCTATTTACTTTTGGACTTCCAAATGATACCACAAGCCAAGTCTATCTCAATAAGTGGTAATGGGCTGGTGAAACCCTTCTGTATGGTAGTTGGAATGGTTTTTCATCTTTTTGATGTATCCAGTGAACAATATTCTTGACTTCTCCACAGTCTAACCTATCACGAGAGAAGATGTCCTCATATCGTTCAATGAGGTCTACTAACTGACTTTTCCAGAAGTCGTTCACTTCACATGAGTCAATATCAATCTGAGACAGTCCCAGTTCTTGTAGCTTAGTGGAGCAATCTGAATATGAACATGAATAACATTCTGAAGGACCTCCTCTGATTCAACACTCACCACAGTTAGTAAGCTCCAACTCTTTAAGAGCAAGACAAGGGTGCACTTGTGAGATCTTCGCATTCTGATGTAACAGTACAGGTCGATCTAAAATATTAAACAATCACAACAGACAAAGGCACTTCAACCTTCCCCACACTAAATGTTCATGCTCAGGTTCCAGTGTCACAGATTGTCTTAGTAATTCAGTGCAAACTCTTTCTGGCATGCCACCATGCCAGCGGACAACATTGGAGAGTAAATTGAGCAAAAAATTACTGTTGTTCTCCTTAACAGGTTGCAAAATGTTCTCCCAGTAGCACTTATTGTTCTCAACCTGTCGAGTCACATGATGAGTCAGATGACTCACTTAGAGTACAAGTTACAGATCCACTTTCCCTTCCATTAAAGCCCAGAATAAATCATCCTAATCATTTACTTTTGTATAAATTGCCTCTTTCAATGATACTTGGTTCAATTCCATTGCTTACCTTCTGAGTCAGCCAGTTAAAGTTTTTCCCTTGGTGATTAAGTTGATTCTCTGGGGCCTTTGGTTGGCAAGTATCCACACTGTTCCTCCCATAGTGCGGGCTTTCTAGTTTAAAGGATGGTCAGGATCCAAAGATTCTCTGGTTGTTCCTTGTTTCATTGGTGTCTTTTGGAGGCATTCAATGCATCTATGTCCAGACTTGTAGCACCTAAAACACCTGTCTTTGTTGTGTGATCAACAGCCTTATATATTTTACAAGAATTTGAGAATATACTTGACTCCCTGTGTGAAACTTGGACTTGCTCTGCTTCAGGATCTGCTCCTTCTAAGAGTCAAAAAATATCCAACTCTCCACTGGCTTACTCCTCAGGGCTGCATATAAGGAATGCTCAGGACAGTGCCTAACAAACATCATTGTTACTTCATGACTTGGGTCTTCAACTTTTTCCATGCCTCTTTTGGCATTCATCTGCAAGATCAACAGCCTTATTTAGCCTAATCCAATAATCTAAGCCACCTTCTGACTGCGGAGGTAGGGTCTCATAAAAACCTCTCAGCGTAGTAGTGGAGGAAATCATATCTCCAAAATGCTGTCTCAATATAGAGAGAAGAACAGGGGTGTCTTTGCTTACATTAATCAGAGGGTTATTATGAATGCAGGTTCGCACAACATCTTAAAACACTGCCCATCAGCCTGTCAAGAATCCCCTGGCCTTGTTCTCCAACACTGTAACTCTTTTTGTTAAAATATGTTTGCATCAACTCCTCCCATACACTAATGGTACATTTGTCTGTTTTATCACACCTGATTGTTGGAGGTTTTTTGATATCTTGGTGTTTGATAACTAGGTTAAGTTTTGACCAGTCAGGAGCTGGAGGCTGAATTGGTGGACGTTGAGCAGTATCTTTCTGGACATTCTGCCTTGCTGAAGACAAGCTGACAGCAATCGGATTGCTTACTTCATTATCTAGTAGGTTTCATTAGGTCTGCCATAGTTTGCCACTGGCTTAGTTGGTCACATTGTGCAAAACTTTGAACCACCGCTGGATCGTGTCTCTTAACAATGGGGAATTTACTGAGTTGCTCTATCATACTATTCAACAGACCCCCCCCCCCCCCCCCCCCCCCCCCCGCCCCAACCCAGTCGAAGCATGAAGTAACCTTGGGACTGTAACATTCGCAATATCAGCATTTACATACTGTATTGCAATTCTTCAGGTGAATTACTGTGTGTATGGGTATGATTGTCCATGTTTGTATTTCACTTTTTATCTGTTTCTCAAAGTTCTCTCAAAAGTTATGTCAGCAAAGACACCTCCCGGCGATCTGCGATGGCTGATCTCTTGGAATCCAGGCCACGGCACCAAATTTGTAGCGTCTCACCCAGCACCACAAATGACAACTGTCACCAGACCTTCGCTCAGTGAGTCTGCAGTTTATTGACAGAGGACAGAAAATGAACATATGCTCCTTCACACACTGTACTCCAGCTTTCTCTCTCCAGTCACATGCTGTTCTCAATTCTCACAATTTCATCACTTATAACTTTATCAATAAACACTGTCTTTGCCTCTTATTTGCATAAATTGACATTCACACTCATACACACACAAAACAAATAAAGTTATGAAATAAACGTTAACACTTCAAATTCAGCATCTTTTTATATTGGTCCATTAGATCGTTGAGTGGTATTTTCCCATACTAGATTTTACATACCTGCAGTTTATTGACAGAGGACAGAAAATGATCATTTGCTCCTTCACAAGCTGTACTCGAGCTGAAGGATGCAAAAATAAAGCACATTAATACCAGTGTTGTTCAAGTTACCTCAAAGCTGTAATACATTACAGATTACTTGTTACTGTTATTTAAATGTAATCCCTTACCTTACAATATTACTGTCTCAAAATTGTAATATGTTACATGACTACATATTACTTTTTTAGTTACTTTCACCAAAATAGCTACAGAATTAGAACTTAACATTGTAAAATGACCAAATGTACTGCAGAGCATTTTACATCCAGTAGAACGCGATATGATGTAGCAGAATGACTGTGACGTATCCAGGCTACTAACAATATAGTTACAGTTGAATGTGAAGGCTCAAGACAATGCAAGAAAGGATGACAGCCAGAATCACAAATGATCTGTTAGTCTGTTAAAAGTATGGTAGAGGTAAAGGGATTATCTGGCAATATCTCTGAATAGCTTGACTATATTCATATTAGACACTACAGGCCTATATGTAAACTCCAATGCCATGACAAGATGCAGGTTTTATTTCTTATTGTTGCCATTATTTTATTGACTTTAAATTTAAGTGGCTCACAACACAAAACTGTCATGCGCAAAGTGAGCATGATGAACATAGCTTTCTCAATATAATGCCTGTGCACCGATTTCCTGTTTGTGGACAAAACTGCTTGTGAGCTCTCAAATATACGCTGCTTGTGCGCAAATTTCCTCACGCTCTCTCAAATATGCACTGCTCACGCACACATGTTCTTGCGTGCTCTCAGTACACTGCTCGCTCAGTGAGATTATATGCAGACTCACAATGTGTGCCTTGTGTTCCTTCTTGCTTTCATGCTTTTTGATATGATTTATATTGGTCCACTATTTATTAACAATAACCAAAATACTAAAATACTCCTATTGTGCAATAAACGTGCAATACTTTCTCCTTACGCACTTGTACACAGCACCTTATAACAATATACAAGGCAATACTTCTCCTTATGCATTTGTACACAGCACCTTATAACAATATACATTGCAATACTTCTTACGCATTTGTACACAGCACCTTATAACCTGTACATTTATAACAAATCTGTACATACATTTCAACATCCAGATCTTGTTGGACTGACTGCATTTCTGTTTAATGTCTAACGTCTTTTTAAAAAAAATATTTATTCTGTGTTGTCACTTGTCACTTTATGTACACTGGATGCTTCTGTAGCCAAAGCAATTCCTTGTGTGTGAAGCACACTTTGCAATAAAACTGATTCTGATTCTGAAAATAGACTTACATATAAATGTTTTATCTAATAAACCAAAACATTTTTGGCTGTGTGTTATATGATAAGATATTTCCAGCAGTTAAGACACAGAGAATAGACGTTGAGTGTAAAGAATACATTTTATTTAAAAAAAAACATTTATTAAACAGCCAAAAGGTGCGCCATACTAATCAAATAAAAAACATTTAAACAAAAATATAACTAACGCAAGCAGAAATGTTACTAATAAAATATAGGGGAAAACTTGATAAGGTATTATAGCCTACTGTACTATTTACTCTTCAAATAAATAAAATGTGGTCTTCTACATTGTTGATGAGATTGTGGAGAACATTTCCCCGTCATCCTCTTCATTTTGAGGAAAAGCTGTTCCACAGGGCCCCTGAACACGTCTATTGGCATGTACAGTGTTTTAAACAATACTATAGTAAAGTACTTCAATGAATATGTTGTGGTAATACTATAGTTGCTATGGTAACACAGCAAGGGAAATATAAACAAATTACCCAGTGCTGTATTTTTTTATTTGTTTTACGATATAGGGTATATTATTCTACAATTCACCACACTTTACTGTACTAAGACTACACTTTGTATTTCATTTTATCAGTTCACTATTCCTCATACTACAGTATGCTGAAGCATTTATTAACAAGTTGAAAATTATACTAGCCTAAAACATAGGCAGTATACCTAACACTCAAAAACACTAGTATTTATTTTAGAATTTACCTTAACCTGTAGGTAAATAGTGTAGAAATATCTCTGGATATATGGTATAAGATAATATAATCTCTGGAGAGCAAAAGCAGGAGAGCAAAAAGAGGAGGAAACACAAGGCACAAATAGTGAGTCTGCATCATCTGACGGAGCAGCCAGTGTTTTGAGGGCACGTGAGGAGTTTTCCACGAACAGAGGAAACGAAACCGGCGCGTTTGCTCGCTCGTATTACATGAATACGTTTCTCAGTAAAAATAACACCATATGCACTTACGTCCATCTCGCGAATGTACTGTCTTCTGCCATTTTCATCAATTTGCCGCTTTTCCGCTGTGTGTAAGGGCTTAACATTACTGCGCACCGGGCTGAGCCAATAGCCTCGGACCTCGAGCTCACAGGCTGAAATCACTCCTCGTTCAAAGTAAACAGTTCCAATAGCCAGAGGGAGATTAATGACAACACACGCCGCGCGCATATTCACTGACCACGAACAGGAAATAGAACTGCGGTATTTTTATTTGTTAATCTCTTGCGGGTGAAAAGTTTGTTGTAACGCACGCGTTACTGAACATGTACCGAGTAAAATATTACTGAAAATGCATTAGTAATGCCTTACACTACTGCGTTACAGGAAAATGTAATACATTACTGTAATACATTACTTTTATAACGCGTTACTCCCAACACTGGTGCTGAACGAATAACTGGCACTACCTTTCCTACACTTCAAGAACTGTACTCTTCCACAGTGAGCAAAAGGGCTCACAAAATCACCCTGGACGCCTCGCACCGAGCACACTTCCTGTTCGAACTGTTACCGTCTGGCCGGCGCTACCGAGCACAGAGCACCAAAACAGCCAGACACAGGAATAGTTTCTTTCCTCAGGCCATCTACCTCATGAACACGTGCAACATAAACATAAACGTGCAATACTTTTTCATACGCACTTGTACACAGCACCTTATAACAATATATAATGCAATATTTCTCCTTATGCATTTGTACACAGCACCTTATAACCTGTATATTTAAAACAAATCTGTACATACATTTCAACATCCAGATCTTGTTGGACTGACTGCATCTCTGTTTAATGTCTATCGTCTTCTTTTTTATTCTGTGTTGTCACTTGTCACTTTACAGTATGTACACTTGAAGCTTCTGTAGCCAAAGCAAATTCCTTGTTGTTTGTGAAGCACACTTGGCAATAAAACTGATTCTGATTATAATTCTGAAAAAAAAAAACTTATACACATACTACACTTAATGACAGTTACACAGACTCAATCTACCGAAATTTATATGAGATAACACAAAATAACTAAAACGTTAGAGAAGATTTTGCGCATTGACCGCAACTTGAAACATTCACGTGCGTCAATAAAACACATAATAATTTAAATTCACGTAATAATTGCAAACCAATAAATCTAACCCACTTGTCTCTGTTTCAAAACATCTTTATGACCAAAATTAGCATAAAACTCCCAATAATAAACCACATTTGTGACGTTGTGCACAGAGGCTTTGAAGCATAAATAAAAAAAAATATTCATCTTGCAGTGAAGCAGTGTACCCGAGCTTGATTCGTTTTGCCATAATCACGTGATCAGTGACGTTAGAGGCTTCATTTTCACCTATACCAACGTGACTGCTTCAAATTTTGGTTCAAAGGTTTAAACACCAGCGGTTCATTCCGCTGTGGCGACCCCAGATTAATAAAAAGATTAAGCCAAAAAGAAAATGAATGAATGAATGAATGAATGAAGGTTTAAACACTCTCGTGGCTTTAAAGTGTACAGCAGGAGATACAGGTGTATAGCGAGAGAATAGGTGTCGATTACATACATTTCTGCTGTTTCAAAGCACTGCTCCAGTTCCACACACCAGTAATTAAACTAAAATGCAATAGTAATTTATTGTTAAAGTCTTTTGAACCATACTAAAGTGTATTATTTCCAACTTTTTTTTAAAGAAGGGCACTGCATATTGTAGTATAGTGTGTAACACAGGTCAGCTGGCGAGTGCAGCCTGTATCCCTCACTCCGATAGCCTCCTCCTTTGAGCATACAGTACGCCTCCCGTGCAGGAATCGCCGGTTCGATCACAGGTCCAAGCTAGTGGCCAGTTGTCGTACTGGTTGGAATACGAAAGATATAAATTCTTTGGACCAGCATGGATTTTACTACAGTCATCTGTGGTCTAATGTAACGAACGGTTACTAAAGTAACCCTCGTTCCCCGAGGGGGAGAACGGAAATGCTATGTGGAAACTTCCACTATGGGGATTTCGTCAGAAGCCAATCGTCTGAAAGAGTATATAATCAGGCCAATGAAATGCCAATGAGTTGGCGGCATCAGCGAGCACAGCTGAGACCCATTTGTGATCAAATCGACTTAAAAGGGGAATCAGCTGGCTCGGCTGATTACCTTTTTTCTTTCGCTGAAGAGGCTAAACAGCTGTCAGCAAAAAGGGGCAACCACTGTGGCAAAGGAACATAACATTTCCGTTCCCCTCCTCGGGGAACGAGGGTTACTTTAGAAACCGTTCCGTACCCCAGCGGGAGGGGAACTTCAATGCTATGTGGAAACTTCCACTATGGGGAAATCTATGGAAAACCCCACAGTGATTGAACCTTACCACATCACTGGTGAGAGGTTAGCCAGGCTCTCAGCGTGAGCGCACCATTATCACCAGGGACGCAGTCTTCCAATGAGCCCCCTGGCCCTTACTTACCTTTACTGACCTGTGAATATCAAAGGTTTATTTATATTTTTTGGGGAGTCGTAAAAAATGAACCTAGATAATTTCTAGGAATTTAGAATACGACAGTACGTTGGGAAGCGTGCAGTCCCGATAGGGAGGACGCTGCAGGGGCCACCTGCTGCCCAATAAGGGGGAGACTTAGTGGCAAAGACATATGGACTAACCCTGAAAAGGGGGGAACACATATGAATGATGGTTAGCAGGGAGGGAAGACACGGGCCCGTCTAAGAGAAGGGAACTATACCGTGGCTGAGTGAAGCATATGAGATCGCCAGTGGGGATCGCACATAGCAGGCACCTATACCCAGAACGCGGGCTGACCGAGTAGGCATGCCAACAACGTAATGAGCCAAGCAGCTGACTCTTCCGCTGAGTCAGATGCTGGGGGCCTTGGAGGAACTCTGTAGGGTTCGCCAAATCGGGGAACTCAACTAACAGAATTAAGATAGTGCACGTAATTCTGTGTTAGAGGGAAAGGCCCAGCAAGCATTCACAACACCTAACCGGATTTCCTCATTCACTAGGATATCCCAGCACACGTATCTTGAGGCTCCCCTCAAGATAAAATCTTGTAATGCGTTGGGTGTCGCCCAGCCCGCAGCTCTTTAATGTCTGTTTTAGAGAGGCGCCGCGTGCTAACGCCCAAGAGGATGCTCTCACTCGGGGGACACGGCTCGCCCTAGCTCTAATAAGTGAGGGAGATGGCATCCACTGGTCAGTGGGTAGTACCAACCTCTGTTTGGATACGGCACTTCCCTTCTGCCGATCATCATAACAGATAAAAGAGCTGCTCAGAGGATCTTAGCTCTGAGTAAGGTCCGTATGATATGCAAAGCACGAATAGGACATGGCAATAAAGGGCTGGGTCTGCCTCCTCTGTGGGCAGCGCTTGCAGGTTCACAACGTAGTCTAGAATGAACGCCGTAGGATTGAGCCAGAGGGGCGCAATACATAGACCTCTTGCTTGTCCTCCCTGACTTTACACATTACTGCGAGAAAGTCAAAATAGAAGGGAACCAACGGCACCGCTGCGGAAAGGTTCAAAGTTCTTTGGGGGTCGCCAATGGCACGAGTGGTGAGACGGTGAGCGAAGATCAAGTCAGTTGGGGGTAACCAGTG
>CAIGQQ010034599.1:4618537-4635191 GCA_903798035.1 Danio albolineatus | reverse complement strand
GTTAGGGTCAGTGTGGTTGTCTGTGGAGGCCAGTTTATCCACCCTGTGGGCCTCAGCCTTAGCCTGCTTAGGCACTTAGGGCTTTGATGGTTCGCGAGAGACAAAGGCCCAGAGTTTGGATCACTGGCCTCCACAGACAACCACACTGACCCTAACCCTAAGTCATTCGTGGGTAACCAACAGTGGTGTTCCAGCTGCCTGGCATTAGAGCACGAGCCGGCCGCTTTGTCTGACCATCCACCTCCCCTGAGCACTAGGCTGTAGCCCGACATGATGCGTCCCCCTCGGCCTTTCGCGCTCGGCAGTCTGCTTGCTGTTTCACCGTTATCACTGACCTGCCATCAGGGTTTCAACGAAGGTGCAGTTTCGTGAACTTAGGTTCTGAGCGACACCGCTACGCTAATATTTATCGATTCCCATTGAGGCCGGGCGTTCCCCGGCGGGGCCCAGGGGCTTACGGCTTGGCTTTTATGCCCTTGTTGGGTAACCCTTTGACATCCCGATTGACGGTGCGGTTCCTTTAAGACGGGCGTATAAAAGGGTGAGTGCCACGTCAGCACTGTTTGACCGATCCCGCTATTATTATGGGGACGTGCGGTATCTGTGATGGCATTTACAGCGATCTGTCCCAACATTTAAAAAAGACGCACGGCATTACGAATACCAAGCAACGAAGTCTTTTGCTCAAGCTTGCGTCGGGGCGGGTCGATTTGAACCGGACCGAGTGCCCCGTTTTGGGCTGTTTTAAAAACCCAGCCCGAATGGATCGTCACCTGAAAGCGCACACCGAACTTTCGACCGCCCAACTTAAGGACGCAGAGAGAAAAGGCAAGCGGCGCGAGGTGATTCGGCAGCTGGCTATGCTTCGAGCAAGTGACCCTACGGTTTCGGTGGATGGCTGTTTGAACGACGAGGATGATGCCGGCTCCGTATTGCCGGCCAGCGAGGGGGCTGGCGCTCCTGGACGGATAGATGTTTTGGCGGCTGATGTGGTTTCCGTAAAGGCAGCTTTGGCCTCGATGACCCGCAGGTTTCGGCAGCTGCAGCCCGCGCAAGGGCCCGCGCAAGAGCCCGCGCAAGGGCCCGCGCACGCAGTCCCGGAGGTAGAATCGTGTCGGCTGGCCGACTACGCTTTCCCAGCCCACTCAACGGTTCTGAGTGAGTCTGTCACCTTGTTTTATGTGATTGCTTTGGAATTTGACCGTTAAAAGTGGTTGTCTCTTTCCCCGTTTCAGGCGGACTCCTCGAGCAGTACAGCGGTTACCTTTTAGGGAGCGACCCTACGGCCAAACTCCGTAACAATACGGCGACGAAGATCGCGCACATCAGAGGGTTTGTCGCCTACATGCGCGCTGGTTCGAAGGAGCTGGATAATCTGATGTTCTTTAACCAGCCCGAAAGGGTGCGGGCGTGGGCATCACTTCTCGGACGCAGCGCCTTAGTGGAAACGACCCGTCATCAGTACCTGCTTCACGTATCCCAGTTCGTAGAGTTCATCAGCGAAACACCCCCAGAAAGCTCACGCCTGTCGGCGCGGGGTATGATATCTGTCAAGCGGGAACTGAAGTCGTTATTGCGGGGACTGCGTAGGAAGGTGGCCGTGTACGAAATGAAGGTCAAGCAGTCAAAGGAGATGAAGCTGATTCCCCAAACCGACCTCCTTCGCTGCCACCGGGCGGCAGGCAGGGAGATACCCAAGCTACTGGGTGCGTGTGGTGGTGCTGGTTGGTTGGTACAGCCTCAATCACGTCTGTGTTAACCCCCCGTGTGTGTGTGTACGGGACCAACAGATACCCTTTCCTCGACCCCGCTAACCTGTCATCAGTGGCGTTTTTATGGTTGCTTGATTGCTTATCTAAATTCCTTGTACGGTCATCGCTCCGGGGTATTCCATAATTTGCTTCTCGAGGAGGTTTTGGCCGCCAGACGCTCCCGCGACGGCGCTGCTGTTGTGATTAACGTGAGTTACCCCCAACCCCCGACGACCGGGGTTCAGGTTCGTGGCTCGTCTAACCCGCTTGTTCAACCCAATTTCTCCTTAGGTACAGACCCACAAAACGAACCGAGCCTATGGGGCAGCGCAACTATCGCTAACCAGCGGCGAATACAAGTGGCTGGAGCGATTTGTGGACCTCAGAGGTAAACTTCCAGGCGGGGAGAAGGCGATCTATTTCTTCTTTACCTCACGGCCGTCCCCCTGCAAAAACCTCAATCAATACTTCCAGCGCGAGTGGCGCCGCTTCGGCCTTCCCGGTTCCCCTACATTCACGGATATTCGCACGTCCATCGCAACGCACGTAAGTAAGTCTGACATTACCGCTTCGATGAATCAATTGAATGAATTCACCCAGTAGTACTGTCTCTGTGTTTCTAATCCAGGTGAAGAACGCTCACACCGGGGAAGACCGGATGAGATTATCCACTTTTATGGGCCATGATCCCGGGTGCGCTGACCGGTACTATGCCCTGAGCCTGTCGGCAGAACAAGCAATGAACCACCGCAGACTGTTTGCAAAGGCGATCGGCGAAATAGAACCGGATGATCGTAGCGAGACTCCCCGGGTGAGTTGTAATTTTATGCTACCCCGACTTAAGCGCACTGGCGTCGGCTTCCGATAAATAACTGTTTCTCCCTCTAGCCCCGCAGGTCCAAACGAGCTGGGGGTCAAGTGATGCAGACGTGCCCGAAGACAAAGCGGTTTGCCCCGTCAACCAAACGCTCAAAATGTGGTTTAATAAAATAAAAATACCTCAAACACACATACTTTTGTACATGTCTTTACTGGGTCGAATGAACCCGTGTGTCCGCCAGAGGCTGGGGTATTCACCATGGGCAGGGGGCCGGGTGTCTGTACGCGGCTGTCCGGACGAGGAGGGCCAGATTTTGGTGTAAATTCCGTGGGCAGCGGCTCTGGCCTCCGCCCGCGCGTGTCTGTACGCGTGCGTCCGGCTCGTTGGGTGCGTCTAGCGGCGTAAAAAAGCGTGTCGCCGGCCGTTTCTTCATGGCGGGTAACTATTATGAGTAGGCTCACTGGAGAAATGCGTATTACGCACGCCTGGGGGCCAACTGTGTACTACAACAACAGCTGGACAGCCAGGGGTGGAGTCTCCATTTTCCCAGGCGAACTGGTGTGAAGCACATCGGCTGCACGGTAGAGCCTGGCGGGGAAACATGAGATGCAGCGATTCGACGTGTATGACTCTGGGGGAGCAGACAGTGAGCGAACTGAGACATGCGGACACCCCCAAAGCGGAGGACATACACCACCGCCACCATGCTGTCTGTCTTGACCAGCAGGTGTTTCTCTTCTAACACCGGGAAAAAACGACGCATCGTGCGACATGCTGGCAAACAGCTCCAGGCAGTTAAAATGCCAATGCAACCAGGTTCCTTCCACGGAGCCACAGCTGCATGCCCGCAACACACAGCCCCCCAGCACGTACTGGAAGCATCCGTCAAATGACGATATGCCTGGACACTTAGTTCTAAAGGCCCGCGAGCCTGTAGAAGCACAAGGTCCGTCCAGAGCCTGAGGGCGCGTCGACACAGCGGAGTGACAGTCACCCGGTGCGCGCCTGCGTGCCATGCGTGTCTTGGGACCCGATCGTGAAGCTAATGCCGAAGCGGTCTCATATGGAGCACCCGAGCGGCGAATAGCAGCTACGGATGCCATATATGCTCCAGGAGCCTTTGAATTAATATCAGTGGGACCACGGTTTCCCTGTCGAGCTCTCTAAGACAGGTCAGCATTAGTTCGGCGCGCTCTCGGGAGAGGAGCGCCATCATGGTGATCGATTCCTGCTCCAACCCGAGAAAAAAGTTACTCTGCACAGGGGCGAGCTATCTCTTTTCTCGGTTGACTTGAAGCCCCAATAGGTCGAAGTGGCGGAGCACCCTGTCTCTGTGCATAATCAATTGACCCTGTGTGAGCTGAGAGAGCAGGAGCGATGGTCTATTACCAATGACGTCACTCACTCGAAACTCGTAAATAACTTTAAATATTAACGATAAATCAAAATACACATTTTCCCTTGTTCTGCAAGATAACCAAATAAAAATGCTCAAAAATAAAAATATATTTATGTATAGAAATAAATTGCCCAATGAACATCATTTAAAAAATTCAAAAGAAATCACAAATTATATGGTTGCTGGAACTGAAACAGAAATAAAACTCACCACACTACATACCCTAACATCATGGGGACAATGTGCTCTGTTTGGAGGTTAAAATTGGGTTTACTTAAGAACTCAACATCGGGTCGTTGTCAATGTCTAATACCCAAATATCAACGTCTAATTATGTTACAACTTGACGTTGTGTGGATGTTACCACTATGACGTCAATCAGACGTTGCATTTTAGTTGAAACACCTGATGAATAAATGTCAGTATTGGACATCAATATGACGTTGATTTAAGATGTTAGCTCAACACTGGATTTTGGTCACTTTCTAATACAACCTAAAGTCAATTAAATATCAATATTTTTTACCATTGTAATTGGACATCAAAAAAATGTTGTCCTTATACACTGATTAGACATTGAAATTTTGTCACCTGACCTCACGACTTAATTCTAACCTAATATTAACGTCTTATGATGTTGTGTACCTGCTGGGCAAAAACTAAATGCACTACAGAATGTTACACTTACTCACATCCACAAATTAGATGTAAATGCATCAGCTTTTTACAGTGTAACACTCACTACTCATTACTCTTGAGTACTTTTGAAAGATCTACTTTTTACCCATTATTACTTTTACAGGCAAGTAATGGTACTTTTACTGGAGTATGATTTTTTAGTAATCCTTCCACCACTTCTGAATAGCTGACTGCCATAGAAATCAATAGATTTTTTTTTTAAATGTTTCCCTAGTAACAACAGAATAGTTAGTCACTATTAAAATAAGTTCTAGTATATAATAAATAGGAACTAGCATCTATTTAACAAGTACTAATATATAATGCATAAGTAGTAAGTTAAATTAATACTAGAATCTAATTAATAAATACTACTACTAGTATCTAATGAAAAAAGATCTATTGTCTAATGAGTATGCACTAGTATTTAAAGAATAGGCACTGGTATGTAATGAATAAGCAGTAGTATCTAATGAATATAGCTTGCACTTAATGGAAAATATAAAAAAATTAAGTACTAGTAACATGAAAATAAATAGAACAGGTTATAAATTAAATGTCAAAATGGCTTACCATTAATATATACAAAATAATAATAATAATAAAAAAATAGACCTAGTAGTTTGTAGAATCACCTGTTGCATTGTGTTGCAACCGTATTCTTTTCCACTAGAGGGCAGGCAGTATCATGTTAACAGTCGCAATCATCCTCACCTGACGGTTGAACGATTTGTTTTTCTCTGAGTGAGTCTATCATCAAAACTAATTGGGCTTATTTAAAATGAAAGGTGCTGTAATTAACTAAAACTGTCTCCGTAGTTGTAGAAAACCACAGTATTATGTGTTTATATTACTGTCATTGTTGTATTGCCATTGCAACTATAGAATTACTACAACAGATCAATTCAATTACTTAGGCATGTGTATGGTTCAAAAACACTAGTGCTATAAGTTACTACAGTACTTATTTCATGTGTTTACAGAGGTTATCCTGGTAGTGTGGAGAATATTTGATGTTAGTGTTTTAATTTATTTCTAGTGTTATTTTTGCAGTTAATAGCTGCTTAAGCTAAGTGCCTAGCTACAGCTTTTATTTTCACATCTAAATGACTCAACAATATAGCAATAATATGTTGTATGATGGAATAAATGTGTTTTCTTGTAAAGTTAGTCATTAGATCACAGGTTTTTCTCTCACATCTTGAACAAATTAGGTCTGGAGCTGAAGAATAAAAACAGATTATTTGATTCAATTGCTTTCCACAAAGGCCATACTTAATATGTAAACCAGAATTAGCCTTTTTTATTAATTATCACCCATATAAAAATACATATGATAATAACAATAATTGTATAGTAATTCACAGTAAATACAACATTTTGAGTGTTATACTGCTGTATATATAGTATTTACAACACTTTGTTAATGAATGATCCAGCATATTGTAGTATTAAGTATAGTGCTAACTGTTTGCTAAACTGATAAACTAATAAATGCTGTAGTATACTTTAGTTTTTACTTCAATTAACTGTGGTGTGTTGTTGTAGTGTAATATACTCTGTAGGTGTAGAAAACTATAGTAATTGGTCATGTGTTTATATTACTATACAGTAGTTACCATAGCAATTATACTGTAGGTTGGTCATGCCCAACAGATCCTGGAGCCTCTTGAGGTTTTTTCCTTCACTTCGTCAGTTGAAATTCGTTCCTCGCCACGGTCGCCACTGGCTTGCTTGGTTGGTACTTGTGGAGCATCGATGGATTTGCTCTTCAGTGTGTAGACTTTCAGCAGTGAAATTTAAACCACACTGAACTGAACTAAACTGAACTTCAACTGGACTACACTGAACTACGTAATACACCATAGTGTTTATTGCAGTTTATCAGTTCACTATAGATAATACTACAGTGTGTCGTAGCATTCATTAACAAAGTGTTGTAAATATTGTAAAATAAACAGTATAATATACTTTACTATTGTACAGTAGGTATAAGGTATATTATACTACAATACAAAAGTTTACTGTAGTAATAACTAAAGTATACTATAGTGTTAGTTACAGTTTATCAGTTCACAAAAGTTATTACATTGACGATCGAGGCTGAAGAATAAAAAAGGGATCAGGGAGGTCAACTTTTTAGGTAGAGTGGTTTATTAATATGCTTCAGTGAATCAAATTTATGAATATATTTAAATTACATCTCATTTATTTATAAACTGTATACGTTTTTAATGTTTTGAGGGATATTTAGTGACTATTTTAGAGTTTTTTTTTTAGGCTACATGCAGATATAAATTCCTATTTTGCAAGAAACGCGTTTTGTGAATACCTAAGATGTCTATCGGTGCTGCAACTGCAAGTTTCAGACTGTTGAATCATAATTTTCCTAGCATTGACAATGCATTCACAATGGTATGAACCGTTATGAGGGGGTGAAATGTATATTTATATTATACATTTTTAATTATTAATATTTAAGATATAAATCAGAGATTAGAGAAAGCTATATTTTACTACTAGAGCTCACCCCCCATACATCTTGTTTTGATGTCCTTCAGGGGGTTTCAAGCGTTAATTTAGGGGTCAATCACCCCCAACCAGCCCCCCTATATAAAAAAATAGTATAATATACTCTACTATAGGATAGTAGGTACCTTTTTATTAAGCAGTGTATTATTTTCCAATATTATACAGTTTACTGTACCAAAACTGAAGTGTACTACAGTGTTTTGTATAGTTTCACAGTTCACAGTAGTTAATATTACAGTTATGATGTAGCATTTATTAACACTGTGTTGTATATACAGTATAATACAGTATAAATAACTTTACTATAGTACAGTAAGCTTTTTTTACTAAAGGTACATATACATATACATGAGGGTATATTATATTACAAAATAATACAGTTTACTGTAGCAAAAACTGAGGTGTATTTCAGTATTGTTTACAGTTAAACAGTTCATAGTAGTTAATACTGCAGTTATGATGTAGCATTTATTAATACTGTTGTAAATACAATATAATACAGTATAATTAACTTTACTATAGTTCAGTAAGCTTTTTTTACAAAAGGTATATTATATTTTATTATGCTTTACTGTAGTTCAAAATAGTTAATAGAATAGTTATGCTGTAGCATTCATTAAGTGTTTTAAATACTATAAAATCTACAGTATACTACTGTAGTACTGTATATAACGCTAAGTACATTTTTACTGAGGGTATATTATATTACAATATAATACATTTTACTGTAGCAAAAACTAAAGTGTACAACATTATTGTTTTACAGTTGAACAGTTCACAGTAGTTAATACTGCAGTCAGGGGCGCCGCTAAGGGGGGGAAAGTTAGGACGATTCTAAGGGCCCGTACACTCTAGGGGGCCCACAGAGATCTGCTTTATAATTAATAACAGTACTATAATGTAATTATTAATGTATCTCTAAATTACAAGTAAAACAATTTATTAGAAATAACTAAAAATACGGCTTATATCTGCTCCTCGTGTCTGTCACATCGGTCACTGTCAAATTGCACCCCCCTCCTTTCACTGCATGGTTCAGTCCGTCAGTAGCGGGGAAGAGAGATGCTGGAGTGCGATCGTCAGGTAAACAGCGCCTCCCGGTGGTGAATGCGGTTATACTCATGCTGGTATTATTTAGTATTTTGGTCATTTATTTCATTAGCTTGTAAGGCTGTTTTTTTTAGCTACAGCGGTTCTGAACTGTAGTTCTGCCGTATGACTAAAAAGTTATCAGTATGATGGTAAAAAAAACTGTACATTCTAGTCAAAACCATCCTTCTGCAAACTTATACCAAAAGCGGAAATAAGGGCAGTATTAATAGCTTTAAATGTGGGAGAGCGTTGCTATTATGTGATTATATTGTATTGCAAAATGGAGCCATTAAATGTTGATGTTAAATCAAAAGTAATTGACAAATACTTGAAAATGAGATGATTTAATGACAATAATTCTCTATGGTTACAACTTACAAATAACTGTATGAAACAATAAAACATGAAATGATAAAAACATATGATAATAATTGTACCCAGCTTAAATGTAAATTAAAGTTACCTGAGAGAGTGAGAGAGGGAGAGAGAGGTGGAGGGAGAGAGATAGAGAGAGAAAGAGCAGGAGATGCCAAGGGCCAGAGCAGGAGAAGAAAGAGGGCCAGAGCTGCGTATAACACCTTCCTTTGTACCCTTCTTGACCATGTGACCAAAGCCTAAATCCTGAGACATTCAAACTGACCAATCAACACGTGACTACATCATCAAACCCCCACAGTCCACAAAGCAGTTCCTGATTTCATCAGAAATTTGTGTGAGCCCTCTTTGGGGAAAAACACGTTCTGCCATATAAACAAATGCATATAATAATTTTCATCCCTACAAGCTGCATCCCAAATGACACACTATACACTAAATCAATAAGACACAAAATTATACTACAATGAGACCGATAAATAAGAAATGTTTATTTGTTTAAACTGACCATTACTTATTTATAATACATATTTATAATAACAGAGTGCAAATTTCCAGCACACTGCAAACCAAATAAACACAACATAAATAAACTTGAAACAGTCTGTTGATTAACCTGACAGTAATTTAAATTCCAAGTGCCAAACGCCTGGCCTTCTTGCTTGCAAAATCCTCAATCAAAGTGTATTGCACATTGTACGAGGCACTACTGCAGTACAGTAACTTAAATAGTGACACATTGGTGTTTTGTGTGTTTAGAAATGTAAAATTTTCAGTAAATATTTGATAACTGTTCCTTTTTTTGTACTACATTTACATTTGAACAATAAATCATCTGCTAGCTACAGTCATGGCCGTTCTCTTACTAAATACTGATAAATAGTGGACAAAATCAATAATAAAATGCATATGTCAGTATAACTACATTGCAGACAAAGAGTTTGGATAGCTAGCTTGGTAGTAGGGGGCCCATCCTCATATTTTTTCATGGGGCCCAAAATTGCTAGCGGCGCCCCTGACTGCAGTTATGATGTAGCATTTATTAATACTGTTGTAAGTACAGTATAATTAACTTTACTATAGTACAGTAAGCTTTTTTTTTACAAAAGGTATATTATGTTTTATTATGCTTTACTGTAGTTAAAAATAGTTAATAGAATAGTTATGCTGTAGCATTCATTAACAAAGTGTTTTAAATACTATAAAATCTACAGTATACTACTGTAGTACTGTATATAACGCTAAGTACATTTTTACTGAGGGTATATTATATTACAATATAATACATTTTACTGTAGCAAAAACTAAAGTGTACAACATTATTGTTTACAGTTGAACAGTTCACAGTAGGTAATACTGCAGTTATGATGTAGTATTTATTAGTACTGTGTTGTAAATGCATTATAATACAGTATAATGAACTTTGTTATTGTGCAGTAAGCTTCTTTTACTAAAGGTATATTATATTGTACTATACTGTAGTTCACAATAGTAAATACTATAGTTATGCTGTAGCATTCATTAGCAAAGTGTCTTAAATACTATAAAATCTACAGTATATTACTGTTCTATATTACACTATGTACGTTTCTACTAAGGGTAAGTTTTACTACGAGTTAATACTACAATTTACTATAGTTTACTGTAGTTACAAACTAAAGTATACTACAGTGTTTGTTACAGTTTATCAGTTCACAAGAGTTAATACATACTGTACATTTTTGATGTAGCAATTATTAACAAAGAGTTTTAATATAATAAAAATTAGTATGATAAAATTAGTATTAGTAATACACTCTACTATAGTATGATCCAAAAACACTATTTACTATGAATTACAATAGTATATTTTCACGTGTCTCTCATTAACTCCTCATGAATCAGCTCCTCTTGCCCTGCCTGCGTTCAGCTCTGAATGAAAGCCTCGCTCTGATTGGCTGTCTGAACAGTGGCAGGGTTGATAAACCCTCAGGCTTCACTGCTGTTCCACATCACTCTCTCTTTTGCTCCGTGTGTGTGTGTGTGTTTGTATATGTGTGTTTAAAACCAGCAGAAAGCTTGTGAGGATCAACAGGAGGGAGCACTCTTCTTTATTTGCTCGACACTGTAAGTACAATGAAAGCTATTAAATGAAAGGAAGACATAATGTGAGCGTATAGCACTTGTTGAGCGTTTAGAGCAGAGTACAGGTGCAAGGTTCACATACAGGATTATTATTGGATTTTGTCAGGTTAATGACATGTGTACCTGCCTATTAGCTTTCTCTTTCTGTGTTTTGTTTCTATATTAAATGTATTAAAATGTCATATTTCTTTTCTTAAAACAAAATAAAGTCATGCCGGTTTAAATGTGATAGACCAAACATGAGCAGATACTTTTACTGTTGCTTTTACTCTATTTTTTACTGCTGCCTCAGTGCAGCATGGCATGTCATAAAGATACCTGCACATGACAAATCATAAAGTGTTTCCTGAAGTGCCTACACAGAAAAAAAAGATTAATCATTTATTTAAAATTGGTTTAGTATCTTTAATTTTTAAAATAAATAATAGTGATCAATTTTAAACTCATCTAAGCATTTTCTGGCATGTTATTGGTCTGAAATATTTTGAAGTCTAAATTTGAATGCCTACCAAATCCAGAAATAACGCATTTACAGTATTTATCTTCTGGAATAATTCACTTTTGTTCATGTTCATATGTGCATGTGTAAAAGTCATTGGATACACACAAGTAGGCGCACAAACACAAACACGCACACACACTGACAGATCTCAATCCATTTGTATTATGTGGATTAGAGGGAAGAGATAACAGGCATACAAATAATTAGTAGGAGCCACTGCTACAAACCCCTTTCACATAGACAGAGCTTTAAACACTTTCACTCATATAATTTTTTCTTTTAGGTCTTGTAAAGTGTAAAAAAAATATATATATATATTAGCCATACTGAAAATATATATCTATTAAATATTGCGATTGCGATTTTATTTGTGATTCGGCAACTGTATTTGCTTTTACAAACAAGCTACATACATGTATTCTAAATTTATTCAGTGCACAAGAAGTGCATAACAAAACATTTCACAATCAAATAACATAGTTCATTCATTCATTTTCTTTTCGGCTTAGTCCCTTTATTAAACTGGGGTTGCAACAGTGGAATGAACCACCAACTTATCCAGCATATGTTTTACGCAGCGGATGCCCTTCCAGCTGCAATCCATCTCTGACAAACATCCATACACACTCATTCACACTCATACACTACAGACAATTTAGCCAACCCAATTCAATGAAAAAAAAAAAAAAGATTTACTAACCTTAATTCCAGTCATGACAATAAATAAAAACTAAGGTAAATCAAAAGCTCAACTTCGTTGTGCGTTGAGTGAGCTCTGATTGGTTAACATCTTTCTACTGCTCAGCTTAGCTATAATTGCCTGGTGTGCTGCGTCAGCTCTGATTGGTTAACATATAAAAATTTATGCGCACAAGAACGTGAAAAAAATCTAAATAATTTAATAGATAAATAGATTTTTTTTGCGATTGCGATTAATTGCACAGCCCTTATATATATATTTAAAGTCAGTATGGCTAAGAATTTATGTTTCTTTTTTGTTTCTTTTTTATTTTTAAGGAAACATCAATACAAACGTTAATGAACTAAATGAAAATCAAAAGTAAACGCATTGAAATGAGTTCAAGTTAAACTTCAATTGATTAAAAAAAGTTATCAAATCAAATATAAATAAGTAAGCAAGGTAACACTTTACAATAAGGTTCATTTGTTAATGCATTAGCTAACATAGACTAATCATGACCAACAATTGTACAGCATTTATTAATCATAATTGAACATTTACTAATGCATTATTAACATCCAAGTCCATGCTTGTTAACATTAGTTAATGCATGAACATGAACTAACAATGAACAACTGTATTTTCATTACTAACTAACATTAACTAACATGAACAAATACTGTAGTAAATGTATTTGTATGTATAACATACATGTATATGTATATATATAAATGTGTTTTAATACATGTATGTATTAAAAAATGTAAAAGCACATTAAATAGATTTAAAAATGAGATGTATAATGTGTATTTAAATTTGAATAACAATTATAGAAGCCTGACGAAATGAGGTATAAAAATAGTAAAAAGTAGTATAATTATACATTACACTTGATTTTACTTTTAATTACAACTTAAGTGTTATCTTTTCGACCCGAGCAGTCAACCTAAGACTTGTCAACGCGCTTGTTGCTCTTTTGTTAGTTTGATCGCTTTGACATATCAAGGCACTTGTTGCTCTTTTGTTAGTTTGATTTGCGTTTTTGTGATTTGCTCAATTCTAAGTTTGGATAATGGATAAATGATTTCGTTGAATATCGTTGGATAAATGATTACATGTAAATATAAATGTAGATGAACTAGACCAAAAATAGCAATACACAGTGTACTTTTAAAAACGTTAACCTAATTCCTAATTTTTCGTAATTTAGTGGCTGATTCTTATGAATTAGTTCAATCTCATTCGTACAAGTATGATTTGCTTATCCTCCATTGGCAGTTGGATTTCAGGGTGGGGTTGGATGCCATTCTTTTAGAAATCATACGTGTACAAACAACTGAACTGAACGAATTTGTACAGTACGAATTAGCCACTAAACCAACAAAACGTAAAATAGTTACGTTTCCTTGTAAGGCTGGGTAACCTTAAAGATCTACATACTTTAAAGGGATCATTCACCCCAAAACTTAAAAACTTCTGACCCTATACTAACATTCAAGTGCTTCTGAATTTTTATTTCTTCTGTTGAACACAATACAAAATTCGTAAGAATGTTGATTAAACACCCACTGAAATCCATTGCAGGAAAAAAAATATATAATTGGAAGTCATTGGCTGCTGCATCAGTGGTAAATTATTTTGTGTTTAACACAACAAAGAATCTCAAATGTGGAGGATGAGTAAACGATGACAGAATTTTCATTCGTGGGTGAATTATCCCTTTAACTGTTAAAAATTATTTTTGCATTATTGTATGAATGCTGGCTTAGACATTGAAAGCCATGATGACCCTGCAAACAATCTCAATTACAGTAATATAAGTACAACTCTCTTCTAATTAAGGACATTAAGAGTAACCTAAGTCAGTTTGTCTTTTATTCATTCCAATGAAAGATCTTAATCCTCTTTCAGACAAAAAGATGGATGCCGAAGAGTTCCGGAAACGCGGGAGAGAGATGGTAGACTATGTGGCTGATTATATAGAGAACATTGAGAAGAGGCAGGTTTACCCTGATGTGGAACCGGGATATCTGAGGTCACTGATTCCTGAGGAGGCCCCAGAGGAGCCAGAGAACTATGAGGATGTGGTCAAAGACATCGAGAGGGTGATCATGCCAGGGGTGAGTCAGTCTGACCAGCTATGACACAGTTTCTTAGGATGCAAGTGTTAAAAAACTGTTATGATAATTTACAGTCGTTACATTCTGAAGTTTCTAAAAACATGAATTATAAGAACATATCATATGATTAAATTGCATAACATAACTTTTTTAAAGTAAGTCTTTTCATTAGTATTTGTATTTCGTTGGTGATGGTTATATTTTTCTGCATGATAATGGCCCCAAACATGCTGCGAATGCAGTTAGATCATATTAGGAAAGCAAATATATATTTTCCATATTAGGAAAAAAAATAGAGAGAAAAAAGAAAAGAGAAAAGAGCGAAAAAAGAAAAAAAGATGAAATACATACCGTCATGAAATGGCCTAAACAGAGTCCAGATATAAATATTTTACATGCAGTATGATATTGACCTGGACAGAAAAAGAAAGATATAACATCCTAAATCTAAAAACATGCCAAAAGAGTCACATAAAACAAACTTTTACAAAGTAAGTTACATATTGAACATTTATTTATTTATTGATTGATTGATTTATTTATTTATTTATTGATTGATTGATTGTACTTTTATCTTTTATACTGTAAAAATAAATAATTAAATAGTTTTGTAACTTTAAATATGTACCATATATAAATTAATCTAGAGAGGTATTAGAACCATCTAATAATAATATGAAAGTTAAATTAATTAATCAATAAATAGTGCCTTATTCTTGTAGCATAACAAAAACTACAGGATTTAATAATTATGGTTGGCAAGATACAACAGAAGTTATGGAAAAAATAGGGATACAAAATTTAATCAAACACAACTTGAACAACAAAATGATTTCTTTAAGCAAAAGTCTGTGTTTTATGGGACTGGCGCTAAACACATCTTGACCTCGACTGTCCTGAAGTTTTCTGAAATACCGTGCTTTGTAATATCACGCTCTTTTCAGTTATTTCCAGAGTTCTCCTTAAATTTAGGCTGTCATACAGTATATATATTTTTTGTTGTTGTTCAGATGAGTCTCTATAATATTCAGGTCTGGACTCTGTGGAGGCCATTTCATGACTGTTTGTGTTTCATCAATTGTTTTTTCTCTCCAAATATGATTTTACTGCATTAGCATTGTGTTTGGCATCATTATCATTCTGAAAAATAAAATTACTAGCACTGAGGTGCATTCTAGAGGGAGTGTAATCATTTATTTAAACCTGTCTGTACGTTTCAGGATTCATAAGTCACAAACCCATTAATTCAGACACTGTTGCCAACATCGCTGGCAGAAATGCTGCCCCAAACCAGAACCAGACCTATCCAAAACTCTTCAACCTTTCACATGTTAACAATTAGACTAATAACAATTAAACTTTCACTTGTATTTTCTGGATGTATTGCAATAAAGATAATGAGAAATAATGACATATGGTCATTATAAGGCTACTAAAAACAACAAATGCAACAGCACAATATTTAAATAGTTGTTTAATTAATATAACTGTATCATTATGAAGATCAACATTTATTAAATGCATAACTAACACAATAATTAAGTTTTGATAATTAAATTAATAAAAAAAAATGGACACTAAAAAATGACTTAATTATTCGCTGTTGTACTGTAGGTCATGACACATGGATATTTTTCAACACATTTTGCTTTGGAATTGCATTATAAACTCATGATCTCTGCTTACTTTAGATGTTAAAAATACAACTCTGCAGTTGGACCAAGTGATTTTTATTGACACTTTGTGTAGCTATCCTCGACAGTATGTTGTATAAGGAATAATATATATAAAATATGAATAATTGATTATACTGTGTAATACGGAATATTGTTTCAGACTACTAAAATGTGCAACAAAGTCACATTGTAAAAAGTTTTAACAAAAAAAAAAATCATTTGTTTAAGCTGAAAAAGGTTCCGTAATATCGATTAAATTTGCAAATAAGTGACAGACATTAGTGAATAAGTAAGTTACAAATAACAATGAATCACAAGATATGAGAAGTTGTTAACATATTTGCAGAGTATGACTAGAAAACCAGACTTTTAACTTGAACCCTTGTGGTATCTTGAATCTGTCTTTTAATGTTTGACTGATGGTTTGAATTAGTTTTATCAATTTACAGCTCAGTGTTCCCATTTTCCCCACAGTACAAAAACATGCGCTATTGGTAAACTGGATGAACTAAATTTGCCGTAGTGTATATGAGTCTGTGTGTGAATGCGAGAGTTATCCAGTACTAGGTTGCAGCTGGAAGGGTGTCCGCTTTGAAAAACACATGTTGGAGTAGTTGGCGATTCATTCTGCTGTGGCGACCCCTGATAAATAACGCACTAAGCTGAAGGAAAATGAATGAATGAGTTTACATACTAGCTTTGAAGACGTAGCTTTGGAGACGTAACATAAAATCCTGCTCGACTGTGTTCAAAATGACATCAATTTTTCAAAGTGCACTGCGAAGGAAGTGCAATTGTAAACATGGAGATCACTAAAACTGAACTTTAAAAATACTTTGAAAGCAAATTTCACCTAAGAGTAATGACTTTAATGCATTAAAAAAAAAAAAAATATATATATAT
>CAIGQQ010034599.1:4607654-4618137 GCA_903798035.1 Danio albolineatus | reverse complement strand
TATATATATATATATTAATATATTAAAATGTTAGGTTTAAATGTTGGAATCTTCTAAACGAAAAGGGCATATGGGGGATAACTGTGAATAGACACAGCCAGGAATTAAGTTTCAACTACAGCTCCAGAGGTGTAGTTGCAAGAGCACAAGTTTGCAACGCAGTTTGGACAGATTTAGGAAATTTCAAATCAATGAACTTATGTTTATAACGACAGAACTTGCGACTTGGTTTTGGAAACGTACCCCTGCTATAAACTTGTGTCTCTGATGTTTACTCAGTGTGATGAAAATTGAAATGCATGTGAAATACATGTGCAAAATAATCATACTTCTCAATTATAATCATACTTTTTCTGCTATGTTATGTGTTGTGAATAAAATGTTGGCCAAACTATGATTATTGTGGATACAATGTGTATTAAAGCATAGGCAGAAATGAATAATCTCAGCATACACAGGTGAGTTTTTGAAGTTTATTTGTGTCTTTTCACTCTACTAAAATCAAAATAAGAGCTGAGTAATAGCATTTGTCTGTAGACTCACAGTATCATACTGCATGTATCTTTATGTATTAATAGCTTATTCGACTATATATATATATATATATATATATATATATATATATATATATATGTGTGTGTGTGTGTGTGTGTGTGTGTGTGTGTGTGTGTGCGTGTGCGTGTGCGTGTGCGTGTGTGTGTGTGAATACTTTCTTACACTGTACAATACTGTTTCAGACTACTAAAATATCACTTTGAATCACTTTGTTAAACTTTACATCATACTAAAAAATCAGATTTTTAAGGTGAAAGTAAGGTCAGCTTGGCATTGCAAATAAATTACAAATAAATGACAAACACCAGTGAATAAATAAATGACAAACAACAATGAATCACAAGATAAAGGAAACTTTTTACAGATTTGCAAATTCCTACAAGAATTAAATGGCTTTTACCTTAGAACCCAGGTGACATCTAGTTGAAGTCTTTTGTGTTAGTGTTTTTGATGGTTTGAATTTGTATTATCATTTGATTCATCATTTACAGCCCAAAAATATTAATGAAGCTCATGTCAGATTTTATTTAAAGTTGTACATAATTTATATATATTTAAACAGATCTCCTGCCGAGTAATAAAGAGATAGGATAATGTAAATGTTCATAAAGCAGTGTGATTTTATCTTGTGCATAGTTTTATGTCACTGGACAAGTCAAGGACACAGTGTTTTCTTTCATTAGTGACATTCTCTCATCTACTCATAATCCACCTTTTTAGGGATGATAGTTATAAAATGAATCACAAGATATGGGAAGCTTGTTACATATTTGCAAATTAATGTAAGAAAAATGCCTTTTAACTCAGAACCCTTGTGACATCTAGTTGAACCTGTTTTATAATGTTTTAATGTTTGCCTTTAATAGCTTGAATTTGTATTACCAATTTATGACCAAGAATCTTAATGAAGCTTATGTCAAATTTTATCTAAAGATGTATATTATTCATATATAATTAAACAGATTGCATGCAATAAGCAGTGTGATTTTATCTTGTGCAGATTAAGATGTAGTTTTATAAGTTACTGGACACATCAAGGACCCTCTGTGTTTTCTCTCATTAGCCCTTTGACTGCCGCTCCACCAAACGGTTTACCATGTTTTTACTGTTTTAAAGACTTACTGTTAAAGTAATTTAAAGAATGACTGTTTTAAATAATGGTTTACACACACAGCACTGTTGGTTTACAAAGAAAATCAAGCAAACATAATCCTGTTGCACTACTACACTTGATTTTGGTTTTATTGTAAAAAACAAGCAAACAAACAAACAAGAAAGCATGTTAAATTAGAATCTGAAACATTTTATATCATACTTCAAAAAAATAAAGGGAATTTAGTATTCAAAAATATTTTATTTTGGATATTTTGTAAAATAATTTGCTCTTACACTTCATATTTTCAGATTTTTCATAGTATAAGTATTATTTCAGTACTTTTACCATAAACCGATACATAAACCATTTGGTACATTATGGGATGTATTGAAACAAAATGCATGAGTGTGTTAACTAGTGACATTAGAAGTTAAGAATCCAATCCAAACATTTTTTTTTCTTGGACGTTAAATGTCATTCTCTCATATACTCGAAATCCACCTTTGTGTGGATGATAGTTATGAAATTAATCTCAAGATACGGTAAGCGTCTTACATATTTGCAAAATAATAAATGGCTTTTGATCTCAGAACCCTTGTGACATCTAGTTTAACCTGTCTTTTAATGTTTTGGTACTTGCCTTTGATAGCTTGAATTTATATTACCAATTTACTGACCAAGAATCTTAATGAAGCTTATGTCAGATTTTATGTAAAGTTGTATTTATTTCATATGTAATGTAAATGTTCATGAAAAAAAAGTGTGATTTGATCTTGTGCAGATAAAGATGTAGTTTTATAAGTCACTAGACACATCAACGACCCTCAGTGTTTTCTCTTATTATAAGAGTCAGTGCCATTCTCTCATATACTCAGAATCCACCTTTTTGGGGATGATAGTTATGAAATGAATCACATATTATGGGAAACAGATCACCTGCAAAGTAGTAAAGATATAGGATGTAGTTATGTCACATGGTAGATGAAGAGCAATGTAAATGTTCATAAAACAGTGTGATTTGATCTTGCGCAGATAAAGCTGTAGATGTCACTGGACAAGTCAAGGACACTCAGTGTTTTCTCTCATATACTCAAAATCCACCCTTTGGGGATGATAGTTAGGAAATGAATCGTTAAACTCTGACCTGGGGTCAAACACAAGTCTCCCCACCCATTCATTTCATAGCTCAGAGGAAAAAACAAACACTTTAATTTATTTAAAGGTGTTAACCTTCCCACTGTGCCCAATTAGACCAATTTTCCCTTTCAGAAGTCCTGTTTAATAGTTGTTTAACAGTGTGTGCTAGAACTAATGAATGACTCACAATAGGAAAATCCTGCAAGAAAGAGAGAGAGACACACACAGTGCCTAGAGCTCTCTCCTCCGCTTAACACATGGAATAAGTTCATCTAGCCATCATAATTTAACCTTTAACGTTCAGAGACAAAAACTAAATAAATAAAATAAATATTGTTACTATTCCTAAAAAGAGCAAAACAACCACAGATTATTGCACTCTATTGTATTACACTTTAACTTAATTAAATATTACTGCACATGAGCAAATACAGAGGTTGTGAAATGATCTCTTGGAAGTTCATGAATATTTAATATTAATAAATGAATGTTTCTTCTGCACGGTTTCAGGTCACCCACTGGCACAGCCCATACTTCTATGCATATTTTCCCACTGCCCACTCTTATCCTGCAATGCTCGCGGACATACTGTGTGGAGCCATTGGCTGCATTGGATTCTCTTGGGTATGTTTTTCTCTCTGTCCATACGCCTGTCTGTCTATTCAGTTTGCCTGTCTGCCAAATTTATTTCTGTTCATTACATAATCAGTTTTTTATATATTAATCCGTTTCTTCCCATCCACCCTTAAGAAAAGAAGTTTATTTGGGTGTTTTAGTACACTTCTTTCAAACTAAAATAAGAACGAATAGTTTTCAGAAATATTTATATATTTATACTTTTCAGAAAGAACGAGTACTTTTTAGAAATATTAATTAACATTTTTTTGGGTCAACAAAAAAAAATTAATAAAAGTACAGCAATATAACAAAAGACTCGATAGTTAACTAAGAGAACTCTTACAGTAGTCTACGGTAGTAGCCTTGCAGTTAGTGTGCCAATATATAATGTCACAGTGCTTGCAACAAGTTTAAACTTGAAGGTAGCACTTTATTTCGATGGTCCACTTGAGTATTAGTAGACTGTATACTTAATATCTGTTGATACTGACATTCAACAGACATTTAACTGACTATAACTTTGCAATTACATGTCAACTTACAACCCTACCCCGAACTCCAACCCTAACCCCAACCTAACAGTCTACATATAATCTAATGAGAATTAGTTGCAATGTAACTTAAATTCAACAAAACAGACCATCAAAATAAAGTGTGACCAAAAAAAAGTTTAATGTAGTTTTTAACCTTTCATCAATATGAAAACAGTGTTGTCAGTGCCCTGAAACAAACTTTTTGCATGACAGGTTACAAAATGAAAAAAATCTCAAAAAGCTACCCCTACTGTAGCTGTGTGCATGCCCAAAATGCAATTCTTTATTTTATTTTATTTTATTTTTATTTATTTATATCAGTGCCACGGTGGCGTAGTGAATAGCACTTTCGCCTCACAGCAAGAAGGTCGCTGGTTCGAGCCTCGGCTGGGTCAGTTGGCATTTCTGTGTGGAGTTTGCATGTTCTCCCCGTGGTTGCGTGGGTTTCCTCTGGGTGCTCCGGTTTCCCCCACAAGTCCAAAGACATGTGGTATAGGTGAATTGGGTAGGCTAAATTGTCCATAGTGTATGAGTGTAAATGATGTATGGATGTTTCCCAGAGATGGGTTGCAGCTGGAAGAGCATCCGCTGCGTAAAACAAATGCTGGATAAGTTGGCGGTTCATTCCATTGTGGCGACCCCGGATTAATAATAGGACTAAGCCGAAAAGAAAATGAATGAATGAATTTATTTATTTATTTTTTGAAACAATGATGTTTAAGTTCAATGTGAGCCAGTTTAAATGTTATGAAAAACTTATGAAGTATAAATTTTAAGTATAAACTGAACTAGAGAGTTTATGTCAAAGTGTCATCCACACAGCAACATATTTAAGAAAAGTTCTAGCAACATAAATCACAATGGACTTTTTAACATTCTTGGAATGTTACAAATAAACGTCCTTAGGATTATATATTTTAAATGAAATTTAGGTTTTTAGAATGCTGCAAGAATGTTATGCTAATCATAAAAATTTTCTAGCAACATTAAGCAAACTGGACATTTCAACATTCTTAGAACATTAAAAAAACATTCTTAGAATGTTATATATTTTGGTGGAAATTTAGGTTTTGAGAACAATGTAAGAACTTTGTTCTAACCATAAAAAAACGTTCTAGCAATGTTACGCAAACTGGACATTTCAACATTCTTGGAACGTTCCAAATAAACGTTCCTAGAACGTTATATTTTGGTAGAAATGTAAGTTTTGAGAACAATGTAAGAACATTATTCTAACCATAAAAAAATGTTCTAGCAAAGTTAAGCAAACTGGACATTTCAAAGAACGTTCTTACAATCTAAATTTGTTAGCTGGGTATTTACTACAAATATTGCAAAAGTAGGAGTGACATGGTGGCTCAATGTTTAGCTCAGTCACCTCACAGCAAGAGGGTCGCTGGTTTGAGTTCCAGCTGGGTCAGTTGGCACTTCTGTGAGGAGTTTGCCTGGCCTCCCCGTGTTGGCGTGGGTTTCCACTGGGTTCTCCGGTTTCCCCCACAGTACAAAGACATGTGGTACAGGTGAATTGAATAAAATTGGCTGCAGAATGTGTGTGTGTAAGGGCATCCGCTGTTTAAAACATATGCTGGATAAGTTGGTGGTTCATTCTGCTGTGGCCACCTCTGAAATAAGCAGAAGAAAAGTTAATGAATTGCAAAAGTAAACTACTTGTACTGTTTAAACTGCTTTTAAGTTCACTTGTGTGCTACAAATGTGAACTAAAGTTTACTATTGTTACACTTAGGCCTGTCCACAGCAACAAATTTAATAAAAGTTGAATATCATTTTTAAGCTTTTATCAATATGAAAACAGTATTGCAGTGTCCTGAAACAAACATTTTGGATGGTGGGTTACAAAGTAGAAAAATATCTAAAGGCTGTCCCTGCTGTAGCTGTGTGGATGCCCAAAATGCTATTTTTGTTTATTTTTGGAAACAATGATGTCAAAGTACTACTGTACGTACATGATCCGATGTAAAAGTTATGTAAAAATTCAGAAATATAACTTTGAGAAAGAACTCCAACTGTTAAACTGGAGAGTTTATGTCAAAGTCTTAGATGTTAGTATACTTACAACATGAAATATACTTTAAAAGTTAAAAAGGTTTTTAGTTGTTAGTATTAGTATTGTTCGTTTTTACAGTGAGACAATTAGCATTTAGAAGATATAAAACTGATATAAACATGTAAATCTTGCAGTTTGTCACTTCTTAATGGATCAATGGTTTTATTCACATCAACCCATACTACAGTTTCTCGTGTAATGTAATGTGTGTATTTATATAATTTTCATATATGGCCACACACCCAAAGTGCTTCACAATCATTATGGGTAGTCTCTCCACACCACCACCAGTATGTAGCATCCACTTAAATAATGCTACAGAAGCCACAGAACAATGGCACCAGTGCGCTTACCACTCAGCAGGTATAGGAGGAGTGGAGAAACAGTGATAGAGCCAATTTGGTGGATGGGAATGATTGGGAGACCATGACCAGTAAGGTCTGATGAAAGGAATTAGGCCAGGATACCGGGGTCGCACCCCTACTCTTTACAATAAACTCCATGGCATTTTTAATGACCACAGAGTCAGGACCTCAGTTTAACATCTCATCTGAAAGACGTCTCATCACATCATAACCAATCAAATGCTCTCTAGTATCTTACATGCCACGCCCCCTTCAAGATGCTTCTTCTTTGCTTTTCATTTGATGCTCTTGGGAACACTTTATTTTGATGGTCCATTTGAGTATTAGTAGACTATCTGCTTAATATCTGTTGATACTGACATTCAACAGACATTTAACTGACTATGAGAAACTTAGTAAGTTGCAAGTCAACTTACACTAACCCTAACCCCAACCTAACAGTCTACTTATAATCTGATGATAATTAGTTGGCATGTAGATGCAATGTAGCTTAAATTCAAGAAACAGACCATCAAAATAAAGTGTGACCATGCGCTCGAGCTTAACTGCTCTCATTGATAAAGCAAAACGTTATTGGCTGTCCCATCCTCGCTTCATGTTGCAAACACTGAATAAAAATACACATTTCAAAGCACTTCAAGGGACCTTTAAATATATACCTCAACATCACTTAAGTGTAATTCATACAAATAATTTGAAGTATACTGCACTTCTTTTGTTTAAGGGCACACATCCATTCATCCATTTAGTGACCTACCTGTCGGTCCTACCATCATTTCATTTCATTTCATCCATCCATCCATCCATCCATCCATCCATCCATCCATTCATCCATGCATTTAGCTTCCTGTCTTGCTGTCTGTCCATCCATCCATCCATCTATCTATACTTACATAAATTCTCAGCTTGTAAAGTAATTCAGGATTTTGATGTTTTGTAGGCTGCAAGTCCTGCCTGTACGGAGCTGGAGACTGTGATGCTGGACTGGCTGGGAAAGATGCTGAAACTACCAGAAGATTTTCTTGCTGGTACCAAAGGCAAAGGAGGTGGGGTCATTCAGGTATGATCATTTAAAGTAAGCTTTAGCATCTAGTATACCTTAAAAATATACATTTTGGCCTGTATGAGATTTAATTGTCTCTGACGGATATAAAGGCGTGTAAAGACTCCGCTCATTTTTGGGAAAGCTACAACTCATTTGCATTTAAGAAATACACAAAAACTGTGTGTTTTTGCTTAAACCTAAATAGGGGAAATTTGACAAGATATAATAAAGGATGCGTCACCTTCAAAAAATAAAATAAAATAAAAATTGCATATCTGAATTCCCATTTGGATGTTGTGCCAGGTCCCCAATTGTGGACATTTCAAAACCACTTAAAATGCGAACTATGCAATCATCAATGCTCTCAATGCGAATTTAATCCGACCAATTTATTCGGAACAACAACAAATATCAAACAAGGCCCACACAGCAATTTGTTTGTCATTGATTTGTTGTCCGGGCCCTGAAAATTGTTACGTCCTCTAGAAATTGCCTTTTAAGACGTCAGCTCTACACGAGTGGAGACAGCCAGGCGGGCCGTGCGTCGAGAGCGGCCTCTGTTCATTTCGTCACTATTGATGCCACAGTTGAGCAGCTGTGACTATTTAGAAAGACACAGGAAGCACAGCGTTCGGATAGCCCACTGATGACAGGCGGTTTGATGCTCTGTCATTACGGCCGCTTTGGAGTGTGTCCTCCTCCTGGATGTTTTTGTCTCTGGGCTTTTCAGAGAGCTCACTATGGCAACACAGGCATTATTTCCACCGATAGCATGCCCTAATGAGGGAGTTTGTGGATTTTGTAAGCGATGCATCTCTGCAAAGGTGGGCCTAGGAGAGAGGGGAGGAGAACAGGTGGAAGTAGAAGACAATTATGCAGATAAAATTGAGCATTTGACACTGTGTTATTCTCACTACAGAATCACTTGTAAGTCATAATAACCCTGACAACCTGACATATGAAATAATAATATTAATAATTATTATTTAATTTTATATAGCGCCTTTAAAACTAAATTCTCAAAGCGCTTTACACAAAAAAGACACAGATATAAAACAGTAAAACAGTTTAGGATAACAGTAAAAATTAATCATTCAGGCTAAAACATAATTGATAAAACATTCAAATATCTAAAAACATAAACCAAAACTGCACACCTCATGAATAGGAAAGTGAAAAATAGTGAGTTTTTAAGGATGGTTTAAACCATTTAAAAGATTCAGCATGTCTAATGTCATGCTGAACCAGGGTTCGAGTCCTATGAAGCACGGTTCCTGAAACCTGAAAAAACAAAACCCCTAAAAGTAGAGTGAGGTTGTGGTGGAAGCATGTGGCTGCGATGGTGTTGCTCTTCTTGTTTGCTTTTGAAAACACTATGGGTTGGGTTTAGCAAAGGGGGTGGATGGGTCAGTCGATGTTGTTATCATTATATCAGTCTGATATATTATGCATGACAACAAGCCAACTGGCTTCTCTCATGGACACAAACGAGAAAGATGTTAATATGGGCACAAATGTACAGCAGCCTCTGGTGGATTTACGAGAAATGGCATGTAGGAGAAAACGTGCCTCAGTAACGTATTTGAGATTGCTAAATATGTACACGATGCCCTCTAGTGGATTTGTAAAAAAACAAAAACTTTAAGAAAACATCGTCTAGGGTATATATTTGTCGGTTCTCAAAAATGTAGTTCTGGGCACATATTTCCAGTGAGCCTATCTTGTATTTTTGTTTATTTTGATGAAAATATCTTACAGATTGTGCCTTTGCAAGGTAATGTCATAAATTAAAGTGAATCATTAGTAATCAGGACGTGGGTGTTACCTGTCAGGGAAATCAAAGACAGCTTATGCCTCACAATGAGCTGAGTTGATCTACATTGAGGGGTTTCGAGTGGAAGTCTTCTCATTCAGTCATTGAGAACATACAAAACAGAGCTGGAGAGCTGATGAAAATTCATCACTGTTGCTTTTACAATGTCCGAACAGCATTGATTGAAGATGTTCGCTCAATACTGATGAGGGACATGATGTTTCAAGTAATATTGAACTTGTCTACAAATTATGAGACTCGCTCAATATATTGGGCATATAAACATACTGATATAAACATCCAAAGCTTGCAGTTTGTCACTTCTGCCTAAATGGATCAATGATTTTTTTCAGGTCACCTCATACTTCAGTTTCTCATCTGACCAATCAAAAGCTCTCTAGAATCTGGCTAGCCCCGCCCCTTCAAGGCACTTCTAATTTGGTTTTCATTTGATGCTCAACCACTCTCATGGCAGAGCTGTGATAAAAACTATTTTGGTCATTGGTTGTTCTTTTAAGAGGAGCTACTTTATGTCCCGCCCTCTCTTCATTTTTCAGCTGATATTATGCCAAACATGGAATAAAATATGCACATTTCAAAGCAGTTCACGGGACCTGCAGTTTTTATATTTGTGTGTTTTTGTCGTTCTCATTAATTGTTATTGTTTTATTTGTTTTTAACATTTTAGTTGTCGTTATTTTAGTTGAGCTAATGAAATGAATGTGCTATTTGTTTGTGCAGAGCACTGCCAGTGAAGCCACTCTCATAACTCTTCTTGCTGCTCGCTCCAAAATCGTCAGGCTGATCCAGGCGAACCATCCTGATCGATCTGAGACAGACATTATATCCAAACTAGTTGCCTACTCGTCTGATCAGGTGAGACAACAAGCCATAATGAAAGACTGCAAGACAGGTTTGTTTTGCCATGATAAAAATGCTACATAAAAGCACTGTTAGTCAGATTCTCATAGAGTGTAAATGTCAAACCAACATAGGCTCATGCTGAAAACAGAGCCCTATATACATTTCTGGAGATCACAAATTATGTAGTACGCATGGCTGCATTTAGTTTTCAAAATGAAGGCTGTGGTGTGATATGATGCCGTTCCTTTTCGCACATTACCATTACTTCCGAATGGACGGTTTACTGCTGTAACCAGGTTGTCTAGTTAGCTCACAATTTACGTCAGTAGATTTCGGACTGTTACGTCCTTTTTAGATGTTAAAATTAAACTGAGGGTATTTGGCATAACATA
>CAIGQQ010034599.1:4581860-4602019 GCA_903798035.1 Danio albolineatus | reverse complement strand
AGATAGATAGATAGATAGATAGATAGATAGATAGATAGATAGATAGAGGCTGGCAAATATCACTTTCAAATTGAATGTTTAATCCCACCATTCTGACCATTACGCAAGAGCAAATAACATAATCAGTCAAACATCATGGCAGAAAAACAGCAGCCACTCAGACTGTTAGAGAGCATGAAATGAGAACAAATTGGACATTTGTCTCTGCTCTTTCTCTGAACCTGTCCCCTGCGGTCTGCGCGATGGCTAATGCTGTTTGGAGAGCCTGTTTTCTGAATCACATTAGCGAAATTAGCCCTGGGCTCATCCAGAAGACCTGTGTGTCAGAGGAATAACAAACCACGCAGGAGCAATTCTTTTTGTGATCAAAACGTATGGATGAACATTAAAAGTTAGCATAAATAAATGCCAAGGTTGATTTATTTGGTTTCAGTACTACATCAAATATTTAAGTCAGCACATATTAATCCATCTCTCTGATTTTTCTGGATGTTTCTTTTAGTTCTGTGCAACACTGGGAACAACTGCATCCTGTGCATTCGACTGCATCACTGAGATCGGCCCTATATGTAAGAAGTATTTATTTATTATTTTTTCTTTTTAAGCTATTTTTATTTGTAGCTTAAATTGTTGTAAATGTTAATATATATGTATATATATAGTCGTGTGTCCCACATCATTAGAACCATAAGTTTTGTGCAATACAATATGAACTCAATAAGTACATTGTACTAATTTTTTGGTGTCCTTTAGGGATTTATTTTGGTACTACTTCAATTTACAATTAAGTAACAATTCACACCATTTACTTCAGGCTTTTTACCGGCCTATTATTAAGATATTAACTGTTCAATAGCATTTATAAAGTATGATCTTAGTTTACACCCCTAATCCTACTCTATACCCAACTAACTATTAATAGGCAGCTAATTAGTAATCCATTAAGCTAAAAATTGAAGTTAATCAGTTGTTAATAGTGTGAATTGTACATTAAAATAAAGTGTGACTGGTACAAGTGGTTAGCACTGTCGCCTCACAGCAAGAAGGCTGTTGTTTCCAGTCCTGGCGGGTCAGTTGGCATTTCTGTGTGGAGTTTGCATGTTCTCCCCATGTTTGTGTGGGTTTTCTCCGGGTGCTCTTGTTTCCCCCACAGTCCAAAGACATGCGCTGTAAGTGCTTTGGGTAAACAAAATTGGCCGTATGAGCGTGTGTGTGAATACAAGAGTGTATGAATGTTTCCCAGTACTGGTTTGTGGTTGTAAAAGCTCATGAATAAAATGACTAAACCGAAAGAAAATGAATGATTGAATGGTATTTTTTTAAAAAAGCTTTGGAGAAACACGAAAGCAAGACAGAATTTAATTTCGGTTTGAACTAGCCTTTTCATTCATTGATTTTCCTTTGGCTTAGTCTCTTTATTTATCTGGGGTCGCCACAGAGGAAAAAACGCCAACTTATCATCTTCAACTTATCTTAGCATATGTTTTACACAGTGGATGCCCTTCCAGCTGCAACCCAGTACTGGGAAACACCATTACACACTTACAGTCGCACTCATACACTATGGCCAATTTAGTTTACTCAATTCACCATTACCACATGTTTTTAGACTGTGAAGAAACCGGAGCAAACCGGAGGAAACCCACGTGAACACGGGGAGAACATGCAAACTCCACACAGAAATGCCAACTGACCCAGTCGGGATTTGAACCAGCGACCTTCTTGCTGTGACCCGACTGTGCTAACCACCGAGCCACCATGTTGCCCTGAACTAGCTTTTTATGAAAAGAAACCTTTAATAAAGTGTTACTAATTTTTCATCGCATCATTGTTATTGTTTCTGTCAGGCAATGCAGAGAAAATCTGGATGCATATTGATGCTGCATATGCCGGGAGTTCGTTTATCTGTCCAGAGTTCAGACCCTTGCTGAACGGCATTGAGGTGAGATAATATTCAAATCCAGCCGTGTGTTCTTCAGCACACTTCACAGAAGGAGCTCTTAAAGCACGGACGGGCTTGAATGATAATCTCTGCTAGGCTCAACAATTGATCCTGTTACGTTTGGAGCAGTGTGTGGAAAAGACAGAGTCGTGCAGAATATTTAAATGTCACAAATAATGCGAGCCGGCATGAGCGATGTCTTGTGGAATGGGTGGGAAATTAGAGATCGCTGATCGTCCTTTGAGTTGTTGTGGAGCCCAGCTGGGTGTCACAATGATAAGGGTAAAGTAATTTCCTGAGGCAAAGGAAGACCTTTAGATAAGTTCCTCTTTTTCTCCTGCTGAAGAAATATCAGTCTTTATTAGCCTTACAAGTTCAAACAATCACGATGACTGTGCTCCCTTGCGCAGATGATGGCTTTTATTATTGACCAAAAGGACGGCGGGCTGCCGTTTCCTGTTTGGTTGCCAGGAAGTGAAGACAGGCAGGACTTAGCATAGCAACAATCAGACTGTCACGTCCGAGTCTGTATTATTGCAGCAGATGGAAAGGATATTGGAAATGCGAGAGTGAGCAAAAAGATCAGACTTTGAGATTATGGCACTCGCTGAAAGCTTATTGGACAGATTTTGCTTTGTGAATTTGATGTAAAATATGCTACCAAGTAGTTCATATCAGACTGTGCCAACCAGCAGGTGACAATTGACCACTCTTAACCTTTCTGTTGTCTTAGAATTCTGCATACACTATTCATCTTCACTAAACCTCTAAAATAACGCATCTGCATTAAATTTCAAACCTCAAATCTGTTTAGCAAAAAGAACCAAACTTATCTTTATCACAAACCCTGTAAATGTTTAGCTTTTCCATCATCAGTATGGACTTTGTTTAATCAGAAGGCTACTCTCGTTTTTGACTAAAGTAAAGGGTATATTTTGTAATGCTAAAAGTGCCAGCATACTGTAAGTGTAAAAAGTGTTTTAGCAAGGTTAAAGCTGCTGATTCTTATTGTGTTTGAGTGTGTGTTTTTGGAGTGTGCATGTGTGTGCCAGTTGTTTTTTGAAATGTAAAAATTGCTTTATAGCTGACGCTTAAAAATTGAGCATAAGGACAACTGCTGTGCCCTAAAAGTTTACAGCCGTCATGAAAATGTAAAAAAATTAAACTGATTCACATTTTTTTTTCAAATGATCGGGTCATTTTAGAACCAACTTTCAAGAAGAAAAATCATTGTTTATATTTTATTTTCTACTTTTAAAACGGTGCACTGGTCATTTTGACCTGCAAGTCAACAGAAGAATTAAGACAAATATGTTTATTCAAGTGTGCAGAATGTTTATTTCAGAACAGATTCTGTTCTCTTAGAGTTGAAAAAAAAGATACAAAATAAAATACAGTGGTCCCTCATTATTTGCGGGAGTTACGTTTCAAAAAATAGTAGTCAGCTTAATTTTTTTTACAATTATTACAGGAGTATTAAGGCTGTAAAACCCCTCACTACACATTTTATACACTTTTCTCTCTCATTTAAACACTCTCAAAGTTCAAACCTTCATAGAAAAATACATCTAATATTATAGAATGAAACCAAAGGTGCAAACAGTCATTACTGTCAACAAAAGGTTCATAAAGCTTTTTAGATATTGTGGGAATAATGTTGGCATCCAGCATAATGTTAGTTTTTCCTGCAGTCACTGATCCGCAAAACTAAAGCAGACTTCATCATTAAGGGGGCCCCCCAGCGGATGCGCTACGCACATGACAGTTGGAAATAACACTCACCGGATGCGCACATTCGCATGTTAACAAAAATAAAAATTTTTGATGGAGCAGCTGAAATATGAACCTGAGTTGTAGCTGGGCATCACAGACAGTGGGGGGACACGCAACTCTATGCATTTTAGAATTGTAAACATAGAATTGTAGACACTTCCAGTTAAATGTGACTCATTTCGATTTTAAATTTTTTTTTGCTCATATGTGGCACAGATCGGATCTGTTCTACCGTGTAAACACCAAAAAAGCGCTTGCATTTGGATATTCAGAGATCAGTTTCAGGCCTCCTTCATATGTGGAAAAAATCGGATATAAATAGGATATGTGACAATGCGACTGTCGTGTAAACAGGCAGATTGGATTTATTGAGGCATTCTGATTTGTACGTCATTAACTCCACGGTTTAATGACGTACAAGGAATAGCATTTGTGGAGATGCTGACATGGTAAACAACAACAACAGAGGAAACATGGAGGAGGAAAGTGGCCAGTGATCGACAGAAGAAGTTACCTGCCGTCTTGCCCTGTGGGGAGACGAGTCAGTAGAGGACACCATATATAAACCATAAGCGCAAGCTGCGATGACGGCCCTTTCCCACCTCCTCCACCATTCTTCCATTGTGGCTAGTGTGGTGCAGATGCTAGAACCCTCTTTTACGCATGTGCGATGTCGTAAATTGTATGGTAAGTGTAAACACATGAATCGGATATGGGTCACAATTAAAAGAATGTGTAAACGAAACGAATTGGAATGTACAACAAATCGGAGTCGGGCATCAAGACCTGACAGTGTAAAAGGGGCCTAAGATTGTGTTGACAGTTTTGTTAAGAACATATAATTGATTTTCTCAGAGTTATTTCCAAGTGGAGATGCTGCTAATTTAAACAATGGCATGCAAGTTGAAAAAGTAAAAACATCAGAATAAGTGTTAGATACATTAATTCAGAAAATAATAATAATAATATTAATAAAAAACCTGCTTCTTTTTTAGTTTGCAGACTCTTTTAATTTCAATCCTCATAAATGGCTCCTGATCAACTTTGATTGCTCGGCAATGTGGTAAGTGTTGTTAATATCATCATCTATAAAAATCATATTTAATTTACTCTTGATCTCCATCTACTGTATCCCAGCATTCTATGTGTTATCTTTGTCGGTCAACAGAGGAAACGGTCTCAGCTGCCCCTTATGTCAGCACCACGCAAACAGATATCTTCATGGTCATATAAAGACTAAAATAGACAAGCATGTAGGAAAACCGTTTTTGCTATACATTTATTTTAAAGGATTCTTTCATTTAGTTCTGAGTTGAGACATTTATATTGTCAAGATTTCTGTTTCAAAATAAAATGTTTATTGAAATTTTTATTCATCAAAGAATCCTTAAAGTACAACAGTTCAACTTTTTTATATAATAATTCAAGTAAGATTGATTTTGATTTGCTGTAATATTACAGTATTATACAGTAATATGTATAAAGTTTCAGTGTTTCTACTGTATTTTGCTTAAATAAATACAGTCTGATGATACGGTGGCTCAGTGGTTAGCACTGTCGCCGCACAGCAAGAAGGTCGCTGGTTCAAGTCCTGTCTGGCCAACACTGTTTCCTCATTCACAAAAGTAAAGGAGTAAAGTAAAAAGTAAGGTAAAGAGCAAGTAAAGAGGCTAAATGGAGGAGGCTCGTTCTTTATCTTTGCGCTGTAGATGGTCTGTTTAACTGTTTTCTCGCTAGTGAAGCATTCAGTTTTTTCACTTGCAAAGTCCGCCATGTAAATAGCAACTGCGCCATGGTGCGACAACTCTTAATGGACTCTTAAAGGACTCTTAAAGGGAATGGGAGATGAGACTCTCATTGGTTTAATGCATTTTATGCTGAAAACACACCCTTTATTAATGAAGAGAATAAGCACAACCCTGTTAGATTGTGAGCTGGGGCGCAAACTCTATTTTACCGTCCTTAAAATAGCAAAAGTTGATTCGGACATGCCCTTAATAGTTTTGCACCATGCGCTTTAGGCTTTGCGCCTAGATAGTTAAAAAATGAGCACTTACTATAATTAACTTTTTATTATTTAAAAGAAAGAACAGTTGAAACAGGCACACAAATACTATGCTTACTGGAAATAACATTGTATGTTGTTTTTCAGAGTATCTTTCAACTGTATCTATTTCCCTTCTTTTATTAAGCAATGCAGATTGCAAATATTGTAATTGTATACGATATTACAGGCATTACCAAATATGTTATTTATTAGTCATTACACACAAATACCCATGATCTATTTTACTGTAAATGTTGTTGTTTTTTTCTGCAGGGTGAAGAGAAGATCAGACATTATTGGAGCATTTAAAATGGAGCCACTTTATCTAAAGCATGATCACCAAGAGTCAGGTAATCAGCCAGCACTAATCCGGTAACATTCTCCTTTACAAACAAACAAACAAATATCCACATATTATTCATATTAAATTAGTTTCCCCCACATGATCTCTTAACAAAAGCATACAAAATAATCCAACACTGATGGAAAAAACAAATCCCACCCTAACAATGAACAATACGTGTACATAATTTATTAATCATAGTTCAACATTTGCTAATGCATTCATGCTTGTTAACATTAGTTATTGCTCTGTGAGTTAACATAAACTAACGATGAACAACTTTATTTTCATTAACTAACATTAGCAAAGATGAATAAATACTGTAATGAGTGTATTGTTTATTGTTTGTTTTACCTAACATTAACTTATACAACCTTATTGTAAAGGGTTACATTGTAACTTTGCAAGAACATTTACTAGAAATTGCTTATTATTCATTAATTTATTATTCATGCAACACATGAATAAAAAATAACAACAGGCTTAATTTCAACACGTAGTTTAGCCTACACTTTTGTAAAACCACAAAAAAATATACATTTAAAGATAGGATTGACTGCAGTTTCTTGGTAAAATTATTGCTATTGGGCAGTGTGACGCTAACAAACTTTGTTCCTTTTCACACTAATGATAGAGACATATTATTGACAAACACACTCATATTTTAATGTAGATAAATATTTCATCAGCAAATAAATTTGCAACAGCAAATAAATATTTGGGTCAGTTTGCTCGGTAGCTCACTTTGTTATGCTAAGCGCTTGGGTTTGAGCGATGAAATACAGTTCTACAAAAGAGATAAAACAACATAAATCAAGGTAAAATTGCGTGATCGTAGATAATTTTCTTTTACATTTGCTTTTGAAAACAATATGGTGGTGTTTAGGGAACAGTTTAGATCAGTGGTTCGCTAGCTGATCTGTATGGCAAGCCCTTCCTTCTTGTAGACGTGTACAAGAAGCATGTGTATCTGAAACCTACATTAAAAAGCCCTAAGGGGCTGCTTACTGTACATGTTGTCTAAATGTGCTTGGAAAGCATGAGATGGGCCGCTTCCTTTACCAATTTCAATCCACTTCTTTGTTCAAACTCCTGTGGCGTCTGTCATTGCAAGGCAACCATCAACCTCTCAGAGGATGACAATCCATTGCTGTAGCTTTGATACAAATGTTATTTAGGGAAGGAATTGAAATGCTTGTGTTTGCTGTGATGTCTCAGGTAATTATCCTGATGTTATTACTGAAATGTGGATATTTTATACAAAGTGTGAAGCTGAAGTTGTTGGTTCTGAAGTTGAGAGGTTTTCAATTAGGAGTGGCTTGAGAAAGCATGTGCGTCGCACGGTCTGCGCATCCCTATTTGCACGTCAAGGCTGGGTTATTCATGTGCAAAATAACAAACTTGCTTGTGCAAAATACATGCTATTTTTACACCCGTAAGTAAGGCATCTCAGATTCGAAAATGTAAACAGCAACCTCTGGTGGATTTTTCATCTACAACATACTACAAAGCATACCTGGAGTAATGTATTTTACAACACAGGCTCATTGTAAAAACGTAGTCCCACGGACAATTCTGGAGACAGCACATTATGTGGTCAGAGGTACGTTTGGCTGCGTTTAGTTTTTTTAAACGAACACTAATGGGCGGTGTCACATCGTTTCTTTTCGCACTTACCAGCCACCCTCTTGCCACCGTGTGGACAACTTTCCCGCTACAACCAATTTGTCCCGTTAGCTTGCCGTGTTTGTCGGCGGACTTGAGATGCAGAGAGGAGTCGACCACGTTGACGGGGTTCGAGTCTAGTAAGGAGCGGTTCCAGAAAGCAGGTAAGACAAAAACAGAATCCAAAAAAATAAAATAAACCAGCAAGTGACAGGGTGAAAACGTGGTAAAGTCTGAAAACGTGGTAAAAATGAGATGAGGGCCTTTTTTCTGGATTGCTTTTTTGAAAGTTGTTGGTTGGGTTTAGGGAAGCGTGTTGGTGGGTTAGTCGATAAAATTTTGGTTGGGTTTAGGGAAGGAGAAGGGTGGGTCAGTCAATTGGTCGGCCACTCAGTCAGTCATTCAGTCAGCCAAACAGTCAGCCAACAGCGGCCTCTGGTGGGTTTACGGGAGGACAGTGGGTGCTAAGGGCACTCGCGAGAGACATTTGAGATCTCTAAAAGCGTGCGAAGCGGGCTCTTGTGGATTCACGAAAACGAAAAGTGCAAAAAGACGTACCTCCCGGGACGTATCTCACGGCCTCCAGAAACTTTTGTGGGACTACGTTCTCAGAATGAGCCTGGGTTGTTATTTTACGCTTCACAAAAATGTAGTTTTCTAATGAGCCTGTGTTGTAAAATCTTATCAAATATTTATTTTTTAAAGAAACATTTATTTATATTTTTTTCAAATTTATTATTTTAATAATTATAATTTCATTATTTTATTTTTATATATTATATTTTTGTATTTTTATATATTATTAATATATTTGTTTTTTTGTTTATTTATTAATTAAATTAACATGCATGATAATATTATAATAGACGAACTGTATATTAAACTACTGGCAACCACTGCTTATGATTATGGTAAATAATAAACAACAGTGACACCAATAAATAACTGAAGTGCCTTATAGCATGAGGTGTAAAGCGGATGACAATGATCCTTATTAATGAGACATGACGTCTTGAGCTGACATCCACTTTACGTCACACTGTAAAGTCTCTATCAGATTATTACACCAATTCATTATTCACAGATTATCAGTGCACTGTGGTGTTCTGTAAGCCTCTCTGTTTGCCAGTAAACAACAGCTCCCTGTGCCCCAACACCAACCTTAGATGCATTTTTGTATATACTGTATATATTGGCAGCTGTACATAGAATATGTTACATTCATAGGGTGTCTACTGTAAAGTAAATAACATTTTACCCAAGTGACATTCCTTTTTACATAAAGTAACTTTAAAACTAAATAAACAGTATTTAAAATTGATTACTGCTTAAGAAATAACATGTAATTTAATCATTTTCATATGATGGAACTTGTATGAATTTGTACAAATTAGCCAGTGAACTGACAAATAAAATAGTTGGATTTCCTCATGAGTTTAGGTTCGTTTTCTTATAGTAAATGTGCAGCATTGTTTTGGTGCACCAAAGGTCAACTATAAATATCATGGTTAAAACTACACATGGTTTAAAATCATACATTATGATGTATAACCATTTTTTGGTTGTGTGTTGTAAAACCATGGTTCATTTTTGCTTCCAGTTGCTTATTGACCATTTAAACCTGGCTAAACAAAGACAGATCCTCTGGTAATGTGCCTGTGGGCAGCGTGCAGCTGTGCAGACCATTGTAATTGTGTTGACAACCAAACAAAAGAGCAGCACTGTCTCTCAACCCACGAACAACACACGTACACACACACATGCGCACGCTTATATATGCATGCACACCTTAAAGCTTTTTCCATCATGAACAACTGCATGATTACATTACCGACAGGCTTGGGCAGATGTGAAAGCTAAATGCTATACTTTATTGTTTTAATGACTGATTGATCATCGTTTAGGATTTCTTTGTATGTATGATCATGATATTATTTACACATTAACTTCCTTTTTGGTGTGAAATGACTAATTATGATTTTTTTTTTTTTTAATAGGACTTGTCACAGATTATAGAGTAAGTATATTCAGTATATGCGTGTGTGTGTGTGTGTACCTTGTATTCATCACATTGTGGGGACCAAATGTCCCCACAAGTATAGCAATGCCAGAAAATTTTGCACAGAACAGTCTGTACTGTATATAGACTAAATTATTATAATTTTTTCCTTACTGATAATCACTGTAAGCCTGTTATTATCTGTTTATTATCTGCTTGTAAAGAAGCAATACCTGGTTTACTTTGATTTCTGGGCATCACAGTGACACAGCAAGAAAGTCACTGGTTCGAGCCTCCGCTGGGTCAGTTAGCATTTCTGTGTGGAGTTTGCATGATCTCCCCGTATGCGCATGGGTTTCCTCCATGATGCTCCAGTTTCCCCCCACTTGTCCAAAGACATGTTATATAGGTGAATTGGGTAAGCTAAATTGTCCGTAGTTTATGTGTATGGGTGTTTCCCAGTGATGGGTTGGATAAGTTGGCGGTTCATTCCGCTGTGGCGACCCCAGATTAATAAAGGGACTAAGCCGTAAAAAAAAAAAATGTATGACTTTGATTACTGTCACGTGATAGGACGCTGACAATGGAGGTGCAGATCTAAATGCAGGTTTATGAACAAGAATTGTCAGGCAAGCAATGGTCAACAGAGTCAAATAGTTACATGCAGGCAAATCCAGAAGAGAGGTCATTAAACAGGCGAATGGTCAGTACAGGCAGAAAGCAGTGTTAACAAACAAAACAAAGCGAGGGTCAAAAACAAGGGAAGGCAAGGCAAGGTAAGGGAAACATGTCATGATGTTCACAGTACAGCTAAACAAGACTCCACCAAGATGTACCCTGTATGTGTGTGCACTGTATTTAAAGTTCATGTAATCAGTCTTTCACAAGACTTTCCTCTGGCTGTGTGTGTGTAATCACTTGTGATCCGGAACAGGTGTTTGAGTGTGGTGCATGACTGGATATGTAGTCCATATAATGGTGGATTTGGAGTTCTTTAGCACTCTGCGTGTTTACCAGCGATCTGCAAGAATTAGATTGCTGGTGATTGTGACAATTACAGTATCTAGAACAAGGGTTTTGCTGAGTTGAAAATAAATGTTTATATGGCTAATTTAAATAATATTATTTGATTTGATAACCCTTTAAAGCCTGCATTTTAAAAAGGTCAATAATTTAAAATTTTATATAATTTATATAAAATTTTATACAATAATTTAAATACATTTAATGCATGCTGCAAAACAATGTGAGGCATTTTCAACCTTTGAATCTGGTTAAAGTGTAACAAATAATCAAATTAGTATTATTATAAGATTATTATTAAATAATAAGACATTTAATTTCAAATAAAATAAAACAAATAGTGGATAAACCCAAAGTCTTTTTCATGTACAACTTAAACAGTTCATTTACAGAAAATGTGGCAAATGCTGGCAAACATTTTATTTGCTTCCTAATATGTTTTATGTCAAATATACTGTAATGACGATTATTATTACAGTCATCACAAATCACAAATTATGTAATTTAGACATCAATTAAAGACCTGTTCCAAACCAGATATGCTTTCTTATGTTGAACACGAAAGAAGATATTTTGAAGAATGTTTGAAACCAGTAACCATATACCAAACATATACAGTATCTTCTTTTGTGTTAAACAGAACCAAAAAAAAAAAAACAGAAGCTCAACTTGGTTTCGAACAAGTTTTGTGTGACCTAATCGAATATTCATATTTGGGTGACCTATCCCAGTGGTTGTCAAAGTTTTAAGCCAGCGACCCCAAAGGTAAGATCGTCAAGAACTCATGACTAGGGCCAGATGGAATCTGCGTACATTTTTTGCTATTTCTGCAGAGTATTTTATAAAAAATCTGCGGATTCATGCGGAATGATTTTGAGAGTATCATAACTAAAATCTTAATATATGACATAAAAAGAAATACCTTTTTAACTTTTATTTAATGTTTACAATGGGAATCTAATTAGATCTACTTTATTTGGGATCAAAGCAAGTCTCTCATATAAAATATCTACTAAAACACTGAAAATTGTACCTTACAAACTATACAAACAATAAAAATAACTTCTTTTCAGCTGTTTACAGTTTTTTTTACTATATTTACTATACATTAAAATAATTTTGGCTTACCTTTAAATGGGATGGGTGTACTGTTGACAGTAGAGCAAGTGATATTTTCTAATATTTTCTACTTTGGTCTGACTGGGTCTTGATCTTATGCTTAGACAAAGTAAATGGTTCCGAAGACTCAGGCAAACTGTCCACAGTTTCTCCAACATTTTTAGATTTGCTAATTTCAAATGTATCCATCTCTGCAGTTGCAGTTTTCACATTCAGATGCGCATTGTAGTGATAACTACACGATGTTCGATTCCCTTTTTTAAAAAACACTCTAATCAGTAATATCTTTAAAAAATCTTTAAATATTTGTTGGTAGCTTTCACTTGTAATACTGAAAAAAATATATAATCACAGAAAATGAAATTTTTACTCCTTAAAAATCATGCTGCTACCTCTAGTTTAAGAACCACTGACCTATCTCTTTAACTGTAAAATTAAATCCATGTATAGATGTACATTTTAATAATGTAAAATTATTATTATAGTTATTTTAATGTATTTGAACGTGAACATAAGTCTGTATAGGTTTTGAGAGAACATCTAAGTACAAACTTTAGTTTAAGCATACAGTACGTTTATGTGTGCTGGTTTGCGTACATGTGTATTTGTGTGTGCACAGTTGTCATATCTCATCTCATCTCCCTTCAGCACTGGCAGATCCCGTTGGGTCGAAGGTTTCGCTCTCTCAAAATGTGGTTTGTGTTCCGCATGTATGGACTCAAAGGTCTCCAAGCCTACATCCGCAAGGTAACTGCCTTTAACCCGTGCTGTCAATCAAGTTAACCCTGACATTCACATCTTATTCGGCTCCGTAGTCGATTTGGAATGACTCAAATCTGTTAACCTCTCTAGACATCATTACATGTTCTGTTCTACTCATGAATTACTGTATGATACTGAGACCAGATCTTTGAGAAACAAACGGGTCATTTTCAAGTTCAGTGGTCAAAATAACATGACTTTTTTTGGCATTTTTTTATTTAAATCGATTGATCTTTTAAATAAAACTAGCCTACAGATTAAAAATACCCTATAAGTAAAATTATTTAGACACATATTGTGTATTTTAATACACTGATGCTTGCATTTGGATGTTAAACTGAATTTCAATTGATTGATTGATTGATTGATTGATTGATTGATTGATTCATTCATTCATTCATTCATTCATTCATTCATATGTATTACAGCAGAAATTGGGACTGCCCCAGAAAAGTTACCTTATAAATATGGTCAATATTGTATATTTCTTAAAGAAAAAAATGTGCATGTGTTCTTTAAGATGGATATGGATAATAAAATACCACAGAGATCAATCAAAGTGCATCATTTGCCCCTGTTGTACTTCTCATAGCTTCGTTCAGCACACTGCTTCTGAATGACTCAGGTCAGCTTTGAACTGCTGGACAGAAGCCATGAAGAATAACTGTCTGAGAATGAGGAAATTGCCTGGTCAGATCGAATTCCAGTAATCAGCCTTAAAGCTTTGATTGCTGTTAAATTTAATCTATTTAGCTAATAAGATCTAGATGATTAGCGCATGAATATTCCTTGAACTGATATTTTGGTTGTATATCTGAATTTACTGCCCTCTGCTGGTATGTTAAAGGGACTATTTTACCCAAAGCTGAAAATTACTTTATTATTTAACACCTGAATTTACTATTTTGCTTCTCTTGGGGCTGAATTTTTTTTAAAAAATATAAATCATTAAAAAATATTAATACAAAAAATATTAAAATGTTTAGTGAACATTTTTTTATTTAATTGAATATAACTTTTGTTTCAAATATACAAAATATATTGTTTATATTGACTGAGAAATACTTGATAAATATTAATATTCAATTAATATTTTAATAAAACTGGTGTACTTATGTATGCTGTGTACTGTATATACAGATTAGCTCAAAATGATTAGCTCTCCAGTGAATTTATTTCCCCAAATATTTCCCAAGTTATGAAGGAAAATGAATGAATGAATGAATGAATGAATGAATGAATAAATGAATGTTTAACAGAACAAGGAAGTTTTCACAGAATTCTCTATAGTATTTCTTTCACCTGGAGAAAATCTTGTGTGTAGGGACAGAGTAAGTCTGCAAGTTACTGAGGAAAAGCAGATGTTTTCTGCTACTCACTTTCATAATGTATGCACAGAGAATGTCTCTCAAACTGTTTAACTTTAGACTTTGATAAGATCTGGACGGGCATTACAACTTAGAAGGACACTGCAAAAAAAGAAAGAAAGCAGAAATACGCTAAAAATGTGAACTAAATTGTCGTTAAGTTTTCTTTAAGCTAAAAAGGGAATCTCTAAAACAAAAATCACCTGGATTACATTGTAATTCATAAACTATTTTTTACAACTGACAATGCTTTAAATACATATTTACTTTGAAAATGTTAATTTTAGGCCATGTACTGTATATAAATCTGTCTGTCTGTCAAATGTTCTGCATATATCATGTCTTTAATGCATTGTCGGCCTTGTTTCAGCATGTAGGACTGGCTAAAGAGTTTGAGTCTTTAGTGAGAGCCGATCAGCGCTTTGAGATCTCAGCTGATGTGGTGTTGGGTCTCGTCTGCTTTAGACTCAAGGTGAGAGGAAAACACTTTCACTACAGAAACAAACACATCTCTTCCTGTGGTTATAATAGCTTGGCTCTGGGAGGTGGTTAACTATGGAAAATTGCAGTATGACTTATTTTAATTTGTGCAAGATGTGCAAAGAGAGCTGCAAATTACACAAAATGATGTTGTAAGCAGCAACTGAAAACAGGTAGATACATTTTTTAGAACATTTGTTTGATGATGACCTTTAACCCTTTCATGCATGAATTATGGAAAGCATCCAGATTTTTAAAAAAAGTTTAGACCTTCATAATGATATAAAATGTAGTTTTATTTAGAAATATGTAACTGTATATATATATATTTATATGAGCAATATCACGCAAGTAGCAATGCACTATTGCTGTAAATCGGCGCTGGTGGGAGGCGTGAGTTGACATAAGGCTGCAGGCTGAGTGTCTAAGTGTCCCACCATGATATACAGCCATATCGCACTGCTTTAAGTGTGATATTGTGTTTTTACAACAGTTCAACAGCATAATTGTGTCAATAAAAAGGAAATCAAACCCCCATTTCGTCACATCTACAGCTGATGTCAGAACAGCAGAAACCGTTACTAATTCACCAGCGTCACTTCAGAGGTAGTGTTTTAATGATTCTCTAGCTTAATGTCTAAAGTGACAATAAAACAGTTAATTTTGCTGATATTTTAAGAACAGCTAAACGGATAAATTTAACCTAAAAAAGCCAAAGCAATGCAAACACTACCAGATCACTGTTGTGCTTTTGAAACACTAAACACATGCGGGCATTTCTTCTTTCTCTCTTTTTACTGAACTAGTCTGCAGTAATGAAAACAGGAGACTCATTAGAATCAAACAGATGGCCAACATAAAAGCAACTCAGTGTTATACAAGGAGTGGTCAACACAAAATTCATTCATTCATTTTCTTTTCGGCTTAGTCCCTTTATTAATCCGGGGTCGCCACAGCGGAATGAACCGCCAACTTATCCAGCATTTGTTTTACGCAGCGGATGCCCTTCCAGCCGCAACCCATCTCCTGGAAACACATCCATACATTGTCATTCACACACATACCAAAATACATACATTCCTTATATGTTACTCTTAGCTTACACTCGATATACTGTACAACAGTTACTATGGAATACAGCACTACAACATACAAAAGAGAGAGATCGACATAGAAAGTGACTTACCATTTATACAATGTTTTGATCAGCTGTAGTTGTCAACCGCCTTTGCTCTGCTCAATGACAGGCTGATGCCTGATGAAAGTACATTATTTTGTCCAACAGCTGCAATATTTGTCAAACTGTAGTGAGTTTATTAATCTACTGTCACTCCATGTTGGCAGAGTATTACACAAGTGTGAGGAGGCTGTACAAGTGCTACTATTGCAGAATATTGCATGGCTATCAGCCAATCAGATTCGAGAACCAGACAGAACTGTTGTATAAACATTTATGTTTAAATACACACAGCTTTTTTACAAACATGTTATTCTAATTATATCAGCACAGATATTAGGTAAGAACAATGATGTTACAATATGATAACAATAAAACTTTGTTGAAAGAATCACACATATACCGTATTACATATGTCGAAACCAACAGTATTAAAAGTATGAGCAACAGCATGAGCACTGCTGTTTGTTTATTACCAACTTATTATAATTTCATCCTTATCTCTCTTAATCATCCAGTAGTATATCAACTTCTAAAAAGTTACAACATATTTTTATGTTATATAAAACATTAACATATTCATCAAACATCACCACATTTAGCAAGCCTGGTGAAAGGTGTTTTATTTTTCTCAAAAGTGGACCTTTTTGGAATTATTCCTGTCATTTTGCATTTAATTATGAGGTTTAAATTCTTTATAATAGTGCCATCTTTATTTACCAATTTGTGTTTTTTCAAGCTTCAGTTTTGAAAGCTTCCAAGAACGAAGTGAAATCATACTGGTGGTATAGTCAAGGGATGTAATTAGTAAAGTCAAATACCATTTAAATGGACAGTTCAGCCAAAAATTACAATTCTGTCATTATTTACTCATCTTCCACTTTGAGTATCAGTAGACTGTCTGCTTAATATCTGTTGATACTGACATTCAACAGACATTTAACTGACTATAAGAAACTATATGTATAAGTACATGTATAAGTACATGTCAACTCACACTAAACCCCTACCCTAACCCCTAACCCCTAACCCCAACCTAACAGTCTACTTGTAATCTAATGAGAATTAGTTGCAATGTAACTTAAGTTCAACAAACGGACGTTTGACCCTTTATTTTGCTGAACACATTATAAGATATTTTGAAGAATGTTAAAGATATATTTTTGTTCCTACTTTAGATGTCAATAGCTGTTTTTATCCACCTATTTCAAAGCATATTTTGGATAAAAAAAATTCTTATTGGAAATCCCAAGATGTGTGTAAATTTTGAAAATGTGCATTAAAAATGTATGCACACAACTGAGTAGCATAAACCTTTTTATTCAATAAGCAAATTGTGCATAAACTGTGATCAGAACACTTTACAATCACATTTTACTGAACAAATTCCAGCATGGACATCAAAAAAGTCTTGTGGGGTTTTGTTATGAGATCATGTGATGATGGAAAAAAAAACAAATTCCATTTTTCCTTTTGATATTTCACACCAGTTTATCAGGAAGTGACGATTTTGTTGTCTTTGACTCATTAGATAGAAACTGCATTACTCGCAATCGTTGCGAGTAATGCAATGTGATATTCCAGTTTTGCATAGAAACATTGTTACTGGCTGTGATATTCCAGTTTGCATGGAAGCATTGTTACTGGCTGTGATATTCCAGTTTGCATGGAAACATTGTTACTGGCTGTTTCTCAACCACGCTCCTGGAGGACCACCAACACTGCGTGTTTTGGATGTCTCCTTTGTCTGTCACACCCATTACAGGTCTTTCAGTCTCTGCTAAAGAGCTGATGATCAGAATCTGGTGTGTTTGGTTGAGGAGACATGGAAAATGTGCAGAACTGGTGGTCCTCTAGGAACATGGTTGAGAAACACTGTTTTAGAATGTCCTGCCTTGTGTTCAACAGAAGAAAGAAATACAAAAATACACATAATCACACAGGTGCGAGCTAACAAGAGCGGATCATTTTATTACTGAACACTATAGTAAATTTGAGGTATTCATCCTCGTAAGGGAGTAGTTGTAATGTATACTTTATTGTGCATTAAACCTTGCAGGGCACCAATCAATTAAATGAAAATCTGCTGAAGAAGATCAACAGCGCACGAAAGATTCATCTGGTTCCTTGCCAACTGGCTGGCAGGTTTGTTCTGCGGTTCGCCGTGTGTGCCCGCGCTACTGAGTCACGGCATGTCCAGGAGGCCTGGCGCCACATCAGCCAGCTGGCATCAGAGCTGCATCAGGAACTACTGCAGTGAGCCACACTGAACACTGCAGCGGGCATCACAGCTGACCTGTACCACATCTGCTTTCACACTGTCTTAATTCTAAATTCTTAATTCTTCTCTATCGCTGATTCGTGCTATTTATTGGCAAAATGTGTGTACTGTATGTGCGTGTCCGTGATTGTCACAAAAGTGTCCGCCATGAGTGTGTAGCATTCCAGGCTCCCTCTGCCTACATTTACATGGCATGATGTCCAAAACAGGCACATCATATCATGTTTGTCAATTGCAGATTTCTTTCTTTCACGATGTTCAGCCTCATCCCTATAATCATTAGGGCTGCAAAAAAGATTGATATAATAATCAATTAACTATCAATTAATCATTGAATATTTCGATAACTAATCAGTAGATTTTGAATAATTGGTCAACTTTTGTGACAAGTTAAAACAGTTATAGATTCTAAGTAACAATTAAATTATATATAAAATTGTCAACTTTTGAAATGTTCTAATGAACTTGAGATGTTTTAATGAACTTTGATCAAACTGAGCAGATCACTCACTTTCAGTTTTCACAATATGTCAATTACAGTTTTTTCCAATTGTTTACACACATTTTCTGAAAGCATGCCTCATTTTGTCAGATCTCGAGACACAAATCAAAAAACACTCACACATTGGACAAAACCCTTCAATTCTCCTGCCAAATGAAACTTTACATTCAAAACAATTTAATTTTTTTTTCTCAAAATGGTGTTTTGTTTTAAATCATACACAAACCATCACATGAAGAGACATTTATAAGAACCAGTTGATTACTGATGTGCTTAATGTAAAACACTATGACCACTTCTTCTCCATTCATTATAATCACTTACTGTAATCTTTTTTTTTGTTCAGCGTTACACTACAGACAGTACATAGGCCTACATAAGTGCATTGTAAAATATTTTAAAATATTGTACATAGTGTTCAACCGAACCAACGCAAAGTTGCACAAAACGTGGTCTACATATACCATATACAGAAGTATTTACTGAATACAGTCACATGTGTGACAGGTGTTTACCCATGTGATGAGTTAGTATGCAAAGTAAGGCAACCGACTTAACAATCTTGAATGACTTGTGAAAACAAGAGATCTTCTTCATCAAAACTGTGCCAAATGCAGAGAATTGTGTGTAGTGTTTTGAAAAAAAGTGTGTTTTAAAACTTGCAATTTGAGTGTAAAGCAGGAATTGTACTCGTAGTTTAGCAGAATTGGTTCAGGGGGTTAGTGCAGCAGTTACATGTTGTGTGTCAAAAAGTATGTGTGTAAACAACTAACAAAAACTGTAATCATCTGCACTACAAACCAAAAAATAAAAATATAATGTTGTAAACAAATCTCTTGACGGCAGAATCTCTATGTCAACAGTTTGATTTAATGAAAAAACAGAAAGGGACAGAAAAAAGGGCATTTACTTCAGGACACCTACAATGGCAAAGTATTAATCGGCAAACAAATATTAGAAAAACTATAATACAAATAAAATGACAAGCAGAAACCTTTTCATACAGTAAGTAACGCAGATGACACTCTTCGTAACATCTCCATTTTTAATTTTTCACAAAAATTGGGAAAAAATTAGACATTCAGTGCTTTGTAAATGAATAATTTTGGCAACAAAACCAGGAAATAAAAGTTACCGTGACCGACGTCCGGCACACAATTTCAGTTTTCCCAGAACATGACGCCACTAAGTTGTTACTGTACAGCAAAAAAAAGCATCACATTTCTGAAATGACACAAAATGACACAGAGGACATAGCTGAACCTCACGTCTGCTCTCTAAAATAACATCCGACAAATGTCTTTCACATATCTTCGGGTCAGAAGCTTGTGCAAGTAATATAAAACATTCACATATCTTTTGCAAGTTCATTACTTGAGATGTAAAACACATGGAAGGCATCCGCAGAAGGAGAGAAGATTGTGTATGTTTACAGTGCTTTGATGGAAAAATATGAATTTCTAATTAAATTTTAGCGGTGCCAAACAGCATTTCCCGTTCTTTACCTCCTTGTTAACGTCTTGCTACAACATACCATTAACGCTAGGAACTGTGCATGCGTTAATTTTTTTTAACGCGTTCAATATTTTAAATTAATCGGCGTGCGTTATTACGCTAATTTTGACAGCCCTAATATATATATATATATATATATATATATATATATATATATATATATA
>CAIGQQ010034599.1:4558719-4571845 GCA_903798035.1 Danio albolineatus | reverse complement strand
GTCAGCTTTTATTTACATTTGAGTAAAATTGGCATGTCCAGATTTATGCCAGTGCCTTTATTGGCTATTACTGCAATCAAACTAATCCTATAATTGCTGAACAACCTTTTTGCAGCCTAGTATTTTTGCCCATTCATCTTTAGTAATGAGCTCCAACTCTTTCAGGTTGGAGGGTCTTCTTGCTGATCTTAAGCTTCCTCCAAAGATTCTCAAATGGATTTAAGCCAGGACTCTGGCTGTGCCTTGCAAAATATTCATGTGTTTGTCTACTAACCTGTCACGGTTTGGGTTATGGAAAGGAGCGAGGACTCAGGGGCAGGAACAAAATGGGTATTTATTAATAAAAAATAAAACAAACAGCAAAATAAACAACCCCGAGGGGGAAAACATTAATTAAAAAATAAACAAACAAACAAACCAATTAGACTGGGCTGGGCTAGCAAAGATCAGGATGAAGACAGGAGAACACGACAAGACTGGGGTATAATCGACGACGAACTGGCACAGGACAGCAGACATGAGGAGAATTTAAAGCAGACATGATTAACAAACAGACAGGTGAACATAATAAACTAATAATGGGTTAACAAGGAGGGTGGGGCTAGACAATAGACAGGAGAGCGCATGACACAAGCCACGCACTCACACAAGACTAGAACACATGACGAGCACGCGGTGTGTGTGTTTAAACACACACACCACGTGCTAAACACAACAACAGAGGACAGAACGCAAGACACAAGCACACGATAAAATGAAAACATCCTGCCGTGCGCTCACACATAAGCAACGCGCATGCTTCATCCCAGTGCCATCGCAAACTAAACGGAGGCACTGTAAATGAAGCAGCACGGTGCCGACAGAACAAAACAAACACCAGGACGAGCGCGCGATCGCAAACACGCCCAGACCCCACGCGCCCGTATCAAACGGAAGCGCGCACGGCCCAAGCGCGCCCACAAGTCGCACGCATACATAGACACAAGGACAAGACACAGGACTAGACAGAGCTAGTGTCTGGACTCTGCCACAAGACAAGGATTAACAAGACAGGATTGGCAGAACCCTGACATAACCATTTTATCGCCACTTTGGCTGTGTGTTTTGTTTGTTGTTGTGCTAAAATATCCACTAGTGCCATTAGTTGTCCAGGTCCACCGACTGAAAAACACATCAAAACCTTTGGTTCCAACCACCATGTTTGACATTGAGGATTGTGTTCTAGGGTTGAATGCTTCTCCTTTTTTACAACAAATGAAGGCTACATCATTGTGGCCAAACTGTTAAGTTCAGACCAAGGACACCCCTTCCCCAGAGAAGGCACACGCAAAGAAAAGAAAAAATAAATGCTTGGCTTTTGCAAATGCTCATCTAACCATAAAACAGAAGACCAGAAGTCTTTTTTGTCCAGATGAGCAGTTGCAAAAGCCAAGCGGTTTTTTTTTTTTTTTTTTTTTGTGCCTTCTCTGGGGAAGTGGTGTCCTTGGTCTGCGTCTGTGGAACCCAGTTGTGTGAAGTGTCTCTTTAACTGTCTGTCTTGAGATGTTGGCACCACCAGAGTTCAGATTCATCAGGATGTCTTTGATGGTGATCCTTTCATTCTTTTTTTACCTCTCTCATTATTCTCCTGGCTAGACTTTTAGCTTCTGACCACACCCCCTGTGATTTTTCACAGTGCAGATCATCTTGTATATTTTAATATTTTTACTTTTTTAATACTTTGCATTATAGCCTCTGGAGTTTCAAAACATTAAGGTATGGTCTTACAGCCCAGTCACAATGTGCAGCCACAGGTCCTAACTGAACTCTTTTGTCTTAGCCATGACTTTCCTCAAACCAACAGCAGAGAGCTTTTTTTCACCTGGTGAGTTGATTAAAACAGCTGTTCCCAGTGAATCAGGTTAATTAGGATGCTTTAGAACAGCTTTGACTATTTATATCTTTGGAATTATCGCATTGACAAAGACAGTTTGAAAAGAGTAAGAATAATTGTGGACATGGCACTTGTTCGAAGGTAAATTAAAGCAGGGAAATTATATATATATCATAATGGTGCCTCTTGTACATCATTTTATTATCTTTTGGGATAAGTCTGTGTCATTTACAATAAAAAAGTATAAAAATTATAAATGGGTTGGTATACAATTCATGCTTGTTTAAAGGGATTGTTCACTCAAAATTGAAAATGCTTTACTTTTTCCAAACCTAAATATTTTATTCCAAAATAAAATATTCTAAAGAAGCTTAAACCATTGTACCACTAATACCATTAACTTTTATAGTATTTATTTATTTATTTATTTTTCTATGAAAGTCAGTGGTTACGGATTTTCAGTTTTCTTCAAAATATCTTATTTTGTGTTTTGGAACCATTTTAATAAAATAGTGAGTAAATATTATTTTCGTGTGAGCTGTCTCTTTAATGTACATGCCACCCTCCAAATAACTCAGCTATTTAAAGAAAAATGGATACATATCATTTAGAAAAGAGGAGAAGTGGATTTTTATGTCATTGGTTAACTTTAGCATCCAAATAGCAACACAGCAAACTGCAGTAAACCATGCTGGATCACGATTTTGATATTAAACACCACTGACGAGCAAGAGTATTTATAGGTCCAAGGCTTGTGTAGTGGCAATGAACCCAAGGACTGCAAACCATGTTATAGCATAGCGAGAAAGGCTTTAATATGCCTGTTTTCCCTTCCTTCTCTATCCTAATCCAATTGTGAAGAACTGACTTTCCGGCTTCTTCTGGCTAATGGAGTGTCAAATCACACTTCCAGCAGCTAAAAATACATGTATTCAGCACACCCTACGACGAAGAGAACAATCTAATTCAGTTTGGCTGTCTTCGTCTCCAGTCAGTGTTAAGGTGTGATTCATCTTCTCGGGCTATAGCAGCTCTTGGCTAGATGTGTGAGGCGTCAGGGTGGCGAAGATGCCCAGCCTTTCTTACAGCTTCAGGTTAAGAACAGCTGAATCTAGATAGAGAGAATTCAAAATATTTTATGAACACAAAAAAATCTGTGTAATCACTTTACTTTCCTGAGCTTGGTCAAGAGATGATAGTGATGGAAATATAGATTTAAAGAGATAATGTGGAGATAATTTGACAGTATTAGTGAGCTTTAAGGTACTATTTAATTTCTTTACAATCTATCTTCCAACTTATATACACAATATTATTGCTTGATCAGGACCATTTGGCATCAGTTTTTAAACACACAGGATACTCCATTGTTTTACTGAGAAACCTTTGTTGTCAATATACACTCACCAGCCATACACCTGTTTATCAGGTACACCTGTCCAACTGCTTGTTTACACAAATTTCTAATCAGCCAATCACATGGCAGTAGCCCAATGCATTTAGGCATGTAGACATGGTCAAGACTATCTGCTGCAGTTCAAACTGAGCATCAGGATGGGCAAGAAAGGTGATTTAAGTGACTATAACCATGGCATGGTTGTTGGTGCCAGACAGGCTGGTCTGAGTATTTCAGAAACTGCTGATCTACTGGGATTTTCATGCACAACCAACTCTAGGGTTTACAGTGAATAGTCCGAAAAAGAGTAAATATCCAATAAGCAGCAGTTCTGTGGGCGCAAATGGCTTGTTATTGTCAGAGGAGAATAGCTAGACTGGTTCAAGCAGATAGAAAGGCAACAGAAACTCAAATAACCACTTGTTACAACTGAGGTATGCAGAAGAGCATCTATAAATGCACAACATGTCGAACCTTGAGACTAATGGACTAGAGTACTCTGGGTGCCACTCATGTCAGCTAAGAGCAGGAAACTGAGGCTACAATTTGCTCAGGCTCACCAAAATCGGCCAATAGACGATTGGAAAAAAGTTGGCTGGTCTGATGATTCCTTATTTCTTCTGCGACATTCAAATGGTAGGGTCAGAATTTGCCATCAACGACATGAAAGCACAGATCTATCCTGACATGTATCAACGGTTCAGACTGGTGGTGGTGTAATTGTGTGGGGGATATTTTCTTGGCACGCTTTGGGCCCATCAGCACCAATTGAGCATCATACTAAAGCCACAACCTACCTGAGTATTGTTGCTGACCATGTTCATCCCTCTATGACCACAGTGCACCCATGCACCCATGCACGCGCCATGTCAGAAAGCATGACTCATCTCAGACTGGTTTCTTGAACATGATGATGAGTTCAGTGTACTCAAATGGCCTTCACAGTTACCAGAACTCAATTCAATAGAGCACCTTTGGGATGTGGTGGAACATGAGATCCGCATCATGGACAAATCTGCAGCAACTGTGTGACGCTATCATGTCAATATGGACCAAAATCTCTGAGGATTATCTCCAGTACCTTGTTGAAACTATGCCATCAAGAACTAAGACAGTTTTGAAGGCAAAATGGGGTCCAACCGGGGACTAGTAAGGTGCACTTAATAAAGTGGTTGGTGAGTGTATGTTTTAAATAAATTGTAATGTTTGAGGTAGGCGTTTCGGTACTTAAAAAACAAACAAATGCTCTTTTTACTCAGGAACAGTGGTGCTACTAGTGTTTATAGGTCCCCTGCCTATTTCTGATCAAGGCACCAAGTCTCCGTCTTCCAATTATATCATCCTCTTGCCACATGTAGCAACAATCAGTTTAAATGAGCATTAACATTACTGCATATTCATTAAGAGACAATACAGAATTACATTTTGTCAGTTTGTTAAATAAACTGAAATTATGCATCTATAAGTATCATCAAATAATTAAAGCGTATCTATTTTACTCCTTTTCCAAGATTTAAGATAAGTATTTTGTGTCTCCAGAATCTGTCTGTAAAGTTTCTGCTCAAAACCCCATCCAATTATTTATTATACCTTTCCTTCCCTGCTGCTCTTCACTTACTGATCGCCGCACCGCGCTCTATTCACCAACTGCGGCCACCTTCCCACTCTTCAGTTACGATCAACCCCTACCCACACCCCCACCCTCCCGTCTACCGATTGACACCACACCCCCTCTTCACTTTACGATCGCTTTGGTGGCCTGAGATACAATAAATTTCCCGATAAAAATACTGTGCCAGTCCGCCCTTGATGATTACTGATGATTATAGGGGGCTGAACAGATATTTTGATCCCAATTGAATTGTAAACGTCCTGTCTTGTTGATATGATTATATGAATTACCACAGAGACCAGAAACCAGGTTGAATTGGGTTGAATAGTGAGAGAATTAGATTTTTATTTTGCTGCTCCATCTGCTTCCAGTCTACCCGAATAATGCACAAACTGGTCTGTGTAGTGTTGCGTTTCATAACAGCCCACACATTTCAAGGGAACATACTCCCATGAGGTGCTTTTAACTATGGTGTGTATCCTAACAGATTGTTTTGCGAAGAGACGAAAAAACAAAATCCTACACCAAAGTATTGGATTCTGCTGCCTACTGGGTCCTTTTTGTGAGTCCCTGCTCAATAAAGAGGCATACCTCAGGGTTCAGTATTGGATCCTCTTCTCTTTTCTATTTTTTTCTATTGTTATTTTCTATTTTCCATGCTCTTTCATTAAATCTTTCACATTCATATGTTCGTCTTGTCAATAGTTGTCACGGTTGTAGGTGTGTGCGCACTTCTGAGTGTCTGCGTGGTCACATGGTTTTGTTTTGTTTTGGTTTTCCTCGTGTGTCTGTCACGTCAGTGTGATGTCACGTGCTATGTAGAGCTCTGCTGTCCTGATTAGTCTGACAGCTGCAACTAGTTATCGCGACTATATCTGGACAGCGCGTCTGTTGTCTCGTGTCAGTTCGTTGTCGTTTGTGCCTTTGTTCTCTGTCTCTGCTCTGGTTTGGTGAGGAGTAACTTCAGTGACCGTGATCGGTATTTCAACTCCTGCCTTCGTCTACCTGCCCCGTGAGACGGGAGTTATTTGTCTGTTCCTGAGCGCACTCTGCGTGTGGCTAAGCCTATGCTTGATTTATTGACTTTGTCAAATAAACTATTTTTTACTTGCACTTGGATCCTCTTATATATTACGCACCTCGTCACAATAGTACTGTTATCTATATCTCAAAACTGATCTCAGTCTCATTTGTCTCAGAATTAATCAGTCAACAAACCACCTGTATAAAGATACCCTCTCATCTCTCTGACTCTTGGACCAGGTTGCTCATTTGCACAATAGACACTTTCTTAATCACTCCACGTCTCTGCATTTCAATTTGATTCAGGTGAGTGAGCTTGACAAACCAACCGTAGAAACACTCTACTCTCTTATGCACCTGACACTTTATCTAAACTCTAATGAGAATGATGTTTACTATGAATGTACCACAATCATGTTGCACTGCTTGCTACAAACTTAAATAGCAGTTGCACAATAATAAACCTCAAATGCCTCTTTTGCACAATATTCATCTTTACTACCTCTTTTGCACAATATCCTGCAAAACATTGTTCAGTCTCATGCAAAAGTACTTGTATAGCCTGTCTTATGTGTATAGTTTAAAGTAGTTTATAGTATATTTTAGTTATGCGCAGGTTTTTTTTTTTTTTAATAACTCTTATGTGCAGTGTTGTGTTTCTGTTTAGGATTAATCTATGTACCACCGTTGTCTTGTGAGACGCGACATTTCGTTCCTTTGTATGTTCACACATGTAGCGAAAGGACAATAAAGCTTGACTTGAAAATACAGTCAGCCTTTGAGGTCAAAACATATGAAATTAAAACCTTTTTTTCTAAAACTACAGGCTGCTATTCTTGTCGTGGCACAATTTTAACCAAGTTTTTTGATCCATATCAAATGTTGACTACTTTATGCCTCAATCAGAGTGTAACGCTCTGTAAAACTGGCAACTACAAATATTACTTCATAAATCAAAATTTTAGAAGAGAGAGTTTTATGTCCCTGCACCTGTCAAAATGTGATTGATGACTTCCGGTTTAAGCCCCGCTCCTTTTGATATTAAGTGTATACTTCCGGTAATTACACTCCTATCAAATAAATTAAATTATACTCTATACATCCAGTAATTTGATTGTAATCAGATTATTAAAATGTAATTCCGGTAATTAGAATGTAATTAACCTATTTCGGCTATTACTAGATTGTAATTAAACTAATTAAATGATCTCAACCATTCCTAAAACCATAATTATATTCTATAATTATACATTATTTTGGAACTATTATATTATATTATATTATATTATATTATATTATATTATATTATATTATATTATATTATATTATATTAGGGGCGCCACGGTGGCCTAGTGGTTAGCACGTTCGCCTCACAGCAACAAGGTCGCTGGTTCGAGCCCTGGCTGGGTCAGTTGGCATTTCTGTGTGGAGTTTGCATGTTCTCCCCGTGGTTGCGTGGGTTTTCTCTGGGTGCTCCGGTTTCCCCCACAAGTCCAAAGACATGTGGTATAGGTAAATTGGGTAGGCTAAATTGTCCGTATAGTGTATGAGTGTGAATGTGTGTGTGTGAATGTTTCCCAGAGATGAGATGCGGCTGGAAGGGCATCCGCTGCGTAAAAATATGCTGGATAAGTTGGCGGTTGATTCCGCTGTGGCGACCCCAGATTAATAAAGGGACTAAGCCGACAAGAAAATGAATTATATTATATTATATTATATTATTCTTTTTTTGTTGTTGTTGGCTTAGTCCCTTTATTAATCCGGGGTCACCACCGCGGAATGAACCACCAGCTTATTCAGCAGGTGGTGTATGCAGCGGAAGCCCTTCCAGCTGCAACCCAGCCAATTTAGCTACCCATTTCACCTATACCACATGTCTTTGGACTTGTGGGGGAAACCAGAGCACCTGGAGGAAACCCACGCAAACAAGAGGAGAACATGCAAACTCCACACAGAAATGCCAAGGCTTGAACCAGTGACCTTCTTGCTGTGAGGTGATTGTGCTACCCACTGTTCCACCTGCGCCACCCCCTCTAACTGTTGAGTAAAAAAAATAATAATTCTGTAACAACAGATTAGTTTGCGTGTATTTTGGTGAAAATTTGAGCATTCAAGTCAGGTCTTGTTTGCATTTGTCTTGGTAAAAGCATACAATCATCTCATACTAGGTACTAAGATAAAACAGCATAAAATGGCAGCCTGTTAGTTAGCAGAATTAGCTGATTTATTATCTACAAAAATGTTCTTGATTTTTCTTCCAGCATTTTGCATTAAAAAATATTATAGTCAATAAGGATTCCATGTTAAGAAGTTCTTCCCTGAAAAATTAATACCTCACTCAAAACCACACTGCAAAGTGTGGCTCGGCTGTGTAAATGGATCCTGTTCTAACAGAGAGTTAATGTAATGCCAGTGTCAGTATGGCTCTCATGCGGTCTGTGACTTTCCAATAAAGGGATTTCCATATGCGCTGATCACCACAGAGCTCTTTCACTCATTCTCAGGTTGCTTTAAAAAGCCCCATTAGGATCTGACATAAACATCACTAGCTGACCAAGCAAACAAAATAACCCATTAAAGGAGGATTTTCAAATGATATTTCAAGCTATTGAGTACACCTAATGTGCAGTAAGAACAATAATTATCAAACGATTTTGCCCCATGTGCAAGTTGCCTTTATACAGTATGTTGTGTGCATTTCCTATAAATATGAAGTAATTTTACACTATAGGACAGATGTATGTTTTCTCCTACTGTCAAGATTAAATAAATTTGTTAAACCTTTAAAGAGATTGACATTGAGTTTTTCATATTTTTTCATTTATTTGATTTTAGCAAAGACAATGCAATATGCTACATTTTTAAGCCGATGGTCCACATATGTACTAAGCGGCCACTCTATTAGGCACACCTATTGTATCCTACTGCTCGCTAATGCAAATTTCTAATCAGCTAGTCACATGGCAGCAACTCAATGCATTTAGAAATGCAGACATGGTCAAGACGACTGCTGCAGTTCAAACCGAGCATCAGAATGTGGAAGAAAAGTGATTTAAGTGACTTTGAACGTGGCATAGTTGTTGGTGCCAGACGGGCTGGTCTGAGTACTTCAGAAACCGTTGATATACTGGGATTTTCATGCACAACCATCTCTTGGATTTACAGAGAATTGTTCAAAAAGAGGGCGCCACGGTGGCGTAGTGTGTAGCACGTTCGCCTCACAGCAAGAAGGTCGCTGGTTCGATCCCCGGCTAGGCCAGCTGGCATTTCTGTGTGGAGTTTGCATGTTCTCCCCGTGGTTGCGTGGTTGATATACTGGGATTTTCATGCACAACCATCTCTTGGTGCTCCGGTTTCCCCCACAGTCCAAAGGCATGCGGTACAGGTGAATTGGGTAAGCTAAATTGTCCATAGTGTATGTGTGTTAATGAGAATGTATGAATGTGTTTCCCAGAGATGGGTTGTGACTGGAAGGGCATCCGCTGCGTAAAACAAATGCTGGATAAGTTGGCGGTTCAATCCGCTGTGGCGACCCCGGATTAATAAAGGGACTAAGCCGAAAAGAAAATGAATGAATGAATGAATGAATGTTCAAAAAGAGAAAATATCCAGTGAACGGCAGTTCTGTGGGCGCATTCGCCTTGTTGATGCCAGAGGAGTCAGAGGTCAGAGGAGAATAGCCAGACTGGTTCCAGCTGAAAGAAAGGCAACAGTAACTCAAATAAACACTCGTTACAACTGAGGTATGCAGAAGAGCATCTCTGAACACAAACATGTCAAACCTTGAGGCAGGCTTGCAACAGCAGCAGAAGACCACACCGGTTGCCACTCCTGTCAGCTAAGAAGAGGAAATTGAAGCTATAATTTGCATAGGCTCACCAAAATTGGACAATATAAGATTGCAAAAATATTGCCTGGTCTGATGAGTCTCAATGTCTGCTGAGGCATTTATATGGTAGGGTCAGAATTGGGTAACACTTTATTTCAATGGTCCATTTGAGTATTGGTAGGCTGTCTACTTAATGTCTGTTGATACTGACATTCAACAGACATTTAACTGACTATAAGAAACTTTGCAAGAACATGTTAACTTACATTAACCCTAACACCAACCCCAGCCCTAACCCTAACCCCAACCTAACAGTCTACTTATAATCTAATGAGAATTAGTTGCAACTTAAATTCAACAAATGGGCCATGAAAATAAAGTGTGAACTACCCATATTCTGATGGCTACTTCCAGCAGGATAACATGCAATGTCATGCGAATAAACTCATACTGGTTACTTGAACATGAGTTCACTGCACTCAAATGGCCCCCACAGTTATCAGATCTCAATTTGCACCTTTGGGATGTGGTGGAACAGGAGATTCACATCACGGATGTGCAGCCGACAAATATGCAGCAACTGTGTGATGCTATCATGTTAATATGGATCAAAATCTCTAAGGGATATTTCCAGTGCCTTGTTGAATTTATGCCACCAAGGGTTAAGGCAGTTCCCCTTCGGGAGGGGGAACTTCAATGCTATGTGGAAAAATTCCACTATGGGGATTTCGTTCAGAAAGCCAATCATCTGAAAGAGTATGTAAACGGGCCAATGAAATGCCAATGAGTTGGCAGCTTCAGCTTGCGCAGCTGATGCTTGTTGCAATCAATTTGGCAATAAAAGCACAGCGATAGCAGAGCTGAGTATCCATTTTCGCTTCAGAGTCTTTCACGAAGCTTCTGAGAGAGTCAATGAGGGTTCCTCCAGCTGTATTACACAGAGAGAGTGAACGAGAGCGGTCTCCCAGTCCAGAGTGTGTGACACGCAGCGGCAGACGGTCGAGCTGGGCTTCTCCCTTGCCTGGCGTTCTTTGGGTCCGGTCCTCCAGAGCGGTATGTATTGTTGCATCCTAAAAGAGCAACACGGTCGTGCAGCACGTCTTTTTCAAGACGGCGCTCCGACTGTGCGTTTCTGGATGCGGTGGTTTCCTGTCCTCGGATGATGGGCACGAGCACTGCGTTGCATGTCTGGGGGTCCAGCATGTTAATGCGGTGCTCGCGGACAGTGCATGCCATCACTGCGGTGGCGTGTCTGTTGCGCAGTTAAGATCGCGGCTCGCTCTTGCAAAAGGGCCACCCACCCCAGTTGTCCCCCACTCTGCGGTGGGCACTCGGGCAGATCTGAGGGTTACAGTGGGAGTAAATCCGCCGCCCTCTGGCCTGTGGACCTCTCGCTCCTCCACGCGCTCCATCCAAGCTTTGAGTGAGAGAAGCGATCCATCCTGGGATGGCCGCCCTCTCACTTAATGACACCGAGGCTCAGATGTCCACCGCTGCATCGGAGGTGGGTTATTCTTGTCTGATGAAGGATGCGAACCCGCTCCCTCCCTCCGGGGTAGCGAGCGCGGTGTCGGATCTAGAAACAGACATGATAATCGCGCTTTCCTGGGCTGTTTCGGCCGTGGGCCTGGAGATGGTTTATCCCCCAGCCCCACGACCGGACCGACTAGATGGGTGTATGTGGAGGATTAAAAAGGCAAGACCTTCTGGCCTCCCATCCCTTTCTTCCCGGACGTGCGCAGTGGGCTCACGCAGTTTAGAGGGCATCTTTCTCTGCCCGTTCTGCGTGCGCCTCCACCTCACCACCCTGGATGGTGGAGCAGCCAGGGAGTACGAGTTGATTCCCCAGATTGAGAGTGCCATTGCGGCCGCGTGGTGCCTCTTTCTGCTGAAGTCAGCCTCGTCTCTCGTCCAAGGCGTGATGGTTTTCTGCCTCCCTCGGAGCCAGAGCCCTCACAGCCGCGGGCCAGGCTGCTTCCACCTTGCACGCTAGGGGATATGCGCACGCGCTGACCCAGCTGCACGAGGGTGGTTCCGGCCCCGGCTTGTTAGAGCCCCGCACCGCACCCGACTGAGCTCCACGGATCTCAAGTCCGCTGCGTGTGCCCTGGGAAGGACGATGGCCACATTAGTGGTCCAGGAGCGCCACCTTGGGCTAAACCTGGCAAAAGGTATGCACGGAGTCGACAAACTTCCCCATATCCCAGGCTGGCCTGTTCGGCGACACCGTCTGAATTCACCCAGGAATTCAAGGCGGTGAGAGAGCAGTCAGATGAGGTCATCTATCGGCGGGTATGTAAGCCGCTCGGCCCACCGAGCTATCCACGTCTGGTGCTCCTCGCCGAGGGCGGCCGCCTGCGAGTGCTGCCCCGCCGCGTCTATGCCTCCCGCGAAGCAGCAGCGTTGAGCACCTCGTAATCAGGCCGCCCGCCCCGCCCAGGGCGCCGTTAAGTCTGGTAACGGACCACGAAGCGTCCCTGAGACGGGTCATCTGGAGAAGAGGGAAGCTGCTCTTTCCCCGGTGGAGGGCCGGGCTCAATGAAGGAGCACTTTTCCACTTCCTCGGATGTGACAGCCCGAACTCTGCCAGTCCGGGACGCTATGCCTTCTGGCTCGCAGAGTCGGTGCATTTCGCCAGTGGCTCATGAGCTGTGGGAGGACAGGCTCCTTTCTCCCACTCCTCCAGCCCCCTTCCGGAGTATAGGAGCAAGGTGGGAGTGAATCTCTTGCCTCCAGCTTTTCCGCGGGACCCCAGCGCTTCCCGGATCAGCGCTCCCACTCCGCGCTGCCCCACTGCAGGTACGTCAGCGATTGTTGCGATGCAGCCATTAGCGGGGGCTCTGCCTGCCTGGTTAGCGCGGGCCAGCCCTTCGCGGTGGCTCATACGCACAATCAGACTCGGCTATGCGATCCATTTCGCGAGACGGCCTCCCAAGCTCACGGGTATGTATTTCACCGGGGTCAGCCCCTGTTCGCCCCTGTCTTGCGAGAGGAGATTGCTGCGCTCCTGGCGAAGGATGCAATAGAGCCGGTCCCTCCAGTCGAGATGGACAGCGGGTTTTACAGCCCGTACTTCATCGTGCCAAAAAAGAAAGGTGGGTTATAGCCAATCCTAGATCTGCGCATTTGAATTGTGTCTTCACAGGCTTCCATTCAAGATGCTCATGCAGAGGCGCATCCTCTGGTGCGTTCGTCCTCAGGATTGGTTTGCAGCGATAGACCTGAAGGACGCGTACTTTCATGTCTCCATTCTTCCACGCCACCATCAGTTTCTGCGGTTTGCGTTCGAGAGTCGAGCTTGGCAGTACAAGGTCTTCCCCTTCGGGCTCTCCTTGTCTCCGCGGGTCTTCACCAAGCTCGCGGAGGGTGCCCTAGCGCCCCTTCGGCTCGCGG
>CAIGQQ010034599.1:4515444-4540110 GCA_903798035.1 Danio albolineatus | reverse complement strand
TAATGCAGAATTGCAACTTTATAACTCAGAATTCTGACTTTACAACTCAGAATTGTGACTAAAACTCTGAATTCTGACTTTATAACTGAGAATTCTGACATTCAACTGAGAATTCTGACTTTACATCAGAGAATTCGGACTTTATAACTCAGAATTGCAACTTTACAACTCAGAATTGCAACTTTATAATTCAGAATTCTAACTTTATAACTCAGAATTCTGACTTTATAACAGAATGCTGACTTTACAACTGAGAATTCTGACTTTACAACTGAGAATTCTGACTTTATAACTCAGAATTGCAACTTTACAACTCAGACTTGCGACTTTATAACTCAGAATTGCGACTTTATCAGAATTCAGGTTTTATAACTCAGACTTGCGACTTTATAACTGAGAAATCTGACTTCATAATGCAGAATTGCAACTTTACAACTCAGAATTCTGACTTTACAACTCAGAATTGTGACTAAAACTCTGAATTCTGACTTTATAACTCGGAATTGTGACTTTATAACTTAGAATTCGGACTTTATAACTCAGAATTGCAGTTTTATAACTTTGATTTGCAACTTTAACAGAATTCAGATTTTATAACTCAGAACTGCGACTTTATAACTCAGAATTTGGACTTTATAACTAAGAATTCAGACTTTGTAACTCAGAATTGCGACTTCATAACTCAGAATTGCAACTTTATAACTCAGAATTGCGACTTCATAACTCAGAATTCTGACTTTATAACTCGAAATTGTGACTATATAACTCAGAATTCTGACTTTGTAACTCAGAATTTTGGCTTTATAACTCGGAATTCTGACTTTAAAAATGAAAAACTTCATTTTTATTTTTTTATCTTTTTTATTATTCAGTGCCGGGAACGGGCTTCCATAGGCTACAGCTTCATGTTAAAATAATAAAGCATAGCTAACCTGCCAGATTTCATGTTTATTCACATACAGTAGTGTGTACTGTAGACCATTTGCATGTCTTTAGAACAGTTGTATTATCTTAATGGTATGATTTGAATGCACAACCGTAAGTAATTACAAATGATTTAATCTAAACCAGTAGTGGAAAACAGAGCTTAATTGAACTTTTACAATGTTAAACTTTAGTGTGTTTTCTAGAAAAATCTTTGGAATGCCTGGGTACATCCTCATGGTGCTAAGACAGTTGGGTCATTGGACTTGGGTGGAGCCTCAACGCAGATTGCCTTTGCTACTTCCGATGATGCTAAAGGCGAAGATATTATTAAGGTTTCACTCTATGGCTATGAATACAACATCTATACACACAGTTTCCTCTGCTATGGGAAGAATGAAGCCGAGAAGAGAGTTTTGGCCAAACTTGCAAAGGTAGAGTATGCTTTTGTCATTAAAGTGAAATTGTTCAAAATCCCAATATGAACGCAACAATAATTTTGTCTGAAGTTTAAGTAGTAATGGGTGGAGCTACAGGTAAGTGCTTAGCCTTGACTAGGTAGATGATGTATTCGCATTTTGCTTTAAGAGGTACAAGCTTTTAACACTATTGTTGTTTTTAACTATACCTCTGCATGCCTGTGTTATTTATGATGAAATAAAATACAAAAATAAATACATAAAATGGATACATGCAAATAAATATAATACAGTTTTTCCTCAATTGCTTTGGCTCAATTCTTGATTGAAATTTTTATTTTTAAAACAATAAATGTTTAGATCTTTGAACAATTAGATCATTGTTCACTTCAGAGTGGCATTTCTTATTGATTTAAGCAAATTGTAAATGTTTGGCACATGTGTACAAGTACAAACTTCTGTAGTCTGGACAAAAACTAATTGCATGTGGTGTGTTGATAAAAACTGACGAGTCGATTCTCATTTAAACTGTCAAACTTTTCACTACTTCTTAATTATTTTTCATCTTGTAATCCATCACACTCAAAACCTTTATCTATTCAATTATCAAACATTTGTATACAAGTTTACACCATAAATATCTAGTATTGACATTGTTTTTAATGTCTGGTAAATTGGTAAATGTCTTGTACAATCTGAATCAACTACACTGTAATCCCGAACAAGTTGGCTAAACTCAAGAAAATTGAGGTAATCAGTTACGTCATTTTTTTTAAGTTATAAAATGTTCTATTTTAAGTAAACAGAAACATCAAGTTTTGAGTTTGTTGCACTCATGCAAGATACTTCTACTAACTTAAAATACCCAAGTTACCCAGCTCATACATTTTAATAGAAATTAACTTAATTGTTTTAATTTCTCCCAACTTTAAATACTTAAGTCACCCAGCTCATAGATTTTAATAGAAATGAACTTAATTGTAATAATTTCTCATTCATTCATTCATTTTCTTTTCGGCTTAGTCCCTTTATTAATCCGGGGTCGCCACAGCGGAATGATCCGCCAACTGATCCAGCATTTGTTTTACACAGCGGATGCCCTTCCAGCCACAACCCATCTCTGGGAAACATCCATAGATTCTCATACACACACACACTATGGACAATTTAGCTTGCCCAATTCACCTGTACCGCATATCTTTGGACTTGTGGGGGAAACCAGAGCACCCGGAGGAAACCCACACAACCACGGGGAGAACATGCAAACTCCACACAAAAATGCCAACTGACCCAGCCGAGGCTTGAACCAGCGACCTTCTTGCTGTGAAGCGAATGTGCTACTCACTACGCCACAGTGGCACCTGTTTTAATTACTCCCAACTTTAAATACTTAAGTCACCCAGCTCATACATTATAATAGCAATTAACTTATTTTTTATTTATCCCGACTTTAAACAGTCACCCAGCTCATACATTTTGATGCCATTTTTTAAAATAACTTCTCCATCTTGAGTTTCACAAATGAAATTAGCCATAATTTTTATCTGTAAACCACATAAATTTATCAAAATACATCTGTAAATTTAAACAAACAGACAGTACCATTTTGGGCATTTATTTTTAAACAATAAATGTCCAACAGTAATTTCAATGTTGCTTCTTATGCAATTAGAAATGTCTTAAAACTTTAAAAACAATTATTAGACAGTAAGAGATTTAAAATAAAAATATATGTGAATTTATTCATAGCTCAGCCAATGCTAAATGACAGAATATTCACCCAATAGTCACTTATTCCAAAGCTTTTTGAGTTTCTTTCTTCTTTTGAACACTAAAAATATTGTGAAAAAAGCCAGAAACCTGTAACCACTGACAAAATAACTTTTGTGTTCAACAAAAGCAAGAAATTAAAACAGGTTTTGAACAAGTGAAGAGTGAGTAAATGACAGAATTTTACGTTTTTGGCAAACTATCCCTATTTATATTAAAATGCACACTTACCAATTAAAGGTCCATACATGTTTTGAAGTTACTACCCCAGTAACAGCCTTTATTGAGTGAAAAAAGAAGATTTACATCAATTTATTCTTTAAGGTTTGCATGCTATGAGACTTTCTATTTTCTGTCATCGATGCCAAGCAAACATTTTGCACAAATTCAAAGTTTTTGCAAAGTCCTTTATTATATAATATGTGAAGAGCATACATTAATCCAAACAAGACAGGAAAGGCCTGGAAGTGACTTGTGGGTGGTGTCCAATTTATTCTCCAGAACAACAGAACAACAGGGCCAATAGAGCATCCTCAGTCAGCACTTCAGCATTATTAATCTAAAAATATAATTCAAAGATATTAATGTTAGGACATCATCAATATGACTGAACCAATATTACATGATTCATCAATTGTGTAAGAGCGCGCGTCTCCATGACAACTTAAGCGCGGGCTGAGGAAAACCTTCCTCGCATCAAGATTTTAAAAATTTCAATCTGCCGATTTAAAATGTTTTTGTTTTTAACACCTTCTGTTAAAATGCTGAGTTAACTCATCACAACTAATGCTAAGGTATCTAAAGCTTTAAACAATAACGTTAGTTAGCAACAAGTCGAGCTTTTTCTGTAATGCAACACATGCGTTTTCTGTAGTGCAACACATGTAAACGCATTCTGACCAACTCTACATTACATTAAACTGTTACTGTGATTATATTGCTTAAAACGTTAATTTAATATTCCTTGGATTTGTAAATATTTCACTTACTGTAGTGTGAAGCCAGGCCGATCCGCCATCTTGAGAAAAACAATGAAGCATGAGTACGTATGTGAACCTGGATGACGTCAGACGCAAAATCACTGGGCTAAGATTTTGAGTTAGTGAAACTTTAAAGAGACATTTTGTCTAAATTAAACCGGCCAAAATTGTAATGATTTAAGTTAATAGAACTCAATTCAATTAATTAGTTACAGCATTAGGGTTTACAGTGTATTTAACCAATCAATTCTGGGAGCATCTACAACATAGTAGCCAACACTTGAAGTGGATCAAAACGTTTCATCAAAGTTGTCCAAAAACTATTCCGCAACTTGTCTTGCAGTAGGACAATTTTGATCTACTTCAAATGATACTGTATATGTACAGTAGATACAATCACAATCACTTATTTTTATTTATTTATTTATTCATTTATTTATTTATTATTATTACTTATTTTTATTTTATTTATTTTTTTGTGAATGGAGAGCTTCCACAATCCTAAACTGCAGAATCTTGCTTGTGGAAGATCAATTGGAAGACTTGTTATCTTTGGCCTGACCAACAAGAGTGACAGAGTGTTCACCAATATTTTTTTATTTGTTTGTTTGTTTATTTACGTCATCAGAAGGTGCCGAGTATGGCAGCTGCGGTGCGAAGCTCCTCAGCTGTTGCAATGTTTTTGTTTGTTTTTCCTGTTTTGTGTTCATCCAACGTGATCAGTTATACCAGGGATGAGCTGCTGAACATTCTGCAGTGCACACCAATTGATCACCAGCCGGTGTTTGACTTCTCCGGCGTTTTGCAGAGCGTTGTCCTCGGCGGCGCAGCGGCTCTATGGAAACGCTACAAGACGCGCAGGCGGGGAAAGCGAGCCGGCGCGCTCATCAAAACAGACTGCGCGGTTTCAGAATGCCGCTTCCTAGCATACATCTCGCGAATCTCCGCTCTCTTCCTAACAAAATGGAGGAATTACTTCTGCTCACACGCATAAATAAAGACTTTAACAACTCTGCTGCGCTATGTTTCACGGAAACCTGGCTAAACGAAGCCATCCCGGACAGCGCACTACAACTACCGGACTTCCAGCTGTACAGAGCAGATCGCGACACAGAGGCAACGGGGAAAACGCGTGGTGGAGGGACATGCTTTTACATTAACAGGAGGTGATGTACGGATGTAACTGTGTTAAAGAAGATGTGCTGTCCTGACGTGGAAGTGCTTTTCATTAACTGCAAGCCGTTTTACTCGCCGCGGGAGTTTTCCTCAATTATTCTGACCAGTGTTTACATTCCACCGCAAGCGCACGTGAGTACTGCTCTTTCACTGCTGGCTGATTTAATCACAGAGACAGAACAAAAACACCCAGACTCTGTTTTTATCATTCTTGGGGACTTTAACCAAGCAAAACTCACACATGAGCTGCCTAAATTCAGACAGCACATTACATGCCCTACCAGAGACAATAACATTCTAGACCATTGCTACACAACAATAAAAGATGCATATCGCTCCGTGGCCAGAGCAGCTCTAGGACTCTCTGATCACTGCCTGGTTCATCTTATACCAACTTATAGGCAAAAACTTAAAACTACTAAGCCAGTATTAAGGACTGTTAAGAGATGGACCAACGACACAGAGCAGGTCTTACAAGCCTGTTTTGAATGCACTGACTGGAGTGTTTTTGAAGCTGCAGCCACTGACCTGGATAAGCTCACAGAAACTGTAACATCCTACATTAGTTTCTGTGAGGAGTTATGCATCCCTACCAGGACCTACTTATCATTTAACAATGATAAACCATGGTTCACACCAAAACTTAGACAGCTTCGTCAGGTCAAAGAGGATGCCTACAGGAGTGGGGACAGGATTCTCTACAACAAGACCAGGAACACTTTAACAAAGGAGATTGGTCTGGCTAAAAAGAACTATGCAAAAAAGCTGGAAAACCAGTTTTCTGCTAACGACCCTGCATCAGTGTGGACTGGTCTGCGAACCATCACAAATTACAAATCATCTCCCCCCAGTATCGATGGCAGTAAACTTCTCGCTAACGACCTGAACATGTTCTACTGCAGATTTGACACCTTCGACCAGACACCCTCTACACAGCCATCAACACCTCTACCCACCTCCAGCCAAAACCGTCCTGACCATCTTTCTACACAGCCATCAACACCTACAGACATCTCCCTCTCCCCCCCTGATCTTCAGATCAGTGAGGATAATGTGCGTCAGGTCTTCAGTAAACAGAAGAGAAGGAAAGCGCCAGGCCCAGACGGTGTCTCACCGGCCTGCCTGAGAACCTGTGCTGACCAGCTGGCCCCCATTTTCTCGCAGATCTTCAACAGATCATTGGAACAGCGCATAGTTCCATCCTGCTTCAAACGCTCCACCATCATCCCAATCCAGAAGAAACAAAAGATCACCGGACTCAACGACTACAGACCTGTTGCCTTAACATCTGTGGTCATGAAGTCATTTGAAAGACTGGTTCTAGCATATCTGAAGGACATCACCGGACCTTTGCTGGACCCCCTGCAGTTTGCCTATAGAGCAAACCGGTCTGTGAATGATGCAGTCAACATGGGGCTGCATTATACCCTACAACACCTGGACAAACCAGGGAACTATGCAAGGATTCTGTTTGTGGACTTCAGTTCTGCCTTTAACACCATCGTCCCATCACTGCTCGAGCACAAACTGACCCAGCTCTCTGTTCCTAGCTCTGTCTGTCAGTGGATCACCAGCTTTCTGACAGATAGACAACAGCTAGTCAGAATGGGCAAAATCATGTCTGACAGCCGCACCATCAGTACTGGTGCCCCCCAAGGATGTGTTCTCTCCCCACTGCTCTTCTCCCTGTACACCAACGACTGCACCGCAAAAGACCCCTCCGTCAAGCTCCTGAAGTTTGCGGACGACACTACTGTTATCGGCCTCATCCGGAACGGTGACAAGTCTGCATACAGACAGGAGGTGGAGCGGCTAGCTTTATGGTGCAGATACAACAATCTGGAGCTGAACACGCTCAAAACGGTGGAGATGATAGTGGACTTCAGGAGAAACCCCCCTGCACTCCCCCACTCACCATCATGGACAGCACTGTGGCTGCAGTGGAGTCATTCAGGTTCCTGGGCACCACCATCTCTCAGGATCTGAAGTGGGACACTCACATAGACTCTATTGTGAAGAAAGCCCAGCAGAGATTGTACTTCCTTCGTCAGCTGAGGAAGTTCAACCTGCCACAGGAGCTGCTCGTGCAGTTCTTCTCAGCTGTCATCCAGTCCATCCTCTGCACTTCAATCACCGTCTGGTTCGGCTCAGCAGCCAAATCTGACCTCCGTAGACTACAGCGAATAGTCCGGACTGCTGAACGAATAACTGGCACTTCTCTTCCTACACTTCAAGAACTGTACTCTTCCACAGTGAGTAAAAGGGCTCGCAAAATCACCCTGGACGCCTCGCACCCAGCACACTTCCTGTTTGAACTGTTACCGTCTGGTCGGCGCTACAGAGCACCGAGCACAAAAACTGCCAGACACAGGAAAAGTTTCTTTCCTCAGGCCATCTACCTCATGAACAGTTAATATTTCTCCTATTGTGCAATAAATGTGCAATACTTTCTCACACGCACTTGTACACAGCACCTTATAATAATATACATTGCAATACTTTTCCTTACGCATTTGTACACAGCACCTTATAACAATATATAATGCAATACTTACTGTTTTGCACACAGCACCTTATAACCTGTATATTTATAACAAATCTGTACATACATTTCAACATCCAGATCGTTGGACTGACTGCATCTCTGTTTAATGTCTATCGTCTTCTTTTATAATATTTATTCTGTGTTGTCACTTGTCATTTTATGTACACTGGAAGCTTCTGTAGCCAAAGCAAATTCCTTGTGTGTGTGAAGCACACTTGGCAATAAAACTGATTCTGATTCTGATTTTGAAGTATTTTGTGTATTTGGTGTAACAAAAAATATGAAATGTACAAACAGTAATTGGAGAAGCAAGACATGACACATGCACTTTACATGTGATACATTCTTACAAAATAAATGTATTGTATAAATACAAATGTTCATATATTTTTTCTCTATATTTGACTTCTCTCAACAAATATCAGATTTTTTTTTAAACCTAAATTTCCATGGTTGACTGTCATGGTGAAAAAACAATCATTTTGAGCAATATGGCTCACATAATGACAAACACACTTTGTGTTTTGGTGGCCTTGGCCAAATTACTGACACAATAACTAGGTTTTGAAGCATGAATAAAATGTTTGGTGGGAGTAACTCCATTTTGCAGGCATGTTCTGAAGTTCTGAAGTTTCAGCAAACTGTTTTGAGATTGTTAAGTCTGTTTTGAAAAATGTGCCAAAGCAATTGAGAAGAACTAATTAGGAATTAATTTTAACTATAAATTTGTTTTATTTAGGATACAGTAAGTGTAATATTTTATACATATATTATCTACTGTGATTTTAGATTTAAAATAAATATATATCTTTTTTAGTTTTTTTTTTTTTTTTTTTTTTGCTGCCATCAGTAATTATACTAAGACATTGATTACAAAATTGCATAAAACCTTTTAAGAAAATCCATTATTGCTGATACTGAGAGCTGCGGTTAAACCCATATAAATGCTTGACATTTCCTGAAAAAAGCCATGTCGATAATTTTAATGTTGAGTTGAAATAAAGGCAAGTAGCAGGAACCTTGGGCACGTAATTGTATCTTAAAATAAATATTTACATATATTTTTACAAGAACTCTTAGCATCAAGAATTTCTTAGCATCTTCACAGCAAAACGTTTTGGTTCTAAAAACCTTTCCCTAACATTACAATTAAGTTACAGTACAAACATTTGACACTGGAGCAGTATCTTTTTATGGAACAGAATTGTATCTTAAGACAAAGAAACACATTTGTACCATTACAGTTTGTACCATGGGAAACCAAAATGTACCTTTTGGCTTTTAAAATCTGCAGATACAATATTGTACCTTCATCAAAGGTACAAATCTGATCTATGAAGGTATACCACTACAGTGACAAGACACTTTGTACCTTACCAGTGTCAAATGTGTTTCTTCAAGAACTATTTTAAGGCATTTTGCTTTATCCAAAATGTGTCCATTTATTTTCAGTAAATAAAGCATCAAATACATTTTTTAACAATGTTTTTTTAGTTTCTTTTTGTGTAAATGCACCTTTATAATAAAGAATAAAAAATACTTTAACATAAATCAAAAGATCTATTTTTTGCTAAACATTTCACAACACTTTTCACAAAAATGTTACAGAAATATATTCTCCCGTGTACAATATAAAACATTTTTTCTCCAGTTTCCACAAAATTCCTTTGTAATCACTTAAAAGTTTTAGTTTAATTTACTTCCTTTTAAAATAGAAATAGAATTATGCAAAAGTATTGTAATGAGATATGCAAAATTTGATTAGTTTTACAATATGAAAATGTCTGCATGAACAATTTGCATATGCAGGACTTCTGCCAGCTCATGTGTGTAGTGGAAAGCAAACGCCAAAAGGTGTGGATATCATAATAAAAATGTATTTATCAGAAAATGCTAACCAAATTTTTATAAAATACCTTAAATGTTTAGATTACAATGCCTATAGTTTTGTTTTACAAGTTGTTTTGTAATATAGAACTTAATGTTTATATTAATGTTTATGAGTTTCTTTAAATTTTTCAAGTTTCTTTTATATGGAAATTATTTATTAAATCACTTTGCCTTTCCAGTAATATTAATTTTCATAGATACTGTAATAAAGAAGGAGTTGTCCAACACTTATGTACCTTTTTTAAGAGAACAATTGTGTACCTTCATTTCAGTTGTACCATAAAAGGTACAGAACAGTACCATAAGAGGTCTTTTCTGTACTACTGTATATAAGGTACAACTTTTGCAAAGGTACAAAACTGTTTCTTAAGGAACATTATTTGTACTGTGTACCTTTTTTCTGAAAGTGTATATAACATTCTTTTTTTGAAGGTTCTTTAGACAGTGTATGTCAGTGTATGGTTTGTTAATAGCGTGAATTGTACACCAAAGAGTGATCAACATATTCTTAAAAATAACATTTAGCATCTTTAGTTTTATCCAATTCTAACTGCACAAAATGTTCTTTATGGTGAAAAACAGAACTTTTGCATTATTAAAATATTCTTCAAGGGGAAAACATCCCCATGTATTTTATTAACTGAAAACATTCAATATTTAATCTAAGAGTGATTGTCTAAAACTCTGCAATGTGCATTTAATGACTGCTTCTCTCAAATGTGTTTCTTTTCAGGAACCCGCCAACTGGGCTAATGTGAAGCACCCTTGTTTTCCTAGTGGCTACAATACCTCCATGCTTGCAGAGGAGGTTTTTGGCAGTGAATGTACTAAGAACAATGTTCCTTCAAGATATAACCCAAAGCGTTCAATTACTTTCTTTGGACAGAGCAACCCTGAACAGTGCAAAGCCTTGGTCAGGAGTATCTTTGACCTCACATCCTGCCAGGGAACTGAAAACTGCTCCTTCGATGGAGTTTATCAACCACCGCTGAGTGGAGACTTCACTGTAGGCATTTCTCTAATTCTGTCTAAATCTGTCTTAGCAATAAGCAAAATCAATAATCAATCTCATGTCATTCTAAACTTGTATGCTGATATTTATTTATTTATTTGTTGTCCTGTAGAATACAAAACAATAATTTTAAAGGATTATTTAAATAAGAACAAGTATAAAAAGGCTTTAATACAGTTTGAAGAGTTAATTACAATGACTAGATTTACCGATCAGGATGAATTTGCATAAGAGAGCAATTCCAAAACAGCACAGATGGGTGAACAAATTAAAGATCAAAGGTGCTACATCTGATTTACATGTCCACCAACTCAATAATTTCAGCGCTAATTACCATAGTGGCAAATAAGTAATGGAAAAAAATGGAAAACAGTTGTACCTTATACCCCACACTCTCTGTTCTCTCTTCAGTGCCGAAGTGCAGAATTTAAGACATGTTTTTAGGTGTTAAGCAATAGCAGAAATACCTGCAATTTGAGGAGCTAAAATATTAGCTAATCACGTTATGTGATTCATTTAAAAACTCTCCTCTCATAACATTTGTGTGTGAGCGGAAAAGTCCTATTAATGGATGTTCAGAAAGGTCATGCTTAAAAACAGCTGTGTCCATGCTTTTTAGTAGTTATTCTTCGCTGTGCATGTTTCTTAAATACTAACAGTATTGTTATAACACTAAAAAGAAAGTTTGTGCTGTTGCAAACTGTTGGTGAATCTGGCCCAAAGTCTTCTTTATGTGATCGCATTGTCGTTTATTATAAACTTTAAATCATCTAAATTAATTTTTACAAATCTTTAGCTGCTCTCAAATTAAATATAGCATCTAGGCAACCCAGGCTCATTCAGAGAACATAGTCCTAAGTACGTTTCTGGAGGCCACGGAATACGTCCCATGAGGTACGTCTTTTTGCATTCTTTGATTTCGCGAATACATGAGAGGCCGCCGCGCACGCTTTTTGAGATCTCAAATGTCTCTGGCGAAGGCCATTCGCGCCTGTCGGCTGACTGTTTGGCTGACTGAATGACTGACTGACTGACTAATCGACTGACCCACCCCCCTCCTTCCATAAACCCAACCAAAATGTTATCAATTGACCCACCCACACGCTTCCCTAAACCCAACCAACAATTTTCAATAAAGCAATCCAGAAAAAAAGAAAAGCCCTCATCTCATTTTTACCACGGTCTCACCCTATTATTTGCTGGTTTATTTTATTTTTTGGATTCTGTTTTTGTCTTACCTGCTTTCTCGAACCCTGTCGTCATGGTCAACTCCTCTCTGCGTCTCAAATCCGCCGATGAATACGACAAGCTAACGAGACAAACTGGTTGAAGTAGGAAAGTCGTCCACACGGAGGCAAGCGGTCGGCTGGTAAGCGCGAAAAGGAACGACGTCACACTGCCCTGTAGCATTCATTTAAAAAATTAAACACAGTCATGCGTACCTCTGACCATGTAACGTGCGGTCTCCAGAAATGTTCACGCGTAACAATGAGTGTGTCGCAATGAGCGTGTGTTGCATCTAGGGGTATCCAAACTTGGTCCTGGAGGGCTGCTGTGCTGTAATGCTGTGTTCGCTGTCAAATTCACTTCACATTAGATGCGGATTTTCGTTATGGGCAGGACTTCTGTCTGCCCGGTGACTCTAGCTTCATTGCTAAATGGTTAACATGGATTTTATTGATTGAATAGCTGTGTTTTTATCACCTTCTCCAGAAACTATACCTGGATGATGAAAGCTTTCAACGGTGTTTCAGACTGAGCTGAACCTAGTTTGATGAACTGTTGATGAACCAACAACAGGCGCTTCGTCATTATCAAACCCCTACAAGAGAAAGCTCCTGATTGGTTAACGCAGCACGGATGTCTGCTGAAGTTCAGATTTTCCAATTGCCTCATTGACCTTACATGTAAATCATACACGCATGGCGCTTCATCCGTGTCTGGTGTGAGCACAGCATAAAACTTAAGCTGCCGTCAAGCTGTACTTTTCAGCCCACAGACTTCCATTCAAACGCATGCGAATGCGACAGACTGAAAATGCAAGTTATTGTGACACGTTTCGAGTTCGCTGCATTGAAAAGTTCAAACTTGAACTCTTAGAGTGGCTTTGAGAGACCAATCGAAGATCAAAGCATGATCTCTCTGTACAGAAATTTAAAATGTGGACCAATCGCTCGCTTTTTAAACATCTAATCTTGTTTAATCCCTCACCTTTTCGCAGTGCCAATGACAAAATTTCGCATGGTCAAACTCTAGTGTGACCGCTGCATTAGAGCATGTTAGACCTAAATTACTTAACTCAGGTGTATTAATGGATTTTGTGCTGAACTTTTCAGCACCAGGGCCCTCCAGGACCAAGTTTGGACACCCCTGGTATAGTTGTTCTTACATGCTAGTAGCATTGTTTTCATGCTAATGTGAAGAGAATCTTATCCAAGTTTGCAAAAGAACAAAAAAATGTGAATTAGGTACATTTCCATCAAGTTGTTAGAGCAGCTGATTGTAGTATTGGTAACTAGGTCACAAACAGTAAACAAGTCAATCACAGCACAGCTGATTAGTCACTCGAGTGTAATGTTCACTACATCAGAGTTATCATGTGTTCTGATTTCTCAGTATTCTCCTGAACCTTTTTATTGCCAAAAATCTAACTTTTTTGTGAATAAATGGATTTCAAATGTGGTGTTACCATCATCCATTTCCCATGTGATACTTTAAAATCTACATTAGCAAAGGCTAATTAAAACTAGGGCTGCACTAGTGATCAAATATGATTTTCGTGCTTATTTTGGCAGTAAAACCGGCTCTGTAATCAGCCGTAACTCACCAGTAGCTGCTTTCACATGGAGAGCAGTTTACTACACAGAGCTATAGAGCCATAGTTCACTGACAAGCTGCGCAAAAGATTGTGGATCATTTATTTAGTGTTATTCTGAAATCAAAGAGAATCGTTCTGCGATTTGACAGCTTTTGCGTCACTTCTTAGTGACCTTTAGCTTTGTGTTGCTAAAAGCTAAAAGCATGAGAAAGTAAATACCATATTTAACAGTGACTTTACTCCTAACTCCCTTCACTTCATAACTTAAGACAAAGTTTAAAATAAATACTTCTGTGAGATGATTCGTGGTTGTGTGTTTAATAATTAATGTTGCAAATTAATGAAAGCAGTTAGATCATCCAAGTAGGGAAGGATTACACTGCAATGTAATTAAAAATACTCCAGGTTCGTACAGCCCACTTGGAGCTCAAATCCCACCCACTTGGAGCTAGCTCCGACCTTTGTTTATAACCTTCTCAAATCATCTGCTCTGATCTGTCTCTTCTTAGTGGCATATTTGCAGTGTTTGTGCAAGAGCGACCTCTGGTCTTTGGAGAAGATGTACTACTGTTCACAGAGCCATGTCTTTCTCACAAGATGTGCATGAGAATCACAGCTTTTGTGGAATTGCGATATCAATTATGCAGCCCCATCGTAAACCCAGCTAGTGTGACCAAAAGTTGTGACATTTAACCAGTGAACTGGTGAACTGTTTCTTTCAGCTATAACTATTTAACATCCATTGGTTTTGTTTGTTTCAGGCCTACGCAGGGTTCTACTGGACTGCGTTGGCTTTAAAAGTGAATGGTTCTAATAGCATGGAGAAATTTAACACAAACATGAAGCTCTTCTGCTCAAACGATTGGAAAAATGTGAGTACTGCAAAAAAATATAGACTAAGAGGAATTACTGTTGTGATCCTTTGAGTAAGATGTATTTGATGTATAAAATCAATAAACCTGCCTTTTAATGTCTCCCTTCTTGCCCAACCCCCAACACCACTGCCCTCTCGGCTCTTTAGCTCAAGCAGAACTACGAGAATAAAGACAGCCATCTCAAGTCCTTCTGCTATTCTGCAAATTATGTGCACACTATTCTCGCAGATGGTTACAAATTCAACACAGACAACTGGGAAAATCTCGAGTTTAGCAAAGAGGTATGTTACATCTCATGTTTATGAGGTTGTTTTGACCACTAACTTGTAGAAGAGGGCGTCACGGTGGCGAAGACAGTAGCATGATCGTCTCACAGAAAGAAGGTCGCTTGTTCAAGCCCCAGCTGGGTCACCTGACATTTCTATGTGGAGTTTGTATGTTCTCCTTGTGTTTGTGTGGGTTTCCTCCGGGTGCTGCGGTTTCACCAACAGTCCACACACATGCGGTATAGGGGAATTGAATAAGCTAAGTTGGTTGTAGTGTAGTCTGTGAATGCAAGAGTGTATGGGTGTTTCCTAGGTTGCAGTTGGAAGGGCATTCGCTGCGCAAAACATATGCTGAATAAGTTGGCGATTCATTTAGCTGTGGCGACCCCTGATTAATAAAGGGACAAAGCCAAAATAATAATAATTATGATGTATGCCAACATATTCTGCATATATTAAGTTGTTACATGTTAATACAGCTTCATAATAAAGAAGTTAACATTTGTACAGTCAGACAAAACAATTGGCAATAAAAAACAATTTCTCTATCGAAGAAATGATTTTCGCTTCAGTTCAAGTTCAGCTCAGTCAACATCAATGAATGAAGGAATGAATAATTAATTAATTAATACATTTTGTGTAACCATTGTCATTCATTTATTCACTCATTCATTCATTCATCCATTTTCCTTTGGCTTAGTCCCTGATTTATCAGGGGTTGTCACAGTGGAATGAACTGCTCATTGTGCTTAATGATTTTTATAAATTGAAAACAAGGAGACGAATGTATATGTATTTTAAATTATTCACTGTGATTATTCCACAAACATTGAGTTTAAATTTAAAAATTGGTCTTGGCATTACTTTAAAACAATATCAGTCAAAATAAAGCACAGATCAGTTTTAAAGGCCCTATCATACATCCGGCACAATACATGTTTGCTGCGATGTATTGCTATTTTCCCGTTTTGTGTTTAAATAGCAAATCCATTTGCGCCACTTTGTGGACTTATGAGTGTGTCGGTCTAGAAAAGAGGTGTGTTAAGGCGCATTGTTGGTGCATTGCTGTTTTGAGGAATTAAAATAAACTGTGCAATAGACAAGCTGAAAGCAGGCCTAAAGCACAGCACAGAGCACGTTAGTTGTGCGCCTTAAACGCTAACAAGTTGCTTGATATACACAGAATATACAGCAAGACGCAAATATCTTTTTCAAATTTTGCAAAAATTATTATTTTCTACATACAGTAAATATAAAAAGCACTACCTCCATGCCTTCTTCATCTCAGGGGGCTTTTTCAGTTTATTCATGACAATTTGTATTTGTAAAATGTTATTTTTATTGTCAGTATTTTTTATTATATGCACATTTATATTATATGCTTTTTAAAAGAAAAGAAAAAAAAAACAAGTTTAGATTTGTTCACCTGTCGGGTTTTGTAGATGTTTGCATCACCATATGATGCATAGGATGTGTGTTTAGGTGTAACTCAGTTTTTTGACCACACTTCGTTATTATTGTTCATTTATTCATTTGCTGGAAATTAAAACTGAATTTAGAAATAGTTTTAAAACAAATCTTTCAGCTTAACAAACAAAACTAATTATGTAATGCCATTCATTCATTCATTTTCTTTTCGGCTTAGTTCCTTTATTAACCTGGGGTCGCCACAGTGAAATGAACCGCCAACTTATGCAGCATATGTTTTATGCAGCTGATGCCCTGGGAAACATCCATACACACTCATTCATACACAAACATTAAGGACAATTTAGCTTACCCAATTATCCTATCCATGTCTTTGAACTTGTGGGGAAAACCAGGGCAATCGGAGGAAACCCACACACACACGAGGAGAACATGCAAACTCCACCCAAAAATGCCAACTGACACAGGCTCGAACCAGCCACCTTCTTGCTGTAAGGCGATCATGCTACCCACTGAGCAACCAAAATTTTTCTTGTGTCTGTTTGTGTCCCATAGGTAAATAATACCAGCATAGCCTGGTCTCTGGGCTACATGCTTGCGCTTTCTAACATGATCCCAGCCGAAGGGAAAATCATCAAGCTACCCATGAACAACGTCCTCTTCACTGGCCTCCTCCTGCTGTTTTCTGCATTGACTATTATCACCCTCACATACCTCGTCATTGCACTGGTGCGCTACTGTTATTGAGGTTTTGTCTGTTTCGAGTTCTCATATGCAGAACTTGTGTCCCACTTAGAGAGGTTTAGTAAAACCAGGTAAGACATCGTGTCAGTGTAGATGTTCCTGCCGGAAAAGTATTTTAATCTTGAAACCTGAAGGTCTTGATAGTGTGAAGATCAAACAGACACTTGATGTCAATTCCAAGCGTGTTCAAATCTGTATTAAATAACATTTTTGTACAAAAGGGAGTACACAGGTCTTTCGAGATCAGAAATACAGTGGCAAAATCTATCGTGGATCTGAATGAGGATACTGAAAACAAAGTAAAGGTTTTAGTAAATATATATATATATATACAGTAAATGTATCTACTATTGTCATGGCAGTCTGATTAATGTATGTCATGTTTGTCTTATTCAATTGCATCATTCTTTATGTACATCTTATGCATATATTTCTGCATGTGCTGTTTGGCACACATTGTTTTTGAATGAAAATATGTCATAGTACTATAAATAAATAAATGTTATGGTTGCTAATTGAGAGTGCAGTGAAGTTTAATTATTATAGGAAAATAAATGATCTGAGGCTAGGGGGTTTCAAACTGAGGTACGTGACCCAACAAGGGAGTGAGTGATGGGGAAAATTTTGGACAATAGATCTTTAAAAAAAAAATAATAATAAATAATAATTAAATTAATGCCTACAATTCAGTTTAAACACATTTAATATAAACACATTAGTATAAAAGAAAGAAACTATATATATATATAGTTATATATGTTAGGAGTGTAATGATTCACCGTAAGCCAGTTGAAATCAATTAGTCGAATAAAATATGTGACGATTCAGATCGCTAGAAATGTTGATTGAATCGCGATATATTATTTGAACAGAGGGGGCGCTTTGTTTACAGGCGCAAGTTTGCTTTACCTGCATATCAGCGGCTAGCAAGAGGTGGGGCAGCAGAGTAAAATGACAGTGGTGAGATGCATCAGACAAAACACAAACTGTGTGCAAATACTGTGAAAAGTTACTTGCACTAACAAAACAACGAACATGCACCTTCAGCAAGGTGAAAAACTACAGTCACAGATGTCGATACACACGAACACACAAAAAAAAACTATTAATAAGTCAAACCAAGCAGACCGGATGACTTGCAGCTCCGCTTGCTCCGACAAGTGCTGCGGAGATCATACGGTGCATTAGTGTTTTCACAAGTGTGTGAAGATGTTTTTTAGAAAGAGAAAATTGTTCTGTTACATACGCTGGTATTAGATTATATTAGCCTCTCTATTTCAAATTAGTTTATGCATAGTTTAATAATTTGCTTATTATTATTGTATGTTTTAAAATGTTCAGCACTATCTCTTCTTATGTGTATCACACTGATACTAATACTAATTAATTTACAAGTAATATTAACTGTTCACCTTCACAATAATGCTCAACTGTCTCTATCCCAATATATAAATAGGCATTTTTATAGTTTTTATTTGCCAGTGGCGAGTCCCCTGGATCAGAGGGTCTACTGACCACCTCTGTACACACTGCTCTCTGGTATAGGAAAGGCTTGCCCCTCCACACCAGCCATCTCAACCTTTAGTTTTTTTTTTCATCAGCAGGGGACATTGTAAATGTGCAAAAATTTCAGCTTGCCAAAAAACCATAGATATGCTGATATTTCTTTTTTAAAAAGTAAAATCCCAGCACAGTTTTAGTTTGTTTTTTATTAATGAGTCTTCATTATTTTATTTTATTTTATTTATTTTATTTTATTTTTTATTTTTTTAACAGCAATTTAGTTATGGCAGAAAATGCATTTTTTGCATTAATGTGCAGCATTTAAGAAAATTAAGACTTAAATTAACTTAAATTAAGCATTTAAGACTTAAATTTATTTAAAATAATTTTGTTTAAAAAATTGTGACTAAATCGTGAGATAAGTATTGTGAATCGTATCAAATTGTCAGGTGAATCGCTTTCTTTTGTATATCATTTTGTAAATGACTTTATATACACAATAATTTTACTTCAGTTTTTGTTCTTGCCCCCCAAAAAAGTGAAAATAATTCTTGATATATACATGCCAAATACCTAAATTCTATTTCATGCCAATAATCATCAGAATATTAAGTAAAGATTATATCCCATAAAGGCATTTTGTAAAAGAATTTAAGTTAGACCATTTTAAAGGCAATTTTTTCAACATATAAATTTTTTTGATACCCCAGATTCCTAATTTTAAAATAGTTATATATTTGTTATATAATTTTCAAAAATTAATCACACTTATGACTGTTTTTGTTGTTTATGGTCACATATGTATTGTTCATGGGTTGTTGAAATGATGTTGTCACACATGACAAGAACGAATACACTAATTTATAATGCAATAAAAGGCAAAAGATTTATTTGTCTTCCATGGACCACTTATTATAAAAACTGCAGTGTTTTACACATTAAAAAGGAAACCATAAAACCATTAATAAATACATTTACAATAGGTTATTTTAGTAAATGGCAGTCATTTTCGTGTCCATATATTTCCTAAAACATTGAAACTTGAAACATTTTGTCACTGAAAAACATGTGGTGTGACACAATGTGCTAATCTAATTTGACTAAAAACTTTAATTAGTTGAAGGACCCCATTAAGATCTTGTGATTGAAGCCCTTGTAAAACCAATGAAGTGGAAATGTATATATATTTTTTGTCTCAGAATTTGGAACCACTATAATGTTGTTAAGTTTTGTTGCCTTTTGGTGTCACACCCTTGTTTATTGCAATGCCCAAAATATGTATTATTCATAATTTCATATAAAATAAATAGAACTATATGAAGATGTGTCCAACGATGAAGTTAAGTTGCTCTTAAAGTATCCGTACTGTATATTATTAAGAGCATTTGTGACATGTCACACCACAGGACGTATGTATATTGTTCATTTTCTTAAACATGAGACTTCAGACAACAATACATCTATTTTTTCTGACAAAAAAAGGCTATTTTTACTGATGCTTGTCAACTACACACATATCTGTACCGTTAATCTAACCCCTTGTTTCCCTGTGTAATTATTTAGTAATTACAGTATAGTCCACATTTGAACTGGATTAAAGCCTTTCATCAAAGTTGTCCTAAAACTGTTCAACAACACTAATTCTCATCTCAGGACAATTGTGAAAAACTTTGTTGATCCACTTACAATGTTGACTGCATTTTAGTCCTTAGTCGAAATAGTTGTATGTAAATTAATTAGGGCGCCACAATGGCGTAGTGAGTAGCACGTTCGCCTCACAGCAAGAAGGTCGCTGGTTCGAGCCTCGGCTGGGTCAGTTGGCATTTCTCTGTGGAGTTTGCATGTTCTCCCCGTGGTTGCGTGGGTTTCCTCTGGGTGCTTTGGTTTGCCCCACAAGTCCAAAGATATGTGGTATAGGTGAATTGGGTACGCTAAATTGTTCGTAGTGTATGTGTGTGAATGAGTGTGTATGGATGTTTCCCAGAGATGGGTTGTGGCTGGAAGGGCATTCGCTGCGTAAAACAAATGCTGAATAAGTTGGCGGATCATTCCGCTATGGCGACCCCGGAATAATAAAGGGACTAAGCCGTCAAGAAAATGAATGAATGAAATGAATTAGTTTATTTAGTTAATGTTCTTCTTATAGCCTTCTTTCGTCTTTTAGAACCTGCACACATTTTACAAAGATTTCATTCTCTATCAGTTATTTTGCTTCCTCGGTTTCTTCAGTATATGTCTTTGGTTGCTCCATAACAAAGGGGCTTTTTACTCCAAACTGACCAAATTCTTTAAAAGTCATCCTTTGTTTTTGTGACAACATGGTCTATGTGCAGCCTGGTGAGCAAATATCTCCTTCTGTAAATCACAGTTCTACCAGAAGAGGACAGTATAATCCTTAAACATGTTCTTAAGGGGGTAACAAATTATTTCTAGACATTCGAGGAGCATGAAACAAAACAATAAATACAGTCTGTATAATTTCCCATGTGTAGATAATTCTCTTTAAATCCAATGAAACAGCCTCATATTTCTTCCTTTAATTCCCAATTGTAACTACAAATACTGTAAGTGCCTTCTAAGTACCTAATTTATTGATTTTTAGACATATGTCTGAACATTTCATCATTTTGCTCCTCTTTTCATCTAAATAATTATGTAGCATCATAAACTACAATGTGAAAACAATGCTGGGTTCCACACGATCGTTTTGTGTTGGGCCAAAATGAAGGAATTAAGTTCATTTTTACAAATTTAGATGGATTTAAGATAAAAAAAATTAAGTTATCTCTCTAAAAAAACTCAATAATTGTGTTATTTCAGCTTATTTTAAAATAAATAGATTGAACAAACAGCACTTTTTTGAGTGTATCACCAACTTGTTGTACTATTATAAACATAATTTTTTCAGAATGCTAATCTTGTTCATATAAAAATGTATTGAAGATCACATACACTGTTTGTGCAAACACAGCGTAAACTCCTCAGCGCCTGCCGCCTAGGACAATAAATCTCCTCAGTATTTTTTTTTTTTTTTAAGTCTCTTCTCATGTTACACAGCACATTCCTCTCCAAACCTCCACTCTGCTTTTCTTCTCAAGTCCAACGTGTTCAGAGCTTTGTTCTGAGACGTTGCAGATTTTGCGTTGGAAACTGAAGAATAAGCCAATGGAAAGTTGATAAACAATGACTTTGGATGCATCTCACGTGTACATTAGTCCAGTTGCAATGAGAGCAACTTCAAGAAGGCTGAAGTGGTGGAATAATAGTGTGTTTACATGGATGAGGAGCGCAGGAATGAAGATGATGTGGCACTGATGCTGTGATTTGAGCAGAAGCAGCACGTTGACAACAGTGTGTAATGGTAAGTGTCCACTTGAGAGCTTTTTGCACATTGACTGCTTTGTATTTTTATGTTGCACAGGTCATGTTCAATGGGGAATTATCACACGCTGAATGCATGAATGAATATTGTTTGAGATGGGCTTTTATTTCAGAATTCTATATGCAAACTTGCATATAAGTGTGTTGCTATTTGAATAAAAGTGCATGTTTTGCATCTGCTGTATAAGTGAGAAATGTTAGTTCTGCGAATGATGAAAAGACCGTTGTCCAGAGCTCTTTGCAAAAAGCACGCACACAAAATAAAAATTAAAAAATCCCATTCTTCCCAAATTTTGTTTATCGACGTAGAAAATATTCGTAGTATTTCCTGAAATATTTTTTCTCCTGCAAAAAGTTTTTTAAAATCATTTTAAAGTCAATATTATTAGCCCCTTTTATACAGTCACTTTCCTTATTTCCCTAACTTGCCTAATAAACCTAAATAACCTAGTTAAAGGTGCTGTATGTAAGTTTTTGACTCTTCTCAAGCATAAAAATATCATAATATGTTTGCAGATATTTAAACAAACATGGTAGAGTGATCAGGTATTGGCAGATATTCTATAACATGTGTTTTCCGTGCTGGAATGCTGTCTTTGTTTTGTTTTTTTAACCCGCCCAATGCCAGTTTAGCCAATTATATTTCAGTTCTCCGGGTGTCCTTGATGGAAAATCACATATTTCATTCATTTATTCAGAAAGGCTCTCAAAGTTCGCGTCCTTGACAAAAATGCGACCTTCGGTGGATAGTAGCAGACTACAAAAGAAGACACAGATTCAGAGTTCCACATGAGGTGGTTATTAATTAGCAAATTACATAAATATTACAAGCGTAAACATTAGGTGAGCAGGTTACATTATAACCGTGTGTCCTAACAGCACGCTACATGATGAGATTTGCAGTAATAAACAATTGGGCTGTTTGCAGCAGATGAAACAGGACATAAATTTAAATACAGCCATTCAAAAGCACAGAATATGCACTCACTCATGAAATAGTAAGGTTTATAATCGAACTGATCCATATTAAACCTCTTTAACATTATCAAATGTGCATGCTTAATTACTATGCGTTGGTTCGCATAATATCACAGTTCTAGAGTTCAATTCCAAACTGTTTATTTTACTCTCCACATTACTTGTCTAAAAGAAATGCTTCAGCGTGCTGAGGTAACTCCAATATTGATTCAGGATTTTACAAAGTTTTGATTCAGCAATTGATTTTACCACTGTGTCTCGCGTGCATGTGAACGCACGTGCACTAATGGTGGATCTGTGTGAACAGAGTTGCAGAGATGTACAAATCTACATTTGCTGACAAACTGTCTGCCCGAAAATTTTTAATTGGATGAACATTTTTTAATGTTATACAATACCCAGAATTTAAAAATACATATAAAAACATTTAGATCATTTACTTTAATCAGTGCTATTGGAATGTGAAGAAACTTTTAACCAGCACAACAAAAAATGTCTCTGAAGACAATCACCAACTGCACTTTTAAGGCGAAGCATTGTAACAAGCACAGGACAAACACTGAAACATTAAAAACTAACAGAACAGTCAAGACTGTCAGGTCAGGACCATGACAGAAATATCACTGCTTTAAGATTTCATCAATATTTGTGAGTTTAAAATGTGAGTAGATCATCCTAAAGTCTAACAGAAAAGATTCTTTGAATAATGCAAGATGCAGCCAAGAGTACAACAGAGCCTAATGTTTTTCAGCAGTGAGAATTCTTTGAATCATTCATCCCAGCTCTAGTCTTTGTTAAATCACTGACTCAGCACTCCCAAAGTTCACTATGTTCTGCCTGTGAGGGTTTGCAAGCAGTTACCAAACATTGTATTGCTATTATTTGCAGATGAGGCAATGCAAAATGTATGTGGTGGTCTTTATCTGGCGATCATTAGACCACTGAGAAACATTTAATCTTTAATAAGGGGGGAATTATTTAAATTTAACCTTGATATGGTTCACTACTGCAGGCACTCAAGCGTTTAGTACTTAGTGAGGACTTTTTGATCATAAAACATTAGCAAGTACTTTAATACAGGGATTCCCAAATGCTTTATTCAGCTGACATAACATTTTCCGAAAGTTAATATTCCTTCTAGACGCACCGAGTAGAAAATATCTCACGCTGCAGTGGTGAGAGTTGTGTGTGAATTTCCGTGCAATGTAAACAAAAGTACGGTGGCCGAGAAAGGTTAACGCGCTGCAATTTAAGAAAGTACATGCAACAACAAAAAACACCGGCAAATTAAGAAACGGTCTTCATCAATTTGGCAGCACACCTGTTACAAATTCTCACAACACAAACAACGGAAGAAAAGCGCAGCAAGTTATTGAAAACACAACAGAAGAAAATGCGCAGCAACTTGGTGAAAACACAACGGAAATGTTTCAAGAGGACCCAAAAACATGACGGACACAGCTAAGATACGAATGTAGTTAATTTATTTAATAACGCAACATTTCAGTTGATCATTAATTAGACTGATAATTTACAAAAGACAACGGAATCGTGTAATCAGGCCACCTCAGACCACCTTTCAAAGACCACCAATCACTTCAGAGAACAACAGTCACGGCGGGTCCGTATCTTAGCTGTGTCCGTCATGTTTTTGGGTCCTCTTGAAACATTTCCGTTGTAATTTCACCAACTTGCTGCACGTTTTCTTCCGTTGTGTTTTCAATAACTTGCTGTGCGTTTTCTTCCGTTGTGTTTTCAATAACTTGCTGTGCGTTTTCTTCCGTTGTGTTTTCAATAACTTGCTGCGCATTTTCTTCCATTGTGTTTTGAATAACTTGCTTCATGTTTTCTTCCGTTGTGTTTTCAATAACTTGCTGCGCGTTTTCTTCCGTTGTGTTCTCAATAACTTGCTGCGCGTTTTCTTCCGTTGTGTTTTCAATAACTTGCTGCGCGTTTT
>CAIGQQ010034599.1:4480301-4515434 GCA_903798035.1 Danio albolineatus | reverse complement strand
TAACTTGCTGCGTGTTTTCTTCCGTTGTGTTTTCAATAACTTGCTGCACGTTTTCTTCCGTTGTTTGTGTTGTGAGAATTTGTAACAGGTGTGCTGTCAAATTGATGAAGATGGTTTCTTAATCTGCTGGTGTTTTTTGTTATTGCATGTGCTTTCTTAAATTGCAGCGCGTTAAGCTCTCTTGTGAGAATTTGTAACAGGTGTGCTGTCAAATTGATAAAGACCGTTTCTTAATTTGCCGGTGTTTTTTGTTATTGCATGTGCTTTCTTAAATTGCAGCGCGTTAACCTTTCTCAGCCACCGTACAAAAGATATGTTAGACAAATTATTACAAATTATTAAAATGAATATATATGTATGAACTCAGATGATAACAACCGTTGATTTAAATACTTACCTTATATAAAGCTTAAATTTACATTAGATGTGATAACCATGTAACTATGATTATTCTTCAGACTATATAACCCTTCAGGTTACGCACATACAAACTTGCGCAGCGAAGGAGCGTGGCCAGAGGTGCTGTAATGTTATAGCAGAGAAAGCTAAAATGCCGTCCAAATGCTACTTTTCTACAGAACTCCTTCTGTTGCTGTATTTGAGGTTCCAAAGGACACGACACAAAGAGAGAAGTGCTTACAGTTTAATTTTAATTATGTTCCAGAGAACTATAAAAAAGGATATAGCTAGCGATTGAGAGGTCATTTACAGTTACACTGACTGACAGTATTTACGCAGCAGAGGCAAAGCGTGTGCTAGTAGGGGCATGACGCTGCTATTATGTTAGCTAACCAATCAGAGCCTCTTGAGGGCGGACTTCTGAGGAACTAGGAAATATGACAGTCGTTTTCATGTTAGCTGAGTAGCTGTATATAATTAAAGTAAGATATATGAAAAATAACATGATTTTCTACTAGTGAAGCATGAGCACACATTGCTTTGCATCTTATAAACAAAACCAAGCCTTAAAAATATCACCCCTTTAAGTAATCACTTTTTACAGTGTAGGAGATTGAGAGGTTGTGGTCAGGATTAGTGGAATAAGCCGACATGTATAGTCAGTAGAATATCTCTTGTGGGTCTATTAAATTAAAGCGTTTGCGGATATTAAATTCTGCCATCATTTGCTCATCATTCACCTGTTCAACACCATTTTAGTTATATTGTTCTGTTAAACATAAAATATGTGCGTTTGTTTGTTTTTAGAAGGATGTTGGAAATCCACAACCATTAACATCCATAGTAATAAATATAATTTAATGTCAATGGTTACCGATTTCCAACATTCTTCAAAATATCTCATTTTGTGTCCAATAGAACAAAACACTCAAACTGGTGCTTTGGAAGAAGTCATTCAGAGTTTTCATTTTAGGGTGAACTATCCCTTTATGTACACTAATATTGCAATAATTACTATCTGGCATGAAGTTGCAGAGCTAGTAGAATGTCAAAGTGATCTATTGATATAACGGGATAACAAATTATGTATTAGTTACAAACCCGTCGCATGTCCCTTACAGAACTCCACTATGAGGAATTTGGCTTTATTATAATCAAAAATGAGGAAATAGTGCATCTATGTGAGACAAACGGCTACAGGATACAGGCTGCAGGATTCTTGACACCAGATGCTAAAACCTACGACTTTGATGAGTAGATAATATATTTTAAGGCATTTTAAGGCTGCACAAAAAAACATTCAACAATGATAGTCTATTTTATATTTTAACGATTAAGAATCAGACATCTTATTTTGCCCAATAGCTTTCAGTTCCCTTTCTAGGGAACTTCAACACTGCGTCTAACCAGAACGCTAGGTGATCCCCTAGCGTTCTGGTTAGACGCAGTGTCTCGTTCCCTCTCAGGGAACTATGGTTACATACGTAACCTGAGACGTTTTTTTAGCTGTTTTTATTGTTACCTAATTACACAGAAAATCATGTTTTGTCCTTATTTCTACTGCTACAATATTTGGTCACACTTTATTTTGATGGTCCGTAAGTTGAATTTAAGTTACATTGCAACTAATTCTCATTAGATTATAAGTAGACTGTTAGGTTGGGGTTAGGCATAGAGTTAGTGTAAGTTGACATGTAGTTGCAAAGTTTCTTATTGTCAGTTAAATGTCTGTTGAATGTCTGTATCAACAGATATTAAGTAGACAGTCTACTTATACTCAAATGGACCATCACAATACCCAATATTTTATTACATAACCTTCTGTTCCTCTGTCATGTGAAAAACAATATTTATTTGTTTGTTTGTTTGTTTGTTTGTTTGTTTGTTTGTTTGTTTGTTTACTTATTTATTTATTTATAGTTCCAAACATCTCTATAGTTCCACTTCCAAGCATCCTTCAGAATGAAGCATTTCAAAATGTACTGGTAGACAGGAAATTTGTTTGGTGTCAAACCATACATTAGATTACACTGAAAAAAAATATTCAAAGATATTTCCTTGGATTTACTACAAAAAAATTAAGTTCTTAAAGTCCTTGTAAACAATTTATTTGGGCTGAATTTAAACAAACAAATTAAGTTGAACATTACTAAATTTAATTTGTTTGTTTAAAATCAACACATTTAAATTGTTTGCAACAATTTTGCAGATGTCATTTTTTTTCAGTGCAGAAAGGGCTCATGCATATGCCCTAAACCATTTGAAGTGATCACTGTGGAGGATAAACCCTTAAAATTATAAAAGGGTTTTTGGCATTGGGATGAGCCCTTCTTTTTTAAGCATTTTTTGTTAGCACATCAAAACAAACAAACAATGTCTCAGAATGTGCACATCTTAAGGGTAAATATAATATCACCTAGCATACATTTGGTTTGAGCAATAGAAAATACAGCATTGCCAATAGAGTGTTACAAGATAAAACTGTCAAAAAGTTCTAAAAGGTAGTGTGCTGGACAGTTCTTGGTAGGGATGGGCCTGTATTAATGAAACGTCCCTCTTTTAACATTTCTGGAGATCACTAATTATGTAGCCAAAAGAATATATGGCTGCATTTTGTATTTAAAACGAATGTTACGGGGCGGTATGCCCCTTACCTCCTTATTGATGACTTTCCCACTGTTACTAGTTTGTCCAGTTGCTCATCATGTTCGTCGGCTGACTTGAGATGCAGAGAGGACTTGATCACAATGATGGCGTTCGAGTCCAGAAAGCGGGTAAGACAAAAACAGAAGCCAAAAAATTAAACAAACAAATAAATAACAGGGTGAGATTGTGGTACAATCTGAAAACATGGTTAAATTCAGGCAAGGGCTTTTCTTTTTCTGGATTGTTTTTTTTAAACCATGTCGGTTGCGTTTAGGGAAGTGGGTGGGCGGGTCAATCAGTACTTTTGAAAACACTAATGGTTGGGTTTAGGGAAGGAGGAGGGTGGGTCAGTCAGTCAGTCATTCAATCAGTCAGTCAATCAGTCAACAGCAGCCTGTGGTGGATTTATGGGAGTACAGCAGGAGCAAATGGCACGTGAAAGAGAAATTTGAGATCTTAAAAAGCATACACAGTGGCCTCTGGTGGCTTCACGAAAACAAAACCTGCAAAAAACTGTACCTCCTGGCATGTATTTGGTGCTCTCCAGAGATATATACTGTATAGCGGTACATTTTCAGAATGAGCCTGGATTGGAATGAAACTACAGTGTAAGTCAAATGCGTAAATGATTTTGCATACTGTAGTTTAGTAAGAAAAATAAAACATATTTAGAAAATTTTTGATGGTATGTTACAAGAAATAGTAAAACTAATTGAAAATTACACGTATTCATTGAATCTGCAGGAAGAAAACAGGTCGGGTCGTAAGGCGAAGCTCAGCCATTGCTTAGTCGTTAGGTTTGAAAAGGACCCTTTATATACATCATACAGTAAACTAAATGTGTTATTTCTTATGAAAATTGTTAAATACAGACTAAAAAACTTATTTCTTAGACAGAATTTCACTTGTTCCCTCTAAAGACGGCGCAAAGAAAAGGGCAGTTTCTCACGCTGATGTCCCTGCATGTTGAAAGGACGTGCATGCTCTCTTTCACATCCACGTTCCCAACCCAGCACTGCTGGATTGTAGATGAAGACCGATTTTCAACCCAAATTGGGTTAAATGAACCCAATTTTGTTACCTAGCAGTCTCAACCCAGCATTTGGGTTAAAAAAACAACCCAGCGTTTTTTAGAGTGTGTATTTCAAAAAACTGTTAATAAACATTAGTGCATAAAATGTTACCTCCTAACAGCAATTTTGAGCCCAAAACTCACCAGTTCATAAGAAAATAAATCACTAAATATATATTTATTATGAATATATTCACCATATTCTAAATTTATTACATTTTTATTCAATGTATTAGTGTTTTACAGGAACAGTGTAATAAGAAAATAAATAAAAAAGTTTTAATATGTGTGGGAAATCTGGCCACCCTATTTACCGCGTATCTGCCTCTGTTGTCTCTGAAACTAGAGGAACAAAACTGTGCTTGCCAGATTTCCTACAGATTTATCACTTCTTAAGAAAACACTTAACGTCTCATAAAGCTTCAACATCAAAGTGAAAATTTAGGAAAACGCACCACCAACCAAATACATGACTTTTACGTTTACAGGTGAGGATGCAACCTTTAATTCAGAACTTCTGCTGTAACATCTGTTAAATGTGACTCGTTGCTGAACATCTTGAAATGACTAGTAAAAAGGGAACAATATTTGAAAATATCTGTGCCATCTGGTCTGGGGAACCAGTTTGCCAGTTACTGCTTGGCTGACTTATAGTCACTCCTGAGAGAGCAGTATTTCCTTCTGATAACTTTAAGCATTGCTGTTCCAGATTCCCAAGGAATAGTTAAGTACATCTGACTTGTTTCTTTCCTTTATGTAACATCAGTAGCTGTTTCAATTTCCCTTCAGGAAAAGAAGCAGCAGCCAAAATTCTACTTCTGTTTAATCAGAGAATTTTGAACGCATCACAGTTTCCCAGAAAATAATAAGCTCCAAATCCATTTTCACTGTGATCAAGAATATTTCATCAAGAATAAGTTATGTGGTTTTAAATACCAATAGCATTTTAAACCTTACAATAGCCAAAATGCATACTATAACTTTAAGGGTTTTAGTTCACCTAAGCAGGGGTTTCCAAACTCGGTCCTGGAGGGCCGGTGTCCTGCATAGTTTAGTTCCAACTTCCTTCAACACACCTTCTTGCAAGTTTCTAGTTAGCTGGTTCAGGTGTCTAATTAGGGTTGGAACAAAATTTTGCAGGACATCGGCCCTCTAAGACCGAGTTTGGACACCCCTAAAGCATTTAATTATGTCACTCATGTGGTTTTAAACCTTTAAGAGTTGATTTCTTCTGTTAAACACAAAAGAAGGTATTTTGAAGAATGCTGCTTGTGGGCACCTATTGACTTTCATAGAAAATGTTTGTCAGCCACCAGCATGTAACGACCTCTATAGGGATCAGCCAAAACAGAGGAGAGATACTAAAATAAACAGTTTAATTTCTTTCAGGTGGGAATCTTTTCAAGGACAGTCACAAACTAGTACACAAATCTAGCATTTTGACAACTAAATTACCCTATTATGAGAAACATAAAGACAACTAAATACAATTCAACCTCTCCATGTTAATTTATGGGTGATTATCTTTTTAAGAAAAGGCCCTTAAAAGAATAGTTCACCCCAAAATGGACAAGGTTGAATTGTATTTAGTTGTCTTTATTTTTCTCATAAGGTTCTTTATTTTTCTATGTACTTACCCTCTATTGGTTCCACATCTTTATGAGTTTCTTTATTCTGTTGAACACAAAAAAAAGATATTTTGAAGTGAGCTGAAAACCTGAAACTGTTATAAAATATTATTATTATAAATATCAAATATTAATTATTATAAATTTTTTTATTTTACTATTTTTCCAAGTGTATATAACCTATAGGTTTCTACTGAAAGAAAATATCTACGTTCGGTACATACTTTCAGTATTACCTAAATGACCCGATCTAATCTTGAAATGTATGAAATGAGCCTGCTCCTGAGCAGGTTTGAGCTACCAGAACTGTTGCTATGAAAACAACTCTCAGATGAGTTTTGAACAACGAAACGATCCTGGATCGTGTCAAATCATCAATAACCAAATCCAGCTAATTGAGAAATCCGCGTACAAAGAACGGACCCCAGAACTAAATTGTACACAAAAGCAGTTTGCAGAAATCCATACTTATAGGATGATTACAGGATATTTGAAAATAATAAAAAGCATTTTTCTAAATATCTTTAGTGTTCAACAGAAAATTACATGAAAATGATTTGTTTTGAGGATGAGTAAATTTTGGCTGAACTATCCCTTTTTAAATTCAATAAGATGCCTGTTTGAAAGAATGTTCAGACGTGTTTTTAATCAAAAACTGAGATTTGACTGTGGCTCACACATCATTATCTAAAAGCTATGTCTGCAATGTTATTGGCTTGGCTGATTATCAGAGGCGGCCAATGAGCAGTGAGCAGTGCGCCAGCATGGCAGAGTGAGATAGTCACCGGGGGAATTAGAATTGATTGTTCGAGGAAGTTGTGACATTGTAATAATAGCTTCTCGAATTGCTGTGGAGTAACAGCACCTGCACACAATTTCCTTGAGCTTTTGAAGCAAGCCAGTGACGGGGAGAGATTAAATAAAAATAATGAAGAAATATGATGACTTTTGCATTTAAATATATCTGGAAGCATTGCATGCGGCTAATCTATAGCCAGTTATTGATTTAAATCAGTTAATCCACCCAACAGATCTGAAATGGTCTGATGCATGATATCATATTTTTAGGTGTATTTATTTGTGGTGCTCTATAGTTGCTTCAGCTATCAGGCCTTTTATTGAAGACTACTTTCACATGAATCCATATCAGTTTTAAAAGGACATCTATTTGGCCTCTTGGTTGCATTAAGACAGCATTTCTGTTGATAGCAAATTTATTTATTCATTCATTTTCTTTCGGCTTCGTCCCTTATTTAGAAGGAACTGCCAACTATTCCATCATATTCCACATGTTTTATGCAGCGGATGCCCTTCCAGTACTGGGAAACACCCGTACACTCTGACATTCACACACGCACTCATATACTAAGGCCAGTTTGGTTCATGCAATTTACCTGCATGTCTGGACTGTGGGAGAAACTGGAGCAGCCAGAAGAAACCCACGCCAACACGTGGGGAACATGCAAACTACCTTCTTGCTGTGAGGCGACAGTGCTAACCACTGAGCCACAGTGCCACTTTGATAGCAAATTTCAAGTGAATGGTGCAAATAATTGCATTAGGAAATGTGTTTAGATATGATTAATATTGTACTCTTGTTGTGTCTGCTTCATAAATCTTACATGGATTTAAATACAGCCATTCAGACACACAGAATATGAACTCACTTACGAAATGGTAAGGTTTATAATCTATTTAATGCATGTCAACTCTCTTTACCTTTGTAAATGTATATGCTGAATCACTTATATGTGTTTATTTCTAAAGCTCAAGTTCAAATGGTTTATTTTATTTTCAAGATCAGTGAACTATCTGCTGCTGCTTTCAGTATATAGTAATAAATGTCATGTAAAAGGGCATTCAAACTCACATTGTTAGCATTTAACACTGATTATTCATGGTCTTGAAATTTTTGAAATTCTCCCAACCGTTTACAGTTACTATAGCAACTCGCATGTGCTGCGCATGAAACCGATAAGGGCTATTAATGGTGGACGGGAAATCCGCAACATTAGGAAAATACTCATAAACTATGCCACAAAATCAAGTTTTAAGAGTTTTTCAAGTGAGAATGTAGTTATTTTAAAGTCAAATCGGCAGTTTATGTGTATGGATAGCACGTCTTTAAGATGTTGGAAGCTCCAGGCGGTCAGCGGCAGCTCCGTGAACGGCTCCCCCCAAGGGAAGCTTTATGTCGGCCAGAAAATCTCCAGTTCTACGCCGCTGGATCTAATCTTGTGCATCTCTGTTGTCAAAACGGGATACATACTGTGATTAATCTTTGGTGTATCTAACGGTCAGTCTTTGGACAACCTATTATTTTTTTCTCAGGTGTATTTTTTAGCAGATTACAAAGATAAGTTTCATAATTCATCTATGACCGTAAATAATGTAATAATACACTGATACTGCGTGTTTGGCTGATTGCTTTTGTTTTAAAGACGATAAATAAAGCAGAATGTTCTCCTACTTGTCCCGATATGTGTTTCTTTTGCTAAATTTCCCTACATATTTAATAGTAGAGATTATTAACAGCTGAAATAGGCTCTGGCTGCTTTCTCTTCATAATACATATTTCTAAAGCGTATTTAATTGATATGGTTCTTTTTATAAGTATAATAATATTAATATTATATGTTCATTATGAAATGTAAATTGTAGCCCAGCTTTCACAGTATTAATGTTAAGAGATATACGTACAGATCCTCCCTCATCCCCTCAGCACGCAGATGCTCCCTCTCTCTCTCTCTCTCTCTCTCTCTCTCTCTCTCTCTCTCTCTCTCTCAATTCAATTCATTTTCAATTCATTTCAATAGTTGCTTTATTGGCATGACAAATATACAAATGTATTGCCAAAGCAGTTATAAAGTTTACAAAAATAAAAGAACATGCATATGTAATAAAAAAACCCCACAGTAAATAGTAGAAGAAAAAAAAAATAAAGATATATACATATATTATTATCCAATATATCATATTAGTATTCAGTATATCATATTATTATTCAGTATATCATATTATTATTATATAAGTCATATCATTCACATATATCATATTATTATTCAATATATCATACTATTGTTCAATATATTATATCATTCATATATATCATATTATTCATTTATATCAATAAAAATAATAATAGATCAGAAAACACTGTACATTTAACAATCAACATTGTAGGATAAAACAATAATAAATAAATAAATAAAAACAGTAATAATCAGGATATTTACAATGATTCAATTATAATCATTTAGTGTGTGTGTGTGTGTGTGTTAGTGTGTGTGTGTGTGTGTGTGCGTTTGTGTGTTTGCAAGCGCATAACTGATGTTTTTATTGGTCTCCTCTCTCTTTTTGTGACAGGCATTAATGTATTGTGCCGCTAAAAGAATACAGTCAGTTTTTCCCCCAGTAAATATTGAAGCTGTGTTTTATTGTCTAGCCCAGTAAATTGTGGGTAAATGCTCTGTAGTTAGGGGTAGAAAGATTCTCGGATGTGCTCATAGTTTGTGCAGTGGGTGAGGAAATGTTCCTCCGTCTCCACCTCTGCCAGGGCACAGTGTGGGCAGATGCGGCTCTCTCTGGGTTGCCAGTTCTGCCTGTATCGGCCCGTCTCTACAGTCAGACTGTGAGCACTCAGTCTGTACTTGGTCATTGTTGTTCTTAATTTACTGTCCTTTACTGCACTCAGATATGCTACTGTTGTATAATCTCTGTTTAAGTCTAAATAACACTGTAGTTTACTCTGTTTTCCTGCTGCTTCACTCTAGTAAATCAGATACTCTTCTTTGCGTGCGTTTATCATTTGATTGGGCTTAATTTTGTGGATGAGCATATCCGTGTCCTGATACTGCCTGCTGTTAGTCATATTCGTTGTGTTGGGTTGTGTTTGGAGCTTTAGGACCATCTAAATCAAAGGGCTTTTTTCAATGTCCATTTCTTGGTTTTTGAGGGCTTTAAAATGATAAGAGTTGGGGTCACTCATTTTAATGTGTTTCCAAAATTTGACGAATCGTTTCTCAATGCGCATGAGTAGAGGGTACTGGCCTAATTATGCCCTGCATGCATTGCTGGGTGTGTTCCTCTGTACCCTGAGAATGCTCCTACAGAACTCTGCATGTAGGCTTTTAACTGGATTCTTATCCCACTTATCAAACTCGTGACTGAGGAGAGGACCCCACACTTCACTCCTGTATAGCACTATTGGTTCAATCACTGACTGGAACATTTTGAGCCAGATTCGAACTGGGATTTCTATTTGTGTTGATTTTTTAATGGCGTAAAAGGCCCTTCTCGCTTTCTCTTTCAGTTCATTCACAGCCAGATTTAGTTTTCCATTAGCACTTATCTTTAACCCAAGGTATGTGTAGCTTGTGGCAGGTTCAACTTATACCAAGGGTGAAACTATGGTTCTTTCCCTGACCTCTGGGTTTTTTCTGGAATATTAGGGTTTTGGTTTTCTTTGGGTTAATGGTCAGGGCCCAGGTCTGACAGAAGCTGTGCAGGATATCCAGCTGCTGCTGTAGACCCTCCTGTGTTGGCGACAGCAGCACCAGATCATCCGCAAACAGCAGGAACTTTACACTGGAGTCGTATAGTGTGAGACCCGGCATATCTGCTTGCTCAAGAAGCATTGTCAATTGTTTGATGTAAATATTAAAGAGGGTCGGTGACAGTGGACAGCCCTGTCTCACACCCCGTCCCTGAGTGAAGAATTCTGTTTGCATGTGTAAGGGTCCACTTATTAGTCCGATGGTGGAGCTAACAGTATGGGTGAAGGTAAATGCGTGTAAGCCTTTTAGCACATGTGAAAATAAATATTTTTACTTATGAAAACATATTTTGATTCGCTTTCATCTCCTAATTTAATCTGACTCCAATTCATTATAATTTAGGTATTCATTCATCCAATTCAAGCCGATTACCTTATAGGTTATGATTTGGTCTAATTTAGATCGATTAACCTAATAAATCCTTATTTTCAAGTAATGGTTCATTGCTTACCCGAAGTCGCTTAGAGTCAGTATGCTGGCCAGTATCATCTGCTCACGGACACATCCTCGCCGGTTCTGGTTCTTAGATAGAGGATATAACTGTAAACTAATTTCCTTTAAGTAATAATAGGCCGCCCCATGCTTGCTCATATATAAAGAAAGTTTGATTTAGCCACTAGGTTATAACATACTAAGTCAGTAGATTTAGTCAGAAATCAGCAGGTCTTAAATGTTGTGCTAAAAATGCTTCATCCATTCAGCCGGACTGTATGACAAAACCCTGGTCTAGGTCTGCGGAAACTCCAGCCTAAGACAATCTACTAGATTCAAATGATTTCAGGAGATATTTAGTTAAATAAAAGTCTTTACATTTATTTGTCAGGCAAAGATTTTCCATTCCAATTCACATAATTGCACAAGATAAGCCAATTCAAATTGTACAACATTAATTCCTCCAAGATAAATTAAGAGTGAATACCTGACTATGTAAAAATACGTTGTAGTATCTGAGTTCTGATTCAGAGCTTCAGAAACTCATACACTACAACGGGGTCCTTCTGTTACTGAAATTCACATGGCCTAAACAACACCGATACCTTATATACCCAACAGGGCGTCACAGTGACCCTTGCCTAGTGTATTTGATGTGTTAATCATTTCTGGAGGGGGGAGCATCTGGCAGAGATTTTATCAAAGTCAAAACCCAAATAACCAAATATAAGTGAAATATCACAGCGACATTAAGACCACTTTACCAATCACACAGATACATTTAAAATGATACCAAACATGACAAGCTAACGTTTGTAAGTTTAGCAAATACACCACATATATCATTTCACCATAGAAACCTGAATTCTGGTAATTTCTGAGTGACCTTTCAATACCCCTGGCCGTATCACTAGGGAGGGCCAAACGGTGTGAGGGCAGATGGTGAGACAACAGCTTTCTCGTGATCCTTGTGGAAGATTAGAGAGTTTATGGTTTTACTGCCTGGTAATTCTCGTGGTTTTCTCTCGTGGAATTCCATAACAATTCTCAGGGTATTATTATTATGGAGAGATATATCCATCCTTACACATGTTTCCAATTTTAATTGCGCACTGATTGTTCGAATACATTGTTCTTATAATGTATGTTTTACTGCCGATACCTGATTCTAGAAGTTTAGCCAGCAGACCTTCATGCCAAATTGAATCAAACGCTTTCTGAAAATCTACAAAGCAAGCAAATATTTTGTTTTTGTTTTGATTGACGTATTTGTCAATCAGAGTCTGAAGGGTGAAGATATGGTCTGAGGTTCTGTAATTTGGCAGAAACCCAATCTGACTTTTGCTGAGGACATTGTGCTCTGTAAGGAAGCCTCTCTCTCTCTCTCTGTCTGCCTGTCAGTCTGTCACAGCTGATTCAGTGGAGAGACTAGAAAATCAACATAGTTTAAATATAGGCCTACCTTGGCAACAGACCATGAATTAAGCGGGATAATCAACAGCTTGCCGTGCGTTAACAGATTTCAATGCACTCCGCGGAGGCTTCGTGTGGTCCTTTGCCTCCACGTCGTGCATTAAAATCCTTTAATGCATGGCAAGCCGTTGATTATTCCTTACATAAAGCACATGAGGTGTACCTGAGGTGATCATTGTCATAGTTTTCTGTTGTTCAGCTGTGAGAAATAGAAGCTGTTTCTAATGTATCAATTCGAGGTGTTGGTTAGTGTAGGTGCGTATATTTTGGTCGTTGGTTCTGACGCGCTTGTTGCTTGAACGGGTCGATAATAAAGTGAAATGTGCATACCTTTTGCAAATAAAGTTGGATATTCCAATCCATTTATTGTCCATTTTGTCAAAATTAAAAGGGTAAACATCAAAACAAATATAAACCCGTTCTCGCTTCCATGACAGTCAAAAAGTTTGTTTGACCTCTTCTACGCCCTAAGCTCATCGCTAGGAGAGCATAAATACCTTATACGCCCTCTAGTGGCGTGAAAGAAAATTACAACCCATAAATGGCTACAACAGTTAGGAAAAAAACTACTTTTAGTATGGAAAATATTCCTTCTATCGGGTGCCTTTATATAGAACACGGTTTACATCACTTGCCCCTGTCCGCAATCTGGCAACCTGTGCTTGCGTTTGTTTTAATTCAGGAGTGCAATACCTAGTTCAACCACTGGGTGTCAAATTTACATACTGCACCTTTAAAACTGGTTTTGTGTTTTGGAACTCGTTCGGGTTTTTTTTTGTCCTTCTGCAAAACATCTAAACTGTGAAACATCTAAACTGTGAAGCATAAAACATTTACACCATGTGAGGAATGGCAGTTTTATTTTGAGTGTGACCTGGACACAGTGAGTGGTGGATTATTTATGTAGCCTGAGCCCCCAAAAATATGTGATTAATTCAGTTGTCAGCACCCTCCTGTGATCATGACAGCTTCATTTACAGCTGCTGCAGCAGTTTGCGATTATTTCACTCAGATTTTTCACAGATATAATAAATATTATTCTTCCCTCTTGTCAGTGACAGACCTGGTTTTACTGTTGGAGATGTAATAGCAAGGCTCCACACACACAGATCAAATTCACATTCTGCTTTGCTCGTTATCACTAAAAAACTATTGTTGTGGTAAAATATTAACTTTGTCACATGTTCAGAATGTGAACATTGCATTTAGCTGATACAACTGCACATACAATAATATACGCATTATTTTAATTAATTATGCACAATTCCATGCAGGGTGGCTCCTCTGGCTTAATCCTTGGCACTATCGCGTCACACCAAGAAGGTTCAAGTCTTGGCTGGGCCAATTGACATTTCTGTGTAGAGTTTGCATGTTCACTCTGTGTTGGGGTTGGTTTCCTCCATGTGCTACGGTTTCCCCCAAAGTCCAAAGACATGTGCTATAAATGAATTGAATGAACTAAATTTGCCATGTATGTGTGTGCATGTGAGTGTATGGGTGTTTCCTAGTAATTTGTTGAGGCTAGAAGTCATCCGCTGTGTAAAACATATTCTGCAATAGTTGGTGGTTAATTCCGCTGTGGTGACCCTTGATAAATAAGGCACGAAGCTGAAGGAAATAAATTAATGAATGATAATTACACGCAACTAAACCTATAGTGTAACTAACCCACATTCTAACCACAAACTTATAGTGAGTACATGTAATTCAATAATAGTAATTAGTAGTATGAATATTTACACTGAAACAAGGACATCTTTAAATAAAATTCATCTGCCTGTTGCTCCATGTTGGTTTATGGTGTGCGTTTCTATGTTTGTTCTTGTGTGTGTATGAATATAAATGACTGCAGCAGACTGTCAGTAACACATTTTCATCCGACAGACCTGCACATTACGTTTTTTTCAGGATGACACTGGTGTCAAAAGCATCTGCTCTGTAAAAAGAAATGACACACAGGACAGACACGACAGCAGATGGTTGATCTCCTTTTCTTCTGTTCTCTCTTCTCTCTCTCGCTCTTTACCTTTTTTTTCTCTCAGCCGTTTGCCTTCTGCATGCAGTGGTAACACTGACCCTGCTCTTCAGATAGAGGGTAATGCTGACCTCTGCACAACGCATGAAATAACATACATTAAACCGAGTTTTCCCACAGCTCGTCACGGTATGGATGATCTCGATATGCTGACATTACACTTTTTTGTTTAGGTGGTAACAGAGCTTCATGTTCAGGATGTATATATATATATATATATATATATACATTTAGAGTGCAGCCTCTAAACTCAATCTGAGATTTTCTTCTAAAATGAGTATTTTTCTCAGGCTGCTGTGTAGTCGGTTCAGTAATTTAGCATTTATGGCAATGAATAGGTTCTTTTTATTGCCTTTAAAGTGAAATAACAGAACATAAACACAGGAGGCTAAGAAAAATTGCAAATTTTTAAAGAACAATTTTAGAGGCCTTTGCAGTTCAATTCAATTTAGTTCATCTTTATTTGTATAGCGCTTTTACAATGTAGATTGTGTCAAAGCAGCTTCACATGCATTATAAAAAATTTAAACAGTGTCAGTCCAGTTTTCAGTGTTGAAGTTCAGTTTAGTTCATTTCAGCGTGGTTTAATAATCACTGCTGAGAGTCCAAACACTAAAGAGTAATCCATCGATGCATCGATTTATAACTGACTATGACATGATGTGGTAATTAACACATTATATTACACTATTAGTCAATACTACATGTTATTAGTGAATGAATACATCAGGACACATGCATAAACAACAGCTTTTTAATTACTTAATCTATGAATCACAGATTTCGTTTGAAGGGGACAGATGCAAATATCTCTAAATGCCTTCTGAAATGTTCCAAAATGAGCAATTTACTTGTGCTATGTTAACTGCAAAATTACTAAATTGCTTAGAAAATTACAGGATTTTAATTTAATTAAAAAGGACTTTAATTGCCAAATTCATAAATGATGTCACTGATTTGGTGAAAAAAAAAAACACAAAATTAAGTATTTTCAATATAAAAAGTAATTGTGGACTGGATTTGTTTTTACTCTTTTATCAAAGTCTTGGACATATGAAACAACATCGCATTTGATGCATTGTTTTAGATTAATTTAATTTTTTTCTGCCTAATTCACTGTTGGTGGCTGTTTTTGCCCCATTGACTACCATTATAACCACATTTTTTTTATTGCAAAACCATGACACCATATAGTCATGCATTTTTGATTGTTGGTGGTTTTCCCTGTTGGGAAGAGGTAAAATGTGTCAATTTTACTGTTGAACATTAGTTGGCATCGTTAACCCTTTAGAGGTTTAGATGCCTGTGCAAAAATAATAATAGTAATAATAATAAATAATTCCTTACATTTATATAGTGCTTTTGTAGACACCCAATGCGCTTTACACAATTGGGGGGTCACCTTATCCACCACCAGTGTGCAGCATCCACCTGGAGCCATATTGCGGCTGACCAAGCCAGACTAAGCGGCAGAGCTGACTGGAGAGGAAACAGAGTGATGAAGCCAATTATGATATAGGGATGGCTAGGAGGCCATGATGGCCAGGATGCCGGGGTTAAACCCCTACTCTTTTTTGAAGTACAACCTGGGATTTTTAACGACCACCGAGAGTGAGGACCTCGGTTTAACGCCTCATTCGAAAGACAAAGCTAACTAAGCAGTATAGAGTCCCCGTCGCTATACTGGGGCGTTATAGGACCCACACAGACCGCAGGTTGAGCGGCCCCTGTTAGCCTCACTAACACCACTTCCGGCAGCAACCTAGCTTTCGTATGTGGTCTCCCATCCAGGTATTGACCAGGCACAGCCCTAGCTTCATCATGTTAGCGCAGTGGGTAGTGCTATCGCCTTACAGCAAGTAGGTCGCTTGTTCAAGCCTTGGCTGGTTTGCATGTTCTCCTCGAACATAGCATGTTAGTTTGCATGTTCTCCTCGTGTTCGCGTGGGTTTCCTCCGGGTCCTCCGGTTTCCCCCATAAGTCCAAAGACATGTGGTACAGGTGAATTGAGTAAGCTAATTTGTCCGTAGTGTATGTGTGTAAATGGAAGTGTATGGATGTTTCCCAGTGATGGGTTGCAGCTGGTAAAAACATATGCTGGATAAGTTGGCAAATTATTCTGCTGTGGCTATCCCTGATTAAAAAAAGGGACTAAGCCGACAAGAAAATAAGAAAATATTTATCTGATGCATTTTTCCAGCAGTTTAATTCCATGGATGTTTTTATCCCAAACATAACAAAAGGGTAGTAAATTTGAACAATGCACAGTGGTTAATGAACCTATAGGCAGGAGCCTGAAAATAAATAATATTGATATTTTATTATACATTATTAGTCATACATCAACTCAGGATAGTCTGTGCATTCATTCATTCATTCATTCATTTTCGGGGCTGGGTCATGGGGGCAGCAGTCTTAGGAGAGAACCCCAGACTTCCCTCTCCTCAGACACTTCCTCCAGTTCCTCCGGGGGGATCCAAAGGCCAAAGGCGTTCCCAGGCCAGCCAAGAGGCATAGTCCCTCTAGAGTATTCTGGGTCTTCCCTGTGGCCTCCTTCCCTGTGGCCTCCTCCCAGGCATGGAGCACCTCCCTAGGTAGGTGTCCAGGAGGCATTCGAAACGGATGCCCAAGCCACCTCAGCTGACTTCTCTCGATGTGGAGGAGCAGCAGTTCTCTCAGATATATAATCTGTGCATTAGTTATGAAATAGAAAAGTGAAGTTCATAGACAAAGTTCATGGTGGTTTGAAAAAACCTAGCTTGAAATTTTTGAAGTAGTTTGTTTGAAACAGTTGGCATAGATAGATAAGTAAATATGCTAGCATGCTGGCTGGTTACTAGCATGTGTCTAGTATGAACTTCTAGCATGATATTAGTATGAATTAGCATGTTGCTAGAATTTTGTTAGTATGTTTATAGTATGGATCAGTATATTGTTAGTGTGTTTATAGTATGCATTAGTATATTGTTGAACTGGTCTGCTAGTATATCCAATGTAAAGTCAATGGCAGTTTTTTTACAGCGGAAGTCTATGGGGCAGTTGTTAGGGTGCCATAAGTGGTTGCTAGGGTGTGGCAGGTAAGTTGAAAGATCGTCTTGATTGGCAGATTGGAAGTTATGAGGTCACAAAGTTTGGTCCAATGTTAAGTCAATGGGACATTTTTTTTTTCTAGGTCAGTTTCCAGAAAACTGTAAGTCAGATCAGTGGGAAAAAATAGAGTAACCTAAAGCCGCCTTTCCACTTCACACGACATTTGGACACGACTGTCGGATTACGCCCCCTTGTGGCAGTCGCACAGTATTTTCAGTGTTGTCGGGCACCATGGGGGAGACGCTAAATCTCGCAGTGTCCGAAATAAAAGATTCTCACAGTGTCCGAAATTGGAGTGCAAGAGCAAGAGCCTTTATTCTCCGTGTGTTCACCATGGTTGAATGAATGAATGAATTAATAAATGAATACTGAAACTCATAGGCCGCTAAAAATGTCTATAATATTTTTTTTATTACTCATTTATGAATAGAAATGTTTTTTTTTTAATACAGACCTTTTCTGATTAAAAGAAATAACGAAAAAAAACCTATTTCTCATCTCGCGCGCACGTACTTGCTTGGACAACACTGAAATACATCCCTTCTGGTTGGCCGGTCGCATACGGTCTAGTCGCAGGAGTTCAAATATTTCAACGGATCCGCGGCTGAAATCGGATCCGAATTTCCTGCATACGGAGATGATCGGAACTCCACGCAGCTCCCGGACTACCCTCCATTGGAAATGAATGACTTCCGGTCTGTTGCTTGTCCTTTGTCGTGTGCAGTGGAAAGGTGGCTTAAGTTAGAGCAGTTTGGTTTTTGTAGCTTGAACGGTTTAGGAGGGGATGCGTTAAGAAATTAGTCTCAGAAGAAAAAGAAAATGAAGATGGAAGAAGAAGACCTAGTACCTAGTTCATGGCATTGTTCATTGTAACTAAAATGAATACTTTTGTTAGGCTAATTTATGTCCTGCCGCAAAATTTCTTTTATTATAATTTTAGTGATCTGCTTGAGGTACAGCAGGTCTGTTTATTGTTATGCTTTTGATGAAGTAGCATTCAACTTAAGAGCTCTTTATACCATGCACCGGACATTTCTCCATGTTTCACTGGTAATGTCTTTAAGTAAATAAACATTTAGGCCTATTTAATTATTCGATTAATATTTATGGACAATAATTGAGACATAAAATTAGATAGTAAAATACAATGAAAATGTAAATGCAAACGTAAATGAAAAAGTTTATCGAGTAACTGTCTTAGTCACTTTAAAATATCAAACACTTTACATCTCTCTATTTTTAGGCTAAAACACTGCTTTATATATTTATTTATGCATATTTGTATGTAAGTTTGTACCTACTTTCATTTTAGTTGTCGTTTATTTTGGTGCTCTTTTATTTCTTTAATTTTACTTTTTCCAAAATGAATCTTCATTTTATTTAACACATTTACACTAGTAATAAAGCTGTTAACAAGTTTTTAATGATTAATAAAGCACTTATAATGTTTTGTCCTATTATTTCATCTTCATAAGTAACAGGGTATTTACAGCTACTGTATATTTCTGTCAGTTCGCATCCTGTCCCCCTGTGCCCCCCGGCGGCAAAGTCGCAAACTGCGGTCATACCTTAAAACACGTTTTCCGGCGGCGGCGGTAGAAGGCGCGGCGGTAATGTCCATATTTAAGTAGTACCTACTGTATGCACCAGCTCTTTTTTATATATATATATTTTTCTATATCAACAATGATTAATCTCCATTCATCAGTGGATATGGCCTTAAATGACTTGACGAGGAACACTGACAGATATTGCGGCCCGGCAGCATCTTGCCCAATTACGTTCTAGCACAGAGCGAGTCTTTTTTCTATGTTGTCATGAAAAGGTGTTCGTTTAGATCTCTGAAAGCAGCTGTCATTAACAAGCATTCAGCTGCCAGCACATTGTTTGTCTCTTTTGTCTCGCTCGTGACAGAGAATGATGTTGTCAAGTGGTTTGCCATTTCTACAGTACACTGTACACTCTTTCTGTTCAATCAGAGAATCCAAAACTTTTAATCTCTGGACCCATTGGGGAAACACAAGTGTCACTATCAGAGTTTTGGTTCAAATTGTTGTGTACAATATAAGTGTGTTCCAGTTTCCTTTGTTTCCATAGTTATTGGTTATGTTATGCACCAGTTTCTTTTTGAGTTTCTGAGTTTGATGTGTATACAGTTGACAACAAAATTGTTATTAATTGTTTTATGTACAACATTAGTATGTTGCTAGTTTGTATGTGTTTTATTCATGTTTCCTTAGTTACTGGTTCTGTTGTGCACCAGCTTCTTGTTGGGTTTCATATTTTTCTACACAGTTGAAGACTAAATCATTAGCCTTTCTAGCACGTCCTCATAGATGCGACACAGGCTTATTCTGACAACGTAGTCCTATGTATGTTTCTGGAGACCGCACATTATGTAGTCAGAGGTATGCATGTCTGCCTTTCATTTTTTAAACGAACGCTATGATGCCATTCTTTTTTGCACTTACCAGCTGAAAGCTTACCTTCGTATGGACGACATTCTCATCGCAATCAGCCCGTTAGCTCGCCATGTTCGACTTGAGACGCAGAGAAGAGTTCACGACGATGACGGGGTTTGAGTCTGATGAAGAGCAGTTCCAGAAAGCAGGTAAGACGGAATCCCAAAAATAAAATAAACCAGTAAATAACAGGGTGTGAATGTGGTAAAATCTGAAAATGTGGTAAAAAATGAAATGAGGGCTTTTCTTTTTTCTGGATTGCTTTTGAAAATTGTTGGTTGGGTTTAGGGAAGTGTGTGGGTGGGTCAATCAATAAAATTGGTGGGGTTTAGGGAAGGAGGAGGTTGGGTCAGTTGATTGGTCAGTCCGTCAGTCAGTCATTCAGTCAGTCAACAGCGGCCTCTGGTGGGTTTACGTGAGAACAGCAGGCGCAAATGGCACCCGCGAGAGACATTTGAAATCTCAAACAGCGGCCTCTCGTCGATTCGCGAAAACAAAAAGTGCAAAAATACGTACCTCCCGGGATGTATTTCGCAGCTTCCAGAAACGTACATAGGACTACGTTTTCAGAATGAGCTTGGGTTGCACAGATTTTGGTGGATTTTTATGTACAACCTTAGTATATTGCTTGTTTTTATGTGATTTATTCATGTTTCCTTAGTTACTGGTTATGTTGTGCACCAGTTTCTTGTTGGGTCTTAATGTGCTGTATGTACAGTTGAAGACAAAATCGTTAGCCTTCCTCGCACGTCCTCACAGATGTCACAGATTTGGTTGATTTTTTTTATGTACAACATTACTATATTGCTTGTTTTTATGTGTTTCATTCATGTCTCTTTAGTTTCTGGTTATGCTGTGCTCCAGTTTCTTGTTGGATTTCTTATTTTGCTATATATACAGTTGAAGACAAAATCGCTAGCCTTCCTAGCACATCCTCACTGATGTCACAGTATGATTTTGGTAGATTTATTTATGTACAACATTAGTATATTGCTTGTTTTTATGTGTTTTATTCGTGTTTCCTTAGTTACAGGTTATGCTGTGCTCCAGTTTCTTGTTGGATTTCTTCATTCATTCATTCAATTTCTTGTCGGTTTAGTCCCTTTATTAATCCGGGGTTGCCACAGCAGAATGAACCGCCAACTTATCCAGCATATTTTTTTACGCAGCGTATACCCTTCCAGCCGCAACCCATTTCTGGGAAACATCCATACACACACATTCTGTCAGCTTTGCGTTTAATTAAGCTTTTCATAAACTATTACGGCTCAGAACAATTTTTGGTGTATATTTGTATACAAAAATTGTATACAATATATACAGTATATATATCAGACCTACATGTTACTGCATAATACACTAGAAAAGGAAAACATCTTTTAACATCGTAAGAACAACGCAGTTCACTTTTAAGCTCTACTGACAACACACAGTAACAAGTCCATTTCTACAGACAGTAATATTCCATCATCCTTCCACATTTTTTCAGCTTCCAACACATAAAGAGATTTTAATGGACAAACCGCTTATCCTATTTCTGTGATGTACTGTAGACACATAGCAGCTGAAGTGAGAGAGAACGGCGAATGAACACAAGAGTCACCCGAATGATCGCTATTTATTTTCAGTGACAAGGGCCAGTGAGCGGGTGAATGAGAGAGAGAATTTTCACAGAACTCAATTCCCTTTTTTTTGTGCGAAAGGTTTTGCTCTTTCCTCTTCCTCCTGGATTAGCTATTAAATGTTAGAGTGTCACAGTTAAGCCAGTTTTTTTTAGCTCTTCCCTGTCGTCCAAGAATAGCCTGATAAACTGCAGTTTTAGTGAGAACAAACTCACCTTCAGTTGACTGCATTGTCATGTTCTTCAGGAAAGCGAGTGACCTATTTTGCTTTAAATATGAGTGAATTTTCTTCAAGGAAAAACACATCTTGGCAATGCAACATGTATTTTACATAACAGTGGCTGTATAGATGGTTAAAGAGATGAAAAAAAAAAGGAAAATTACTCACTGTTTGCTCACCCTCAAGTGTTTCCAAAGCTTTATAAGTTTCTTTCTTTCAAGATATTTTAAAAGGAAGCTGAAAACTTCTAACAATTGTGTTTTGTTGTCTGAAAATTAAATACTTTGGAATTCAATGGTTTCAGGGTTAACAGCATTCTTTATCATAACTTCTGCGTTAATCAGAATAAAGAAACTTATAAAGGTTTGGAACAAGGCAAGAAGGAGTAAAAGTTTTTGGGTGAAATATTGTGCCATATTCACAACTGTCACATACCCTGCTCGTTCCAGAAGTCACTCCCAGTCATCAGCCATCACACACCACAGCCGTGATCAATCCCCGGATAACTAAGTCCCCACACCTGCGAACACTTCCCTGTGCACCCATAAATACTCCCTGCATTCATTCCCTCACCGTCGGGTATCACACATGGACACGATCTTCCTCGCCTTCTCTCCTTGCAGTCATTGGATGCTCTCCTGTGCTCCCATCGACTCTGCCTAGCCCTCTGCGAATCCTTTAAGGGAAGTGACTTTGAAATACACACTAAGACTTTGTGCACTCTTTACTCACCTGCCTGGATCTCCAGTTCCTCGACGACTAATCCTCTGTGCATTCTCCTTCAAGTGTTCTGTTTGAAGTTCGTTTAATAAACGACTACTTTTGTATTCCTGACTCTCTCTCCTTGTTGTGATCGTGACAACAACACAGATTTGTTCTGAAAATGTACCACTATATACATTTCTGAAGAGCGCCAAATATGTCGCAGGAGCTACGTTTTTTAGTTTTTTTTAGTTTTTGTTTTTGCAGTGTTTGTTTTCCCAAATTCACCAGAGGCCACTATGTATGCTTTTTTAAATTTCAAATATCTCTATCGAGTGCCGTTCACACCTGCTCTTCTTGTGTAAAAGCAACTGAAGTTGCTGTCTACTGAATGACTGATTGACTGACTGACCAATCAACTGACCCACTCTCCTCCTTCTCTAAACCCAACCAATAGTGTTTTCAAAAGCAATGAACGACCAGTGCCCACCCATACCCTAAACCCAACCAATAGTGTATTCAAAAGCACCGATTGACCCATATGCCCACTTCTCTAAACCCAACCGACAGTTTAAAAAGCAATCCAAAAAAAGAAAAGGCCTCGTCTGATTTTACGTTTTCAGATTTTACCACATTCTAACCCTGTTATTTATTTGTTTATGTTATTTTTCGGCTTTTGTTTTTGTCTTACCCAATTTCTGGAACCGTTCTTTGGCTGACTCGACCCTGTGGTCATGGTCAACTCCTCACTGCGTCTCCAAGTCTGTCAACATACATGGTAACTGGACAAAAAGCTGGTGAGCACGAAAAGGAATGGCTTTTTCCATATTATTATAATAAGGAAACAGCAGACCATACGGAGGTGTGGTCAGCTGGTAAGCACGAAAAGGAATGACTTCATACAGTACCGCCCCATAGCATTTGCCTCTGGATACATAATTCATGATCTCCAGAAATGTACATAGGGCTTAATTTTCAGAATGATGTTGCATATTCACATCAATTAATAATATAGTTTAATACAATCTATTTATACTTCACTGGCTTTAAAAAATAATCCTAAATATCGCACATTACTGTATAATTCATAGTTTATAAAATCATAGGAAATGTTTTAATGTTTACCTTTTTTTAATAAGTCTCTTTTGCTTACCAAGTCTGCATTTATACCTAAATAATTGCAATGTTGAAAAATGTTACAATCTGAAGTAATGGTTTTCTGTTACGTATATTATACACTCTCAGAAATAAAGGTACAAGAGCAGTCACTGGTGTGGTACCTTTTTAAAAGATACACATTTGTACATAAAGGGTCCATATTGGTAGCTCAAAAGTATATATTAGTACCTAAAAATTTTAAGAGGAAAATTTGTGTACTTCTTAGGTACTAATATGTACCCTTGAGGTAATTATATGGACCTTTAAGGTACAAATTTGTACCTTTTGAAAAGGTACCACCCCAGTGACTGCTCTTGTACCTTTATTTCTGAGAGTGTATAGTATTTGTGTTGGGGATGATAAGGTGTGAATGAGTGTGTATGGGTATTTCCTAGTTCTGGGTTGCATCTGGAAGGCTATCCGCTGCGTAAAACATATGCTTGATAAGTTGATGACAGTATGCATTTGTATCATGCTTTACAGAAGGTGTCTGCTAAAATGTCATTTAATAACTTTTAATGTAATTTATAAATATTTTCAGGTATATTAGAACAACTGTCATTTGAGGACAAACTGGAATATCAAAATTCCATAAAACAAAAATAAATAAATAAAATATTTAATACAATAACAGGCAAATATGTCAACATTTTAATTGCTTCCTTTTAAAGGTATTAACTGTTGTCCAAAGCAAGGGGGAGAAAAAGAGTTCCCAGTGGGAAGCTATAGCTAATTTGCTCATTAGCTAATGTGTGATCCGATCTAACTGAGCAATCATTAGATCTAAATGTCAGTAATATGATTTCTTTTTAATTATTATTCTTCATTCAGTTAGAAGAAAAAATTAATGTAATGTAATACCAAGTTTAAGATAATTTAAAATGATATAATACTTGTCAGATGGCTGTATGTTGTTTCATTTTTACATACTTTAATCTGTTATTCTGAATGATGACTGAACACTATTTCACCCACATTATTTAAATTTAACACTGAAGCAAACACTTGCACTTAAAATGTTGCCAAGTATATATACAATCCAGCCGGATCTCACAAGGAAATTGAACTATTTTACATATTGACAGAAATGCAGCTAATTTGTATGAATTCATTTGTACAAAAATGTACAATTTTTAAAAGGAACCAAGTGGTACTTTCTGCAGAGCCACATGGGCAGAGCAAAATTCCACCAAGGGAGAGCTTGAGCTCCATCTCCTCCTTGCTGCTCTTCTTCTACAATTGGTGTCACTGGGGGTTAAGGTTAGGGGCGGGGTAGGGCTAGGTATACACAGTATAACAGCTTACAGGAGGAGGAGCTGGAACTCAAGCTCCCCCTCATTGGGGGTGAGCTGGCTCTGCAGCAAGCACCCTCTCAAAGGAGCCGTGCCCCCAAACCACAACAAATAATCATTTGGTGATAAGTGACATTATATTTGAAGCATCACTTTTTTATTTAATTTGATGCAGCCATAAAATTAAATATATACGTTTTGAACTTCTGTAACATTACTAACACATTTACATATTGTGTTTGTTTGTGGTGGTGGTGGTGGTAGTGTGATGGTCTGGGGCTGTTTAGCTGCTTTCTGTGATAAATGGAACCATGAATTCTGCTGTGTACCAAAATATTTTGAAGGAGAATGTCCGGCCATCTGTTAGTGACCTCAAGCTGAAGCGAACTTCAGTTCTGCAACAGGTCAATAATCCAAAACACACCAGCAAGTCCATTTTTGAATAGCTGAAGAAAATCGATATGAAGACTTTGGAGTGGCCTAGTCAAAGTCCTGACCTGAACCCAACTGAGATGCTGTGGCATGACCTCAAAAAGGCAGAATATGCTCAAAAACCCACCACTGTGGCAGATTTACAGCAATTCTGCAAAGATGAGTGGACCAAAATTCTTCCACATCTCTGGAGCAGATTATCAAAAAATGTAAACATTTGCGATAAAACTTCACAACATTACTGTATTTTGATCAAATAAATCCAGCCTCGACTATAATAAGAGACATCATTCAAAGACATAATATTGCAATACTTATATAATACAAAATTGAGTAAAGTAGTGTAGATTACACTGAAGAATTAAATTAGAATATTTTACATTCAGGGCGTCATCACTGCTGTAAAACGAAATAGATGTGCCAAATAAATCAAGTAGAAAACCAGATTAAAAGAGCAAATAAGTGCGATATATATGTCACCATCCATTAACACCTCAAACACCTTGCTTTTAAATAAAATCCGTAACAACCGTGTGATGAAGTCATATTTTGACTGTTAACAGCTTGTTTTGTTGAATTCATTAGCTGTTTTTAATGGTGTTATTTGGATTTTATTCCTCCAGTTTGTTCCAGTACTCCATTATTTCACCAGCAAATGATTTATACAGTATGTTTTAAATCATTAAGGCGTAGTCTCTGCAAGAAACTTACAGGAAAACAATGGCTTTGAGATATTTTCCCCTTATTTACCCAAAACAACATGCAAGTCTGCGTAATTCATCTTCATGTTTTCCATCTGTCTTCTTGTGTTTGTTGTGCTTGGATTGTTGCCTTCTTTAACAGTGTGATGATGTCTTTGCCATACTCGTTTGTACCATTTGCTTTTGCCAGTTTAACACACCATGGTGTCAGTGTGTTTACTTGTTAAGAGGAACACGTAGAGTTGAAAGCAAGACACTTCATTTGCAAGAGTCTTCTCATCGAAAACAAAACACAACAACTTCAGTTTGGTTTTGGCTGTCACACTAGCTTCACGTTCAGCCCTTTTCTTCAATCGTCTAAACATCTAGTCAACTTTCCACTCGCTCTTCCAGTGGGAATTCAGACACATTTGATACTTTAGGAAGTCGAAGATTTGTTAATGGTTGTGTTGCATTTGTTTTGGCAGGTGTTGAGTGCGTCTGGATCAGTGAGAGATTGAATGCTTCACTGTGTTTTCTTGACAATTTTTTTTAGATGTGAATTGCTGAGGCGTTTCGCTTCTGGCTTACTGTTAACAAACTGCCCTGAATTTAAAGATTCCTCTGTGAAATGTAATTGTTGTTGTAAATTCAATTCGATTCAGTTCTTTATCATCTTTATTTCTACAGCACTTTTATAATAACAATGTAGATTGTGTCAAAGCAGCTTAACATAAGTTCTAGTAAATTGAAACTGTATTAGTCCAGTTTTCAGAATTGAACTTCAGTTCAGTTCAGTTCAGTTCAGTTCTGTGTGGGGTAATTTTCACTGCTGAAAGTCCAAACACTGAAGAGCAAATCCATCGATGCGCAGTCCCAAACTAAGCAAGCCAGTGGTGACAGTGGCAAGGAACAAAACTACCAATTGATGAAAGTGAAGGAAAAAAATTGAAAGAAACCAGGCTCGGTTGGGTATGATCATATTAGAAATTTGAGATCTAAAAAAGTGCATACAGCGGCCTCTGGTGGATTCGCGAAAAAAAAAAAAAAAAAACGTAGCTCTTGTGAAGTATTTGGCGCTCTCCTGAAATATATACAGGGCTACATTTTCAGAATGAGCCCGGGTTGCCTAAAAACAGCAACAAGTACTGTAGCAATACAGAAATTAACTACATTTATGTGTGAATTTTGTATAAATTTTCATGTACAACGGTATTTAATTTTACATGTCTTGAATGTGCTAAAAAATGTCATAAGAATAAAAAATCATTTTGTTGTAAAGTAGGCCTACTTTACAGTGCAAGTTAAAACCAAGTGCAAGTCAGAGGGGTAAGCTTTGGATGGTACCAAACTTTTTTGTTATGTATTGTTTGTAAATTAAAATGTTGGTATATGAAGTTATACATTGAGTGTACTTACGTTATTACTTCATCACTAAATATTGTTTTTCCCTACCAACCTGTATTCTTTGATCCATATTTCCCCAAAAAATAAGTTTCAAGCTACACTGTTAATGATTTTGTAAATTACACAGTATTTAACTGTTTTATGAACTGTATTTTACTGTAGGACAGTTATGCAGTATGTTACTATACTTTAAAGTTGCATTGTAAAAATTGCTCATTATTTTACAGCAAAGATATATAATATCTGTAAATGTAAATGCATTATTTTTTCCTGTAATTGATTTACAGTAAGTTACTGCCAAACTGCTGCCAGTAAGTTACTGTAGATTCTACAGGAAATTGTTGACATTTTTTTGAAATAAATATATATTTTTTTCCCTTTTTATTAATTGTTATCTTTTACAATTAAAGTAATAATAATTTAACAACATTAAAGCAAGAATCCTGAGTAGGCTTTCAGCTTAAATTGCGATCAGCTTCTAAACATTATTTCATTTTCTCTGTTTTGAAAGCAATTTGGCAAAAAAATACATGCAATACACAATCAGTTCTGAAACAGTTTGTTAGCGTGTGAAAAAGGTGCTAAAAACATGTATTGTATTTTGTACACCACATGTAGAGTAGGAACGACCAAAGTGTTTAGGAATTTTGAGCAATGTGTTTTTTGCATGCATTTTGTGTGAAAGCATCAAAAATGTATTTACAATTTCCTCCCCTGCGTGGCTTGTTGTGTGAACAGTTTTGAACTTGTGGCTTCAGTACTCCACAATGCTTGCTAAAAGTTAAAAAAAACTGTAATATTATTTTTTTTTCAATTTTTTTTTATCAATTTTTTTTTTCATTATCACAATAACATGAGGCTTTATTAAAAGTACAGTAAAAGACAAATTCTAACTTTGATATTAATGTTATAAAAACTTACAATAACTTACGAATAGTAAATGAATAATTTCTAATCATAACTACACTGTAAAAAAATTATATGACCAATTAGTCCTGACAACGTATGTTTTAAAGTAATTGTAACTTATTAAGCTAAGTTAATCATGTTCTATCGTAATTTTGTAAGTTACGCAGGCTGTTTTAAGTCAGTTTAACATTAAGTTCAATGGACTCATAAGGTTAATTTTAATCAGCTTAAAAATTTAAGGCAACCAGGATTTTTTTACAGTGTACAAACTTGTAAAAACAATTTGAACCTAAATATCTACTAGAATTCAAAGAATCTTGATTTTTTTGGTAAGATTTTCTCTGCTTTCAAATTACTATGGCAAAACATACATGTAATATACATTCAGTCTGTTTTGAAACAGTTACTAACAGTTTTGAAGTTTTGAAGTTTTTTAGCATGTGAAAAAAAGCACTGAAGACATATAGGGGTTTTTGCCACTTGTAGAGAATAAATGACCAAACGTTTGTGTTTATTGCATGCATTTTGTGCAAAAGCATCGAAAAATTATTCACAATTTGCTCTGCATTGACCCTTGTTTAGCTGACCGTGTGAGTTTTAAACTTGTGGCTTCAGTATTGCACAACACTTGTTTATGGTTGAAAAATACTGTAAAATTATAAGTTAAAAAGGTTTTTTTCTTGCCATTTTTTTTCATCACAACAATAATATGAGGCTTTATTAAAAGTACAACACCAATTCTAACTAATAATAATAATAATAATAATAATAATAATAATATAAAATAACCAATAACAACTTACAATAATAACTTAAATCAGTAACTTATAATCATAACTATAACTGTACAAACATGTAAAAACAATTATGACCTAAATATCTACTAGGATTCAAAGCAACCCTAATTTTTTGGTAAGATTTTCTCTGCCTTTTAATTAATATGGCAAAAAAAATACATGTAATATACATTCAGTCTGTTTTGAAAAAGTTATTAACAGTTTTGAAGTGAGTTTTTTAGCATGTGAAAAAAAGCACTGAAGACGTATCGTTTTTTTTTTTTTTTTGCCACTTGTAGAGAATAAATGACCAAAAGTTTGTGTTTATTGCATGCATTTTGTGTAAAAGCATCAAAAAATTATTCAAAATTTACTCTGCACAATTTGCTCGTGTGAGTTTTGAACTTGTTAATGGTTGAAAAATACTGTAATATTATAAGTTAAAAGTTTTTTTGCCATTTTTTAATCATAACAATAATATGAGGCTTTATTAAAAGTACAACACCAATTCTAACTAATAATAATAATAATAATAATAATAATAATAATAATAAAATAACTAATAACAACTTACATTAATAACTTAAATCAGTAACTTATAATCATAACTATAACTGCACAAACATGTAAAAACAATTATGACCTAAATATCTACTTGACTTCAAAGAGACATTCATTTTCAAGTTATTAGTCAAACAGGCCCCGACCTGTCCCGGCAGGGTGTTACTTTTCAGCCTTGTGAAACTGCACACAAGCCTTTTTCTTTTTTAAACTGAAGCATAATGGAAGCCTTTCATAGGTGCTATCTGCTAAAGTCATAAAAGTGTCAGCCAGGAGGGAGAGATCTCACAGTATCGAGAAATTGCTTTCCTGTTTAGCATCTAGACATATAGATGGAAAGACGTAGCGTTTACGTATATTTTCATGCACATGCTGATGTGTTTTCCTTCATAAAAACCTTTTTAATGTCTGTAAGTGTAATTATTATTGTACATGTATTATGTTATTAAGTAGTAGACTACATTATATAGGCTAAATGTATATGAAATCAACTGTAATCAACAGTAAGTTCAGTGTTGAAGTAGAGTGTAGCTTTTCTAGTAACAAACTACTTTTTTATTGACTAACAAGTCAGAATGCTGATTAAAGGAATAGTGAATAATTTATGTCAAAGTATGATTATATATTTTTTAAAATGTTGTTCCGTTTAATAGCTTTACATTTATTCTAGCTTATAATAAAGCAACCTACCCTTCCAAATCAGCTCTATAAAGAAACGCTGGAGGCAGAGATAGCTGTACTCTTTACTCATGACTGTTTTTCACAGTTATTTTCCTTTTTCAGCAGCCGTTTTCATGCTATATTTTACGTTTTACAGCTGTGTGTACAGTTTCGGGATGATTGGTAGCTATTCTAAACCTTAAATGACAGGCTTTGCTCGGTTTAGAATGGTCAAGGCTGGGGCAGGAAAATTAGAGAATGGAACTAAAAACACATCAACTGCAATGACATTTTCAAGACCCGGTTTTCTCATTACAGTCTTTGTTAATAGATCCACGATATATGTTTTGTATTTTAAGAATAACTTTGAACTGAACTTTCTTCGTTCAGCCTGATTGATTTCCTTGCATATCTCTGTAAAACTAAGAGCTGTAAATGATCCAATCTATTGTACATTCTAGCCTGACAGTCTAGAACTTGGCATTAAACTGCACAGGTTCATTGGAAATATGTGCCCCAGCCTAGATTTTTGCAAAATGGTTAGATTTTGTTGCACATTTCCACTGACAAATACACTTGAGGGTGCTGTCTACAATTTTGCTAATTCAGCGGTCTCTCGTTTAATGTAGAGTGACCTGTTACCCAGCACTCACTTTTGGGGATTTACACCTACCTAATTTAAATAGTAACAGTTCCTGACTCCAGTAAGCTACAAACACAAACTATGTATCATTGGAAAGAAGACACTTTGGGCTTTACTGTGCTAAAAGGGGAAGTGTCATGCTTAAAAATATGAAAAGGTGTACATTATGAAGTCATGAGAAAAAAAATGGTATTGTGTTCAATATTTGTTTTTCCATATACAAACACAGGAAAACATTCATGTAATGTCCTAGAAAAAAAAATGTGACTTGAAAGCCAAGTGTCTCATGAGTTTATAATTCAAAGTTCAAATTTTCATACAAACTTAAGTCCAGTATTATAGTATAGTGCAAACTATCATTACTGTCAGCAAAAGGTTAATAAAGCTTTTTAGCTTTTGTGTGAATAATGTTGGCATTCAGTGTAATATTCTTTTTTTCCTGCTGTCACTGATCCACAAAGCTAAAGCAGACTCTGGACATTTGATGTGCCGCTCACATTACAGCTGAAAGTAACACACATCAGACACGCACATTCGCATGTTATATAAAATGAAATTATTCAGATGGCGCAGCAGAAATATGAACAGTGTCTTGAATCATGGCTGGGTGTTGCAGACAGCCGGTGTGCATACCCTGACATAAACCTATGTTTGCATGGCGCTGCGTGGGGTGGCGCATCCGGTGTGTGACCCCCTTATGATGGTCTTGCTGCGGACAGTTACAACCCTTTTTGCACCCAGTACTGTAACTCCAATACTGATACAGGATTTTAAAAAGTTTTGATTCAACATTTGTTTTTACCGATATCTCTCTTTCGATGTAAACATGAGCACACGTGCACGTGCCAGATCTGTCTGCATGCAGGTGTGCGCAGATGTACAAATCTACATTTGTTGACAGACAGAATGAGCTACTTATCAGAATTATGGGAATTATAAGCCTGACAAATTTTAATTGGACAAACATTTTTTAGTCTTATGCCTTACCCAGAATATAAAAATACATATAAATACATTTAGCTCATTTACTTTAATCATTACTATTGTAATGTGAAGAAACGTTTAACCAGCACAACAAAAACTGTTTCTGAAGACAATCACCTACTGCACCTTTAAGTTGTTGAGTTGTTTTGGGGTATTTATATTGTGTTACAAATCTTTTATTCATCGATAATGTGTCCCTGTTAATATTATTAGTGTGAAAAGAAACAAATGTAGTTGCCTCATAGTGTTCATTTTACCTATAAACGGCAGTCAAACGTATGTTTAAGTAAATTTTTGTGGTTTGACAACCAGGGCTTGACATTAACACCTGCCAACAGGTGGATATCAGCTGTGGTGGGTTCAGATAGCTGCTCCCACTAGCCACTTTGGCTGGTTGAAAATCATTTTTAAATTCTAGTTACGCACACGCTGAGACGCAGGCTTTCTTCACTCACTGATAAGGGCTTTATCGCATACACAGCTTATGTGATATCGCATGCTCCCGTTTCCTTGTGTGTTGTAAATGTGCCTGCAAACGCAACTTTCAGTGCTCATGCACACACAGTCCTGCAGCTTTCAAATGCTCCAGGTTCTATACAAAATGTCTATAAGCAGCAGCAGTTGCTTTCACTTTAACCATTCTTTGAACAGATTATTAATGGGCCTGTTTGCACATGATCATCCTTTCATTATAGCACACGGTATGTCTTTCACCTGCTTTGTTTTGCTTACAGTTACTTTTTATGGTTTAATTATCATCCTTTACAATAACATAATAGGAGATGCTTGAGATATTTATGTGTAGTTAACTGGTGATCTGGGACCTTTAGCCTGGACAGACTACTGTATAGTTTTAGATACATGACAATAATTCATTTTAAAATATCATTTTTTTAAAGATAGATTTTTGTTGAATAAAACGTGCAAGTATACAGCTATACTTAGCTTGTTTTTTATTTATTTATTTTTTAATTTGCAAAAATTTGTTGCTAAGAAATAATTATTTATTTATTTATTTTTGATGTGACCAGAAAAAAAGGTAAATCCTTAATGCTGAGCCCTGAAAAGTCATGTGCAATACAAACTTAATTGTGATGTAACACTATGAAACAACCCATTTGCTCATTGAGCAAGCCCAGACACAACATGCAAAAAGTCAAATGAATGAACAGGCGTGTACACATAACACAAAATCTAAATTAATTAGTAATTTCAGCATTTGAAAATCAAGTTTATGCTTATGAAATATATTTTCCCAACAACAAAATTGTGGCTAGTGAAAATGGCGAGCGGCTAGGAATTTTGAAAAACTACTAGCCACAGTGACTGGTGATCAAAAAAGTTCATGTCGAGCACTGTTCACGACATTGACTGCATTTTTACTTCTATGTAAAATAAACACAACACTAAAAAATATGATGTCTGCAAAATTGTTGCGAACAATTTATATGTGTTTAATTTAGACATACAAATTAAATTAAGTAATGTTCAACTTAATTTGTTTGTTTAAATTCAGCCCAAGTAAATTGTTAACAACCCCTGAACTTAAAAAAAAAAAAAAAGTAGATCCAAGGAATCATCTTTGAATCATTTTGTTCAGTGATAGGGTTGCACAAAAAATGTAGACTGTGCAAGTATTTCCACTGAGCCTGTATTGAGATTACAATGGAACGGACACATGTGGAAAATCTCTAGCCTCAAGGCGCAATGTTAATCTTTACCACATATGGAAAAGGGTGAAAGGAATACCCAGCATATGTGTTCAACATTTAGACTATGAATGGAATTCCCTCCAAAAACATTCCTCTGAAATCCAAACTTCTGTTTACAAAGTGTTTCTCTTTAAAGTATATGACCTACTTGCTCACTTTATTGTCCAATTTGTCTTTACAAACACCTTCTCTGCTGTGTCTTGCAGGCTTTAAGGCTGTGGATGAAGCTCAGACTGAAATGTCGGTTTGTGGTGGCCTTCCTGTTTCTCTTCAGTCTGTCAGTGGCGATAATATACACCCTTCCTCCATTCCAATCTGAGCAGATCAGAGTGAACGTACGAGGCCCTCGCAATAACAAACCTAGCAAGCTAATGGAGAAGTGGTCACTGAGACCATATAAGAACCAAGGCAAATCCTTGAAGATCCCTGAAATGAAAGATTCTGCTAAACATCTCCTGATGTTCAGTCATTTCCATCAATCGTTTTCCTCTGGAAAAATAGCTGAAGGAAAAGTATCAACCAAGAAGCCATCAAGCAAACAATATATGAAGAATGCTAACAAACATCCAATCAAGCCGTTCCGTGGTAGTGCAAAAAGAGCTCAAGCTGTTAAACTTAGAAATAGCAGCAGTTCCAACACAACCATCCATCTCCTTCGCTCCAGACATGACCCAGCATTCCCTCAGCCTGCCAGCATCCGGAGCCTCCACCCAAATAACAAGACATGCAGGCACAAATGCACTCCAGATGGGGACAAAGTAGAGAGGATTGTAGGGCACTTCTCTGATGCACAGCAGGTGGTAAAACTGAAACAGGCCCCTAGAGAAGCAGTAACACATGAAAGACAAGCTGGGCCCTCTGAGAGGAAGAGGCCCAATTTTAAAACAGAAAGCATCGATAGTATTCCAGCTGAGGCTGGCATCAATGACTGGTGTAAGACTCTCACTGAAAGCTGGAACCAAACCAAAGCAGAGTCTCTCCCCTGGTTCAGTGCGAATGATATAAAAAAGATGGCACTTCTCTCCAGAGGCAATGTTTTGAGTAAAGCCAGGCTTCCCGGCCATGGACAAGTACTTCAAGTTGGATTAGGCGATAAAAATGACACCTTTGCTTCTGCAGGTCATCTCAAACGCTGTCAGACAGAAAGCTGCGCTCTCATAAAACGCCCCAATGACTGGTCTGAAGTGTTCGCCTTTCACCTGGACAGAGTTTTAGGTCTGAACCGGAGCTTGCCCACTGTGTTGAGAGCATTTCACAGTGAGATTCTACCATACAAATACACATCTGGAACTCCCAGACCGGTGGTATGGTGGGATCCTAGCATCCAACATCTGTCTGATGCTGAAAACGACCAGAACTCTTTCTCACTCACCTGGCCACAATATCAGGCTCTGCTCAAGAGCAGGTGTGGAATTCAGGTCCCGCTGAACTTTACAACATGTGTGGGAGTTCACCATTCGGAGTGGGGGCGACTGGCCTTGTTTGACTTCCTGCTGCAGGTAAGAGATGGTATAAAAACATAATTGTTTTTTGGTATTTGATTTCTTTGCATATATATATATATATATATATATATATATATA
>CAIGQQ010034599.1:4459356-4479901 GCA_903798035.1 Danio albolineatus | reverse complement strand
TATATATATATATATATATATATATACTGTATGTATTGTATAGAGTAAACTGCACATTTATGCTGCAAAAACATTAGAAAATGTGACCATCTTATTATATAAACCCTCACAATATAGATACCCTGTAAATGGTCATGTAAATTACTCTGTATTTACAGTAACTGTAATACAAGCTGTATTTTACTGTAGGACAGTTATGCAGTATGTTACTTTTTATGCAGTATGCTACTATTTTAAATTTCATTGTGAAATTTACTGTAGATTTTACAGGAAATATAAACAATACTGTAGATAAATATACAGCAAAGTAAATTGTTAATAAAGTACTGTAAATTGATTTACAGTAGGTAACTGGTGAACTGCTACTGCTGCTGCAGATTGTTAACAATAGCTACTGTATGTTTCCATCCACCTATTTTTATGCACCTAAATTTTGAAAATGCACATAAAAAAAACATATCCGCATAACTTTTTATTCGATAAGAAAAGATGCAAATAAACTACGATGGAAACACTTTTACCAAACAAATTCCAGTATGTGCATTAAAAAAAATCATGTGATTTTGTTATTAGATCATGTGATGATGTGTGTAAATGTGTGTAAATGGACAAACCAGCAGGCTGAGCACATTGTAAAACATCTGAAATGTTGTTTTGGTCATTGTAAAATGCCGTAATCATTTCAATATTAGTGTTATTATATTATTAGTTACCTCCAGAATCAAGAGCGTCTGTGCTCCATATCTCAAGCCTGCAAACGCCACAGCATGTTCACTGCATGTCAGGATTGCGTTCTGAGGTGCAAGTCATTTATTAAATGATGAAAAGATTCATACAGCTTCTCCAACCACACAAATTCCATTTTTACTGTTGATATTTGGCCCTAGTTAATAAAAAAAAGTGACGAATTTGTTCTCTTTGACTCGTTTGATGGAAACTCTAGACTCGTTGTATGGAAATGCTTTATTCGCTCGTCTTTTATGAGATATTCCAGTTTTGCACATAACGTTCATTCACATTTTTTAAAGAAACAAAGCTAGAATAAAAATTGTTACAAACTAAGGTTACAAGGTTAACGTCCATACATTTTACATGCATTTAAATAATTTTGTTGATCATTTTTGTTAGAAACATTGGTCACACGTTATTTTAAGGTGTGCTTGTTATAGTTTAAACATTCATTTAGCTACTGAGCAACATTATTGAACTATATGTACTTACAATGTGGTTATGTTTAGAATCTGGTTTAGGTATGAGTTAATTGCATGTAAATATGCATAGTTACCCACATTGCAAAATTTCTTTGGCCCAGCTCTTGACCACACAATCAGCTTTTGCTTGGCCCACATGCAGCAGTGAATTACAGTACATGACTGGACCAAATCTGGCTTCCATTTAAGGGCCAAAAATAAACCATGTCTGGGCCTAGTCTTAGCCTAGTCTCAGTTAATAACCATTAACTAGGCCTAAACTGAGCCGGCTACTGTATGGCCCATGCTTGGTCACTGTCCTTCTTTTATTCATTCATTTTCTTTTCCCTTTATGCCCTTTATTAATCTGGCATAGCCACAGCGGAATGAACTGCCTACTTATCCAGTATATGTTTTACGCAGTAGAGACTCTTCCAGCTGCAACCCAGCACTGGGAAACATCCATACACACTCATTCACACGACGGACAATTTATCTTACCCAATTCACCTATACCACATGTCTTTGGACTTGTGGGGGAAACCAGAGCACCCGGAGGAAACCCAATCGAACACGGGGAGAAAATACATACTCTGACCCAGCTGAGGCTCGAACCAGCGACCTCCTTGCTGTGAGGCAATCGTGCTACCCACTATGCCACCATGACACCTTTGGCCATTGTCTGGAAGCCATATTTGGTGTGTCATGACTGCAATGAAATTGAAAAACCCATGAAGCATTGCGCTTTTGGCGTATTAATAATGGTAATGGTTAGTAATGGTTATTAATAATATAATTTGTAAAATAATAATTTGGGTAGTACAATATATGTAATGCAGGTTAAATTCTGTTATTTTGCATATGTACGTGCAAATGTACGTGGCCCACATATCAATTTTTAACATCTAGACCAAATGCTACATTTGACATTGCCCATGTCTTGTGTGCCGCCTTAAAGACGGTGCCACATCGGTCAAACCTGGGCCATGCTTGGCCCACACACTGTATGCCAGAGACGGATGAATGCCTGCTGTGCCAGCTTTTTGCCAAATCTTGGCCAGAATTTTTGTTACCTGGGTAATTGTATAGTGTAAGGACACAATCAAATAAAGTGATACTGAATCCTTTTTCATGAATCTGAAAGTTTAGAGTGCTGCTAAGTACATAATAGCATACCTGTCAAGACTGGTACTTGAAGTTTTCCTTTTTTAGCACTGGCAATTTTCCTGTTCAAAACACACTCTCTTAAAGGTGAAGTTTCTGATTTTGTCATTTTGGGTTTTAAACATTTCTGATGTTTTCTGAACACTTGCCTTACTTGCCAACATTTGTCCTCACTGGTACGTCAATTTGCACAAAAGTGTCTGTTAAATGAGTAAATGTAAATATATACAGTATTTGTCATGTGTTAGACCAAGGTTCACCAAATTCGGTTTTTGAGGGCCGGTGTCCCTGCTGAGTTTAGCTCCAACTTGCCTCAACACACCTGCCTGAATGTTTCAAGTATACCTAGTAAGACCTTGATTAGCTTGTTCAGGTGTGTTTGATTAGGGTTAGAGTTAAAATCTGCAGGACACCAGCCCTACGGGAACAAGTTTGGTGACCCCTGGGTTAGACTTTTAAAGTAATGTAATGTAATGTAATGTAATGTAATGTAATGGGTGTATTTATTATTAAACTGACCCAAAATTCTAGGTCCTGGTCATAATTACTTGTCTATTTATTATATTATATTATATTATATTATATTATATTATATTATATTATATTATATATAGGTGCCACGGTGGCCTAGTGGTTAGCACGTTCGCCTCACAGCAAGAAGGTCGCTGGTTCGATCCCCGGCTGGGCCAGTTGGCATTTCTGTGTGGAGTTTGCATGTTCTCCCCGTGGTTGCGTGGGTTTCCTCCGGGTGCTCCGGTTTCCCCCACAGTCTAAAGACATGCGGTACAGGTGAATTGGGTAAGCTAAATTGTCCGTAGTGTATGTGTGTGAATGAGAATGTATGGATGTGTTTCCCAGAGATGGGTTGTGGCTGGAAGGACATCCACTGCGTAAAACAAATGCTGGATAAGTTGGCGGTTCATTCCGCTGTGGCGACCCAGGATTAATAAAGGGACTAAGCCGAAAAGAAAATGAATGAATGAATGAATGAATGAATTATATTATATTATATTATATTATATTATATTATATATTTATTATATTATTCATTCATTTTCTTGTCGGCTTAGTCCCTTTATTAATCCGGGGTCGCCACAGCTGAATCAACCACCAACCTATCCAGTATATTTTTATATTATATTATATTATATTATATATTTTTTTAGTTTTACAAAATACACATAAATATCTATACTAAATTTAAAAAGTAAAATGTGTATCGATTTATATTATACACAAATTATGTGTAAAATGTAATTAAATCATGGGCACATTTAGGTTCTGAATTATATGCATGATGGGATAGGGTTACATTTAAATAACCAATCTACATATAGGTTTTTAGCAGACACTTTTACACACAAATGAGGATAATAGCACTTCAGGTCATCAGAGAACATCATTATAAAAATGCCATGAGAAGTTAAAAAATAATGCAGATTTAGTAAGTGTAAAATGTATTGATCCGATTTTTCTGATTGGACCAAGGTTGTCGTTTTTCAGCTTTAAATTAGTTTTCTTTTTGAATTTGATTTAAATTTTGGTTTAGTTTTCTTAGTTTCATGAATGGTTTTGTTGGTTTTAGTTTAGTTTTATTTTGTGAACACATTTCTGTTTACTTTTTATATTTTTACTTTCAGTTTTAGTTTTAGTCATTTTAGTTTTACGGATTTAAAAGAAATCATCGTGTTAACCAGAGCAAAGTTTAGTGTGTGCACAGCTTACATTAACTCATGTACAAACAGGAAAAATAGAAAAAAGACAAGGGAAAAAAATATATATACACATTTACTACATTTAATAATTTACTACATTTAATAACATTTAATAAGAGGTTTAAAATGTATTTATTAGATTATAAACCTTACCATTTGTTGTGTTTCGTCTGGTGCAAACAGCCAAATTGCTAATCACTGCGTATCTTGTTGCATTGCGTGTTGTTAGATATAAGGTTACAATAGCTATGTTTCCATCCATCTATTTTTAGGTGCTTTTTTGGATATGTGCATTAAAAAAAATTGTTGATGGAATTGCAAAAGATGCGCATAAATTTTGAAAATACGCATAAAAAATATTATGTGCATAACCGAGTAGCATAAGTTTTTTATTCGATTAGAAAAGATGTGCATAAATTACATTGGAAACATTTTTACCGAACAAATTCCAGTATGCGAATTTAAAAAAGCCATGTGATTACGTTATAAGAGATGATATGATGACAAAAATGTGTGTGAATGGACACTGAACTAGCAGGCTGAGCACATTGTAAAACATCTGAAATGCTGTTTTGGTCATTGTATGCCTCAACCATTTTAATATTATTGTTATCATTTTGGCGTCACAGTGGCATAGTGGGTAGCACGTTCTCCTCACAGCAAGAAGGTTGCTGGTTCGAGCCTCGGCTGGGTCAGTTGGCATTTCTGTGTGGAGTTTGCATGTTCTCCCCGTGGTTGTGTGGGTTTCCTCAGGGTGCTCCGGTTTCCCCCACAAGTCCAAAGACATGTGCAATAGGTCAATTGGGTAGGCTAAATTGTCTGTAGTGTATGAGTGTGTCTGGATTTGTCTCAGAGATGAGATTGATGAGTTGCAGCTGGAAGGGCATCTGCTGCCTAAAACATATGCTGGATAAGTTGGCGGTTCATTCCGCTGTGGCGACCCCAGATTATTAAAGGAACTAAGCCAAAAAGAAATTGAATGAATGAATGAATGTTATTATATTATTAATTACCTCCAGAATCAAAAGCGTCCTTGCTCTGTGTTTCATGCCTTCAAACTCCACCATGTGTTCTCTGTGTCAGTATTGCGTTCTGAGGCATTTATTAAACGAAGAAAAGATTCACGCAGCTTTTCCTACAACACAGATTATGTTTTTACTGTTGATATTTGTCACTAGTAATCAGGAAGTAACGATTTTGTTCTCTTTGACTTGTTGGATGGGAACAGCGCTTCATTCGCACAACTTTTATGCGATAATCCAGTTTTTTGTATAAAGTTAATTCGCATTTTAGGATGGAAACATAATGTAACCTGCTTGTTTCTTAAATATCAAACATATTATGGTATTTTCATTCATTCATTCATTCATTTTCTTTTCGGCTTAGTCCCTTTATTAATCCGGGGTCGCCACAGCGGAATGAACCGCCAACTTATCCAGCATTTGTTTTATGCAGCGGATGCCCTTCCAGCCGCAACCCATCTCTGGGAAACACATTCATACATTCTCAATCACACACATACACTATAGACAATTTAGCTTACCCAATTCACCTGTACCACATGTCTTTGGACTGTGGGGGAAACCGGAGCACCCGGAGGAAACCCACGCAACCACGGGGAGAACATGCAAACTCCACACAGAAATGCCAACTGACCCAGCCGGGGATTGAACCAGTGACCTTCTTGCTGTGAGGCGAACGTGCTACTCACTACGCCACCGTGGCGCCCATTATGGTATTTTTTATGCTTTAAAAGAGTCAAAAACTTACATACAGCACCTTTATATTTCATATACTGCTTAAATCTCAATTTCCCCAAAACAATCATACTTATGATTGGTTTTGTGGTCCAGGGTCTCATGTTGGAACAGTATCACGAGTTTAATTCTCTATGAATGATAACGCAGTACATCTAATTTGGATGATCACAAGGATTGTGATTCAGTCTCACCTCATTAGCAGGTTTAGAAGATTTTTTTACACTTGCCTTTCTTTCTTCCTGTTCTCTACTTTTTACTTTCTATAAAGCTGCACTGTACTTTGGTCATTTTTCTAGAGACATTGTTGTCATGGTGACGCTTAATTAAAAATGTGAACAAAGACACAAGAGCACATTGAAAGTGACTGGTGAAATTTTTCTTAGATATTTTATGATAGTCTTAACAATTGTTCAAATGCTGACCATTTGTCAAGAGTTTGATTGACAGTGTTCAGTGTGATCTGATCAATCATAATGTCATCACTGTATATGCTTTCCACCACTGCTATCTGCCATAAAATGTTAGACAAACGCCATACAGCGAAGGCTACAGTAGCATATTAACACCAGTGCTTGACTTTCCAATGGGAATTGCAACACAAACAAACACAATTCACACAATTAGTAAAAAGTAGAGTAAAACATTTTATTTTTTACTCTCTTACTCTTATCAGCACAAGCAAAAAAATTATGAAGTATTTTAAGATTCTTGATGCTATTATCCAGGAATTCAAGTAAAGCTGTCGGCGCTATTCATCATGTCTACTATATGTCATCTAGATGGCTGCTTTTAATCTAGAGAGCTCTCAACTGGAGATGAACTGATACTACATTTCTTGGCTAATATTAATGACCAGTTAGTCATATGGATATCTACTGATACCAGATACGCTGCTAAAAATGCTTTGCTTTCTTAGATTTTTTGTCTTGTTTGAATCAAAATATCCAAAAGTTCTTAAATAAAGAAGCATTTTTAGACAAGCAAGATATACTGTCATGTTTTAAGAAATAATGCCAAAAATAAGTGAGTTTTTCCTTAAAACAAGCAAACTAGGCTGCCAATGTTTTTTTCCCTTTTGACTGAAGATGGTTTTGCTTACCCTATTGACATTATTTTTGCTTGTTTTAAGGAAAAACTCACTCAATTTTGACCATATTTATTAAAACAAGACAATAAAATTTGCTTGTCTAGAAAATGCTTCTTTATTTAGCGGTTCAGGAAACAACAAAATAAATTTTTTTGAGATGTTGACAGTCATATATGCATCCCACGCTGCAAAATCAACTATTAGGACACATATATTTCACCAAAAATAGAAAATTGGTTGCTTTTGCGTTAGTTCCGGCGAATTCGTTCTTCTGGTTTGAAATTTTTTTTGAAGCTGCATCATGGCCATGAGATCCTTGTGTAAATTCCACTGTGGAGACTGGATGTCTGTACCGGCTGGTACAACTTGACGTCTTTGAGTTTTCAGCATTAATTCATGTGAAACACTTGGTTCGAACCAATCAGCGCGCTCTATTGTGAATGAGGTGCAACTTCATTAATATGCATGATATAGCTTCGAAGACTGTTTTTCCTGTTACAGTGTTCAGATGGCAGAGAGACGCCATGTTGCACACCAGCCGTAATTGAAACAAGTGGAAGAAGAAGAATTGTTTGGAGACATGAGTCGTAGTGCATTTATAAATTTGCCACAATGTAGGTTTTGTTTCAATTTCCCCTCTATGAGAGCACAGATCGCGACAGAAATATGTTTGTAAGGTGCATTTTTTACCCAAGAGATTTTTGCATTTGTTAATGGTAACGTCCAGATTTTCCACTCGTCTCCTTTTTTTATAAAAAAAAAAAAAAAAAACATGGTTCCAGTTGGTGTTGATTGGCCTGTCTCTACGGATTTGGTTAGTTTGTGATCAATGTTCATTGTTTATGCTTATTCAGATGACAAAGTTAGTTGGTATCATCAGCAGTACTCTTTCAGTGTTTAAAGACATACCTTAGTCAAAATGATTTAGTTACTACGTTTGCAGTACGTTAACATCACTACGATATTATGGACTGAAAGATCCGCTGTAAATGCCGTTCTGCAAATGTAAACATCTAAACACTTTAATCAAACTATGACTGTCATGTAGGATTTTTGCTGCATTTTGTGACAGGATAGTCTATACACACATATGCCTATGTTTGATTGTTCTGATAATGTATTGTTTCTTACCAATTTCTGCAAGAGTTTTTTTTGTTCACTCAACTTCAGACATTTTAGGTCATTTCAACTGATGTTTTCAAAACTGATTTTTCATTTGTAATTCACAATCATTATCTTTCGTTACGTGATCTCGTTGTTTCTTATGCTGCGTTTAGTTTTGCATGTTATAATCTTACACGCAATAAAATTTTTAAAAAAATTGTATTCACGACCACAATACTTTAGGCATGAGTTTGCTTCTATAATAAAGATTTGGAAACACTTGAGGGTGAGTAAACAGTGAGCACATTTTAATTTCTGTGGATAACTACCCCTTTAAATAAAAATATAAACGTAATGCAGAAATGCACACAATTATTGTGTACTATAGAAATTAAAAGTCGACTCTTAAAGGTTTTAGAAGATTAAAAAATCATGGATGCATTTTCTTTTTGTTACCAAAAAAGAAAAAAACGGGACGCATGGTTCAATTTAATTCATCTTTATTTCTTTAGCTCTTTTACAATGTAGATTGTGTCAAAGCAGCTTCACATGGATTATAGTAAATTGAAACAGTGTCAGTCCAGTTTTCAGTGTTAAAGTTGAATTTTAGTTCAGTTCATTGTGGTTCAATATTCACTGTTGAGAGTTCAAACACTGAAGAGTAATCCATCGATGTGCAGCCCTACAAGTCCCGAATCATGCAAGCCAGTGGCGACAGCGGCGGGGAGAAAACTTCACCAATTAAGGATTAAAAAACCTTGAGAGAAACCAGGTTCAGTTGGGCACGACCAATTCTCCTATGGCCAAACGTCTTGTGCAGAGCTGCAGTCTAGGTGCCGGAGGCTGGAGAACACTGAACGTCCACTGTGGAGTAGCCGCAGATGGGGTGGTCACTGGCTGGTGAACAGGCGAGTAGGGTGAAGCTGCAGGCCCGGAGACCCAACTGCACGCTCAGACCTGCACGCTCAGACGGCTCAGACCTGCATTTTCAGACCTTCACAGTGCCACCTGCTGTTTGAAAGATCGCCTAACCTGAATTAAACTGCTTCTAAATTGTAATTTGATACAAACTTGTAACTCTATTTTTCTACTACAAAATATTACACTATGATTTAAATACATTATTATATAAAATATTAAACATACTAGATTATGATTTAATGCATTCATTCTGTTTTATTTTTATTAGTAAATATTGTTCAGTTACTTAAATATTTTTAGTCATTTATTGTTTTTGTTTTTTAATCATTAAGAATTTATCACACTGTTTAGTATTGATTTGAGGGAATGAATATTATCTCTTTCTTCACATACAATACAAAATTGAATACAAATTTTGAAAAATTATAATTGGATTAATAATCAATTATCACGCAGAAAATAATATCAAATAAAATAAATGCTTAACATTCTTGTTAGGAGAGTTTTTCTTTTCTTAAGCAAAAAACTGGCAATATCTGCAGCTTTTGGTGCTTTGTATTAGTGCTGGCAGAGACCCTCTTTTTGAATTGTAATATCCATCTGGAAAAAAAGATTTAACCTAAGAGACAAGAGACATATTGTACATTCTATGCAGATTAACTGATATTCATTCATTCATTTTCTTTTTGGCTTAGTCCCTTTATTAATCCGGGTCGCCACAGCGGAATGAACCGCCAACTTATCCGGCATTTGTTTTACGCAGCAAATGCCCTTCCAGCCGCAACCCATCTCTGGGAAACATCCATGCATTTACATTCACACACATACACTACGGACAATTTAGCTTACCCAATTCACCTGTACTGCATGTCTTTGGACTGTGGGGGAAACCGGAGCACCCGGAGGAAACCCACGCAACCACGGGGAGAACATGCAAACTCCACACAGAAACACCAACTGACCCAGCCGAGACTCGAAACAGCGACCTTCTTGCTGTGAGGCGACAGCACTACCTACTGCGCCACCGTGTCACCCATTAACTGATATTTTGATTTCAAAAGATCTTATTGCAGAACTTATTACCAATTGTTAAACTGTTATTGTGTTACTGTTATTGTCTGTGGTAGCACTTTCAGATAGCTAATACAGTGATACGTACAGTAGACCTACATATACTAAAATATGTTATAAATAATAATTGCGTTATATATTTCATTTTAACATTTTTACTTTAAAGTTTTTTATTTTGCCAGAAAACATAGCTAGAAAATTGTCCCAGAGTGGTACAATAATACATAAAAAAGGGCAAGCTGTAAATATCATAAAATAATGCTTTGTTTTGACACTAATTTTGATCAAATCAAACACTGAAATAATTGTGTGTTGGTGTAATAAGATGCCAAGTTGATTTATGCCATAAACCTGGTAATTTTCAGGAATCGTTTTAATAAAATCAATAACCTTACTCGTGTGTGCGATTACTGCTTGTTAGAAAGTGCTGGTCTGAGCGTGCAGTTGGGTCTCTGGACCTGCCGCTTCACCCAACCCAACAGCAGGCGGCACTGTCTGAGAAAACGATAGGTCTGGAAGTGCAGGTCTGAGAGTGCAGGTCTGAGCGTGCAGTTGGGTCTCCGGGCCTGCAGCTTCTCAATGTTGGAACAGGCTGGCCTTTCAGGAACAATGCGAGGACTTGTCTGTCACTGAGGTCTTACAGGGATCGATCTCATGCTCTCCACTCCTCCATGACCACCACAGCAGCTGCTCAGGATACGGCTTGGTCCAGGATTATGGAAACATCGGGAATAATAAAAAACAGACTAACATAAGCGCAGATGCCATTCAAATTATAATGTTTTTTGGGAAGTGTTCCCGGCTCCGGTTGCCCTAAATAATGCAGACTAACAATCCTTTAGAGCAGGGGTGTCCAAACTACAGCCTGCGGGCCGCCACTAAACTTATTGCGGGCCGCAGATGGCTTTTTTAAAAATATTAATAGAATCTGGCCCGCTGTACAAAAATAAACGTAATTTAATAAATAACCACCGGGTGTCGCTATCACGTGCCTTCAATTAGGCCGATATGCCTGTTATGACATAAAAGAAAAATCAACTGAGTGCAGGAAATGTCTTACAAGAGGAAAGTTTTACAAGAGTTTGGATTCATCCAAATTTCCCTTGATGAACAGCCATTCAAAAAGGATGATGAGTCTGTTTGGCTCCTCTTATATATGTGAGCAAACATTTTTACTGATGAATATAAACAAAAGTTAATTGAGAACAGCCACCTCTGCTACGTATATCTACTACACGACTCACTCCTGATTTGCCATAAATTCTGAAATCTTAAACACAACATCACTGTTCACATTAACAGAGTTTATGGTGAGTAAAATATATATTATGATTTTGAAATGTAGAAAATAATTCCATAATAATACAAACACACACATACTGTATATATATATATATATATATATATATGCCTTTCTGTGAAATTGTAAAATTTGGCCCGGGACAACGTGTTGTTTTTTGCATCTGGCCCTCGGCCAAAAAACTTTGGACACCCCTGCTTTAGAGGATTTGGATTTTAAGAGCATTTGTGTTTAATGTGTATGCCAATGCAAAAATGGTCACCATAGAGCAGGAATTACAAACTGCAGTTTTGTCATCATCATCCAATTACCAGACATTTTTTTTTCAGTTCAATCCATGTCCTCTTGTCTCTTTTTGATTGGCAGTAAACAACCAGCCATGACAGCACTCAGTCGATAGCATTTATTGGTTGACTCATTGGTGCATAATAACTCCAAATGTGTCAATCATAATTTATATCTCAAGAGTCATCCTCAGTCTCATTATTTATGCAGTTCAGTTTAACCCTTCGACCTCTCACTTTCTCTTTGTATGGTTTTGTTTATTGTCGAGTCACTGTTTCATCCTGAAGGAATCATGCAGATGCATGTTGCAGGGCTTCCTATCTGCTCCTGTTTAAATTCAAAATGTCATTTTTCTCTAAATTATTTATCATTTCTCGAGGGAGTGCATGAACTGACAGTGGAAGTGCCATGGCTGGTAGCAAAAACTTGTCAGACACAGCAAGAGGGGCAGATCTAGAGTTCTTGAAGTCGACAATAAACACTGCCTACTTTTATAATAGTAGACATGTTATTCACTATTTGCTAGTGGCTGATTATCTGCCTATTAAGATATTGACTGTTAATTTTTACAGTTGAAGTCACTGTTGAAGTTGAATTTGTACAGTTAAAGTTATTAGCCTTCCTGAGTTATTAGCCCCCCTGTATATTTTCCCCCAATTTCTGTTTAACGGAAAGAAGATTATTTCCAACACATTTCTAAACATAATAGTTTTAATAACTCATTTCTAATGACTAATTTATTTTTATTTTTATCTTTGCCATGATGACAGTTCAGAATATTTTACTAGATATTTTTAAGATACTAGTATTCAGCTTAAAGGGGTAATCCAGAGTGTATTTTTAAGGCTTGGCTGTCTTTATGGGGTGCAAAGCAATGTGTACTCATGCTTCACTTGTAAAAAATCACATTATTTTTTCATATTTCTTACTTTCGTTATATACAGCTCCTCAGCTAACATGAAAATGACTGTCACATTTCATAGTTTCTCTGAAAGGCCCACCCTCAAAAGGCTCTGATTGGTCAACTAACATAATGTGTTGTGATTCGCAGATAGGCTCTATGTCACAAGGACGCATCTCTGCAATAAAATTACAGCCCATCTGGGCATGCCTCTTTGCTGCGTGGGGTGTATGCTTGTAACCTGAAAGGTTTTTGACATCATTAACCAGGATGTATTTTTTTATAGTCCCCAAACGTCATTCGCTGTAGGCTTTGCTAAGCTAACTCTGTAAAAGCCAATGTCTCATTTGTATTGAACTTTGAGCGTATTACATTCAGGGATGTTGTCACCCCTTTAAAGTGCAATTTAAGCTTAACTAATTAGGCAAGTCATTGTATAGAGATGGTTTTGTTCTGTAGACAATCGGAAAAATATTGCTTAAGAGGGCTAATAATATTGACCTAAATTGACCTATATTGTGCTAGAAATGTAAAAGTTTTTCCTACCGACTTTACTTTGTAGATTTTAAGAGTCTACATGTTTGGAAATAATAATGCTAGCAAAAACATTTTCAGTGACTGCTTTCAATGAAACGAAGTACACAGGATTTTATAATCACGTTTCCAGCAAAGCAAGCAACTAAACTTGCAGGGCAGAACGTGTTAAGAGATGCCAGTGGTAATACTGTGGTTTTCTCTTGCCTTTACAACATTACTCCACTTTGATTTCCAGTGTGTGGTGAAACCACGCTGTGGGTGAGAAGTAAAGGTGAGATGTGACCCTGTGGCGTAGTGAGTGTAAGTTTTACCAGCTCATTCCATAGAACATCTTCCTTCACTCTCAATCTCCACAGGCCATATACAGACACACCACAGCTATATTTCACACTGTAAGTCGAACTCAGAACAACTCTGTATATTTACTGAAGGTGGTTGTGATTAGGTGGGTAATAAGATGGAGGCGGGTAATAACCTTCGCTGGGCATTTACACAGTATTTTCTTTAGACTTTAATAGATTAACAACATAAACTTTTTGTTCTCATTTACTCTTTACATTTCTTTGTGTTTGTCTTATTTTTTTGGCAAACCCAGCCGATTCGAATGTTATCACCCGATTGTCAGTGGTTATCAGCTGATACTGTAGATATGGGCCAGTAGTGGCCTTCTGGGCCTTATTTATATTATGTATTAAATTTCCCATTAATGGACCCTTTTCACAAGCCTGTTATGCTACGTTTAACGGTCATCATAGTCTTAAATCCTTGAAATAATTTTTTTAAAATGTATGAACGTGTATGTTTATGCATGTATTATATAATCTTTGCTTCAAATTACAAAAAAAACAAATAACTGCTTGTGTGAGGACAAGACAGTAAATTGGAAGATATTCTCTTCTCTTGCTGCTGTCACCAATCTCAGTCATTTTTTTTTCCTTTTTCTGAAAGTCTTGATAACACCATCGTGGGTTTTTTCTTTTATTATTTCAGCAAATAAGATTGTAAAGTAATTCTTTGTTGTATTCTCCCAAGGCGACACAGTGGCGCAGTAGTTAGTTCTGTCGCCTCACAGCAAGAAGGTTGCTGGTTCGAGCTTCGGCTGGGTCAGTTGGCATTTCTGTGTGGAGTTTGCATGTTCTCCCCATGTTCGCGTGGGTTTCCTCTGGGTGCTCCGGAAGTGGTGTTAGTGAGGCCAGGAGGGGGCCCCCAACCTGCGGTCTGTGTGGGTCCTAATGCCCCAGGATAGTGAAGGGCTGTCTTTTGGATGAGACGTTAAACCGAGGTCCTGACTCGCTGTGGTCGTTAAAAATTCCAGCATGTTCTTCGAAAAAGAGTAGGGCTTTAACCCCGCCATTCTGGCAAAATCTGCCCATTGGCCTCTGTCCATCATGGCCTCCTAACCATCCCCATATCATAATTGGCTTCATCACTCTGTCTCCTCTCCACCAATAAGCTGGTGTGCGGTGTGCTGTCTGGTACAAAATGGCTGCCGTCATGTCATCCAGGTGGATGCTGCACACTTTTTTTTTGTTTTGCAGTGTATTTAACTGTAAAACATTTTACTTGGTTAACCTTACAAACTCAAATTCACCAGCCGCCTTGAAAATGTGAGTCAACTCAACTTAGAGAGATTTTGTGTTTCATTAGAAGATGTTGAGTTTCACAATGTATTTAACTAAAACTCAACATCTTAAATTGAAACAAAGAATCTCTCTAAGTTGAGTTGAAGAAATAGAAAGATTATACATTTATATTTAATTAACATAGAATTAATTTAAATGCATGCAAAATATTGCAAAAAAATTACAGACTACAAAATTTCAACAAAATCTTTTTTTTTTTTTTTCAATTCTTGTTATTTTTTTAAATCGTATTTCTTATTTTTTTCCAAACATATAAATTTGAGCTACTGATTTTTGGGCTGTTATTGTAAGCTATTTTGTTAGATTAGCTCCAGATTTGGCTTTAGTACTAATTAATCTAATCTATATGCACAAATATAATATTTTAATCAATAGACAACATTTTATGTTATAGAAAATATGATTTGTGAAATTTGTGGGGGACGTACTCATATATGCTGAGCACTGTACATGGTTACAGTTAGAATAAGCATTATGTTTAGGATTATTTGCATGCAATTATGTATATTTAATTTTAAATACTACACGGATAATATACAACGGAAGTTATAAATAGCATTGAAAACGTCTTTGTCGATTAAGCGGAAGCACCTTGAAGATAACAATAAAAATAGCTAGGAAAGATGTCTGTCACTACGTGCTGATATTAAACTAAGAATCACATTTTTCACATTAGCTCAATGCCTGTGACAGCTGATGTCAGTTGGCAGTATCAGAAGCAGACAGTCCTCAACACGCATTGTGTTCCTCCTGCACATCATGCTCAAATCTGTGATTTCTTTCCTCTCTCAGCCAACACTGTGATAACCTTAGGGCTTGCTTATGTAATGCTCTAGCCCAGTGCTGCCAGTGAACCATGGTGAATGCCACAGAGCATTTCTGCTAAAGACATTTCCATGTCACAGCCCTGAATCTTGTGAATCGTGACCTTTTGCTTAAAAACCATTTGCATTTATCTTGGCTTTATATATTTGGGAGTATATACACCGACCGGTATATACATATTATTAGGTACACCTTACAAGTGAACTGCCTTAATCTTCCGTGGCTTAGATTCAACAAGGCACTGGAAATATTCCTCAGAGATTTTTAGTCCGTATTGACATGATGGCATCACACAGTTGCTGCAGATTTGTTGGCTGCACATCCATGATGTAAATCTCCCGTTCCACCACATCCCAAAGGTGCTCTATTGGATTGAATTCTGATGAATGTGGAGGCCATTTGAATACAGTGAATTCACTGTCATGTTCAAGAAACCAATCTGATATGATTTGTGCTTTATGACATGGCACGTTATCCTGCTGGAAGATGGGTACATTGTGGTCATAAAGGGAGGACATGGTCAGCAACAATACTCAGGTAGGCTGTGGCATTGACACAATACTTAATTGGTACTAATGCGCCCAAAGTGTGCGAGGAAAATATCCCCCACACCATTACACCACCACCACCAGTGTGAGCCGTTGTTACAAGGCAGGATGGACTCATGCTTTCATGTTGTTGATGACAAATTCTGATACTTCCATCTGAATGTCACAGCAGAAATCAAGAATCATCAGACCAGGCAACGTTTTCCCAAACTTCTTTTGTCCAATTTTTGTTAGCCTGTGCAAATTGTAGCCTCAGTTTCCTGTTCTTTGCTGACAGCGTGTTATTTTCAATCAGAACGCATTTCACACACCATGATTTTAATAGCCGACAGATCCAGATATTTAGCATGCAGGGGGTTGGCGACACATCTGCAATTCTCTCAGATCACATGTTTGATAGTGCAATTGTTACTCACCTGAACGAGCACCGATTTGTCTGTGATTTCAGGCATTTGTCGGCAAGTCAAAATTGGGGTTAAAAATCATGCAGTCTGAACCTGGGATTAGAAATGTTATTTCAAACAAGACTCAATGTTTGTGACAATGTGAGGTGTGTATATACCCTCGCTAATCAGTCTTTATGAGTGTTGTGTGCAAGTAATCAGTGGTGATACAGAACTGGTGTGTGTGTGAGGTACCTGATGGGAAATGTAGTGCAGTTCAGTAGAAGAATTGTTGTTTGGGTGATAGTGAATGTTTTCCAGAAATCTGCATGGGCTAGATCGCTTGCGTTTGTGACATGATCACTATGTTTGGCAAAATAGGCATGTTATCTTATGTTTTACTATCTTATGTCAATACTTTAATAGCAATAAAAAGACTTTCAATGTGGGACATATTTGATTTCGTGGATTTTGGATAATTTTTATGAAGCAAAAAATGTGGCAGCTGGGATGTATGAAAGTTTTTTTTAGCTAAGGCTGTGCTACATTCAACGATTTGACTGCTGAACGGTGAAGTAAAAAAGAAAGGATAAATAAATAAGTTTGGAATCTGAGAGGCTTTGACATCACCAAACACAATGCATGCAAAAAAATTTCCTGTTAACAACAAGTGTTGAGTGATGGTTTCATTTTCTATACTGTTTATGATTGTATGGTTGTATTATCTGCAATATCTGACCACCATCTGTGGTCTTATCAGGCTGGACCTGTGGCCTGCTGGTTCTGAATTCTCAATTTGACGGCACGCAGAAAGTCTTGTTGTTCCCGTGGTGACAGTGAGTGTGTCCTTCACACTGTTCTGTGCTTAAGGGTGTGAGGTTTCACATCAGTGCCATCAGAGGTGCTAAATGAATAGAGAGGAACAAGTGTTCAAGGGTCCCAGTCAGCAATTTCACCAAATCAATACAAAGCTATTAGCTGTTGGCCATGTTACAGCTATTGACTTTTCCTCTAAGGTCTAATGTATTATTCATGGACATCCATACACCCACGTTTTCACAGTGCACAGTTCTCAAACACACAGATTATCCTCACAAATCCATTAAGCACATTCATGAACAGTTGCTATTACACAGATACACGCGTGCGCATAACATTAGTCTCGTTTATCAGACATCAAGACATTTTCCACGCTCGATTTGGCCTGGCTTTTAATCAAGCTGGAAGACTGTACTTTTGTTGACTCTTAAAGGGACAGTTCACGCTAAAATCAAAATGTTCTCACCCTGGTTTTAAATCTTTATCTGTTTTGTTTTCTGTTGAAGATGAAATGAGTTAGGAAAAACAAAATGGAAGTCAATAGTTTTCAGCATTTTTCAAAATATCTTCTTTTGTGTTCAGCAGGTAAAACTCAAATAGATTTTTGAACGTGAGGACGACATGGTGGCTCAGTGGTTAGCACTGTCACCTCCCAGCAAAACGGTCGCTGAGTCCCGGCTGGGTCAGTTGGCATTTCTGTGTGAAGTTTGCATGTTCTCCCCGTGTTTGTGTGGGTTTCTTCAGTGTGCTCCTATTTCCCCACAGTCCTATGTGCTATGGGTGAATTGAATAAATTAAACTGGTCGTAGTGTAAGTGTGTGCATGTGAGAGTGTATGGCTGTTTTCCAGTGCTGAGTTGCAGCTGAAAGAGCATCTGCTGTATAAAAATTATGCTTGATATGTTGGTGGTTCATTCCGCTGTGGCGACCCCATATGAATAAAGGGACTAAGCCGAAGGAAAATTAATGAATGAATGTGAATGAGCAAATGATGGGGTTTGGGGGTGAAAACATTTATTCATTTTCTTTTCGGCTTGGTCCCTTTATTAATCTGGGGTTGCCACAGCAGAATGAACTGCCAACTTATCCAGCATTTGTTTTATGCAGCGGATACCCTTCCAGCTGCAACCCATCTCTGAGAAACATTCATACATTCTCATTCACACACATACACTACAGACAATTTAGCTTACCCAATTCACCTATACCGCATGTCTTTGGACTCGTGGGGGAAACCGGAGCACCCGAAGGAGACCCACACGACCATGGGGAGAACATGCAAACTCCACACAGAAATGCCAACTTGACCCATGTGAGGCTTGAACCAGCGACCTTCTTGCTGTGAGGCGATCGTGCTACCCACTAGGCCACCATGGCACCCGGGGTGAAAATAATATTTTTCTATAATATTACAAACTCCACAAAAGAAAGTCAAATTTTCAACATTTAATATTAATTAAGTAATTTTCTTTCAGCTTAGTCCCTTATTTATCAGGGATCGTCACAGCAGAATGAACCGCCAACTATTCTGGCATAAGTTTTATACAGCGGATGGCCTTCCAGCCACAACCCATTAGTGGAAAACACAATAATATTGTTGTACACAAGTGTAAACTGTATGTAAATTGCAAAAAAGCAGTTAAAAGTCTTCTGAAGAAACAGGTTTGTTTCATGTCATGAGTGAAATTAATTTATCCTATTGCTGACATTTTCAGAGTTCTTGGTGAACAGATTTTAAATGTAGAAATGTAGTTTAAATGTAAATTTGGACAGGTTACCAAATGTAATTTCTGTGTTCTAAAGATAATCTGAGCTCTAAACTACACGGCATGAGCAAATAGCAGCAGAATTTTTTCTGATGAACCCCAGATTAAAGGGACTAAGACGAAAAGAAAATGAATGAATGAATGAATATATTGCTAGCATGAAGTAGCATGTTTTATAATGTACATTTACTATGCTTTTAAATGTTTAGGAATGAGCTAGCATGTGACATAGATGTGTTCTAGTTTGTGTACTTAAGCATTGTGCTATTCTGTTTTTCATTCATTCATTTTTGTCTTCACACATATGAAGCTATTTCTTTTAACATATAATTAATCTGTTGTCTTTTCCAGGTTAATGACAGACTGGACCGGTCTTGCTGTGGTTTCAGAGCAGATCCATCAGATATGTGTATTGAAAACCTGCTGCATGTCAAATGTGGAAACCCAAAGGACTTAAATCTGGTGCACATTCTGGTAAATGAAATATTGTTTACATTTGTCAGGTCATAAATTATTATCTTTTTGTATTTCATGATTAATTTAATTCAATAGAGACAATATTACCTCTGTATTGACTATGGCGTGTGCCAGTAATCCAGGCAGTCCCTGAATGAAAAAGTCGGATAACAGCGTACCGGCTGAGATGTCAGAGCAAACAAACTGGAGGATGTTTATCGTTTCAACCATCCTTAAACAGCTTCGGGCTAATTGTGATTGGTTATAATATAGATAAGTAAGATTAAGTTAGTTAAATAAACGACTTGTAGCTCGTTACAGAAAGAGTGGAGGCTCCTTCACACCGCTGCTAAAAACCAAACCTGATCCGAGCGGACGGAGCCTCGATAGCGCAGTTCCTGTTGTGTCCTGTTCCTGTCCGCGGACACAAGCTTGCCTCGTCCCGTCAAATAAGCTATTATTATTATTATTATTATTAATTTTTTTTTTAATTATTATTATTATTATTATTATTATTATTATTATCATGCAGCTGGAATGACCGGCTCCGTCTGGAATGACCCTCATCGAAATCCATGATGTTACTTGACTCTAAAGCTTTGACTCTCTGACTGACAGACAGCTGTTGATCAGTAACAAAGCGTACATGACTGACAGCTCGCCTACAGTATAAACAATTAAACGGTAAACATTTTTTTAGATAGCCTAGTGAATCCTCTTTTTAAAAACATATGTTGTTTTTTTTTTGATATTATTGTTAAATCAATGAGCAAAATCGAAGCACTTCGCCGGTGGTGACTCTCCTCCCAGGGGATGCTGTGTCGCGCATATTGCTGTTGTATATTGCTGTTGTATATTTCTTTGCATTTTGCAAAGAAACTGGTCTGGCGGATATCGCGTTTTGTGAAAAAATTAATTTTGTAGTAGGCCTAAAATGTTCATTCTTAAATTGTGTTAATGGCAGCAATTCACACATAGATTAAGGTACATCTGAACAGTGATTTCCAATCATAAAATCCAAATGTCAAAAAATGGTGTTTATCGCGTTTTGCAACGAAACTCTTCATATAT
>CAIGQQ010034599.1:4446503-4458956 GCA_903798035.1 Danio albolineatus | reverse complement strand
TTTTTGTTTAAATGTTTTTATTTGATTAGTATGGTGCAACTTTTTTTTAAATAAAATATATTCTTTGCACTCAACATCTATTCACTGTGTCTTTAATTGTTGGAAACTGGAAATATCTCATATAACACACAGCCAAAAATGTTTTGGTTTATTATTATATAAAAATGTATATGTAAGTCTATTTTAGTATTTTGGTTATTAATAATAGTGGACAAATATAAATCATATCAAAAAGCATGAAAGGAAGAAGGAACACAAGACACTCATTGTGAGTCTGCATATAATCTCACTGAGCGAGCAGTGTACTGAGAGCACGGAAGAAAATGTATGCATGAGCAGTGCATATTTGAGAGAGCGTGAGGAAATTTGCGCGCAAGCAGTCCACAAACAGGAAATCTGTGCACAGGCATTATATTGAGAAAGCTATGTTCATCACGCTCACTTTGTGCAGGACAGTTTTGTATTGTGAGCCACTTAAATTTAAAGTGAATAAAATAATTGCAACAATAAGAAAAAAAAATCTGCATCTTGTCATGGCATTGGAGTTTACATATAGGCCTGTAGTGTCAAATATGAATATAGTTAAGCTATTCAGAGATATTGCCAGATAATCACTTTACCTCTACCATACTTTTAACAGACTTGGATCATTTGTGATTCTGGCTTCCATGCTTTCTTGCATTGTCTTGAGCCTTCACATTGCCAATTATACACTATATTGTTAGTAGCCTGGATACATCACAGTCATTCTGCTACATCATATCGCTTTCTACTGGATGTAAAATGCTCTGCAGTACGTTTTGTCATTTTAGAATGTTAAGTTCTAATTCTGTAGTTGTTTTGGTGAAAGTAACTAAAAAAGTAATATGTAGTCATGTAACATATTACAATTTTGAGACAGTAATATTGTAAGGTAAGGGATTACATTTATATAACAGTAACAAGTAATCTGTAATGTATTACAGCTTTAAAGTAACTTGCACAACACTGCTACCAGTTATCAGTCCGTGGTTTGTCCTTGTTCCTGTCTATTGTCTCTCAGGTGTCTTCGCAGTCGGTTTACGTCTTCTTTTGGGCCAGTGACTCGCTTTTGTTTTTGACTCTCCAGTCATTCCAGTCGTATTCTTTGTTCCTTATTATTTCATTAAATACTTGCAATTGGATCATCCCTATCTGGTGTCGTGACAAAAAGTTATCTGTTTTAATACTGCTTGCCCACAAAATTTTTCCACAGTTTCTAAAATCTGCCATTGCAAAAAGCTATACAAAGCTTACTACAATCCTAAATACTAAAAGCTGACTCTTTGTTAGTCTTAACCTTGAAATGAAATGTGTGTAATGAAAATAAATAAATCCAGTTTTATGTCAGCTTGACTTACAGACAAGATGTTTCAGTTTAACTGTCATAAGTTTTCTATACTGTTGGCACAATTAGGCCAAAAAATCTGAAAAACTGCAGTTTTTGTATTTGGTATCAGGTCAGTATAATGTTAAAAAGATTTGTTCTAGTGTGTCAAGCAAGTAAAAAGTGATGTACTTTATGTATTCCACTGATCCATGTTTATTTGTGTATGGAAATGCTATCTGTTAATCACATAAATGATTATGATCATGTCTCATTGTCTTTTTATGAACTTTCTGAACCAGTTTTGGATGTGTGCATTTTCAATAAGGACAAAAATAAATGGTCTTGACTTGGGTTTTATACAAGTCCTGTAGGTTTAGAAAAACATGAGGTCGAGTAAATAAGAATGTTTTTTTTTTTAAACAAAACACTTTGTGGCCATATAAATTCTATCTTTCTAGATTTTTTTTAGAATCTTCAAGATAAACCTTCTATTATTTTCTGAAAGCAAACCCTTTCATGAAACAGTTCTGAATAATAACACAAATTATATCAAGTCCTCTCTAAAAATAATCTTTGCATGTATTTTATGGACAGTCTGTCTTAAAAATATAGACTTTAATACTCCCACTATGCCTGTTTTTGACTCTCTACGCTCTCATGAAACATACATTCAGCTTTAATTATAATGAAGTAATTAAGTCTAATTTAATTTACATAACTTTTTCAAGAGTTCACACTTAGCTCAAGATTTAGGCCCCGTTTACACTAGTGCGTTATAGTTTTAAAACGGCGTTTTAGCATGAAAACGATCCGCGCCCACACTAGCGTTTCACCAAGCATTTCTGAACAGATCTCTGTCCACACTACTCCACCGAGAACGTATATCATCTGACATATAACAATAGCTTGCCTCTTGCGAATATATGCAGCTGTTGTAGTTAAAAAGGCAGAGTTTAACTACACAATGGCACCTAAAACGGACAATAGTGCAAACAACGCTCCCATTTCTATGTCCATGTTGTTGTTTACATTGAAGGCTGTTCTGCCGTCTTCCGGTGGCGTTATAGTCATGTGATAGGGGCTTGACGAATAAGGGAAGGTTACGCAATCACCCAAAAGCCCCAATCAAGTAGCGAATCTCTGCAGCCACTCCTCTATTTTCAGATGGCTCCGTTTTGCCCCATCCACACTGAATTGGAGCAGCAGCGTTTTAGAATGAAAATGGCCTCTCCAGCATTTCCAAAATGCTCTGTTTTCAGGGCTCGAAAACTACGGTGTAGTATGGACGGATGGTGTAACCGTAGCAAAACTTATGCGTTTTAAAACAAAAACCCATTAGTGTAAACGGGGCCTTATAAAAGCTTGTTTGGCATGCTGTCCCGGGAGAGAGCCCTGGGGCTAGGGCTAGAGATCCTTGGGCCAAGGGCTCCCTCCACTTTTGCGGAGTGAGGGAGATTGAGCTTCGGTCGATCTCAAAACTCCCTCCCTGCTTAGACTATGGTGAATTCCAGAGAGTAAGACATTTAGGAAAAGAGACTTAGACTAATTTATCTATAATATAGATCATATTTGTACGGAGGGGAAACCCACGTGGACACGGGGAGAACATGCAAACTCCGCACAGAAATACCAGATAGCCCCGCGAGGAAGCAAAAGCTCTACTCACTGAGCTGAAATAATTGTCAGTTGAATTTGCTGAAGAACAGACATACATCCTGGCACCTTTTGTGTATTCACTAGGTTATTCCAGGGTGAAATATTACAATGAGTTGTAAAATGTTAAAGGTTATTTTGTCACTTTCATTAAAAAAAACATGCTACAAGTCTATATGTCTCTCTATATATCTGTCTCTCTCTATCTATCTCTAATTTTAGTGATTGTTATTATTTATCAGTGATTACTTATATATATATATATATATATATATATATATATATATATATATTACTTTATATATATATATATATATATATATATATAAATACTTTATATATATATATATATGTATGTAAATGGTTGTTTAAAATGTTATGTTAATGTTATTATTATTAAAATACATATTACAATGCTCAAATTGTTTAAAATGTTCTGTTGTTACTTTTTATTAAAATACATATTCCAGTGCTCTAAAATGGTTGTATAAATTATGTTAATGTTCAATAGAATCCATATTACAACCTTTTATGGGGTCATTGAAGCTGTTTTAAATAGAGTTCAATAACAAAGATGTGTGAAGCAATACAATTCCTTTGACAACGTAAGAAGTTATGGGATCATTATTTTATATATTTTAAGCAATAAAATAGCTGTTTAAAATAGCGCTTGATAACAACAAAGGTAAGATATTTTAAGCAATGAACTTTATCTGACAACATAAGAATGTTCATTTAATGTTCGTATTTGTGTCGCTTTTGCCTGAAGTACTTGTGTATTTCTGCATAAGCCCCGCCCATTTGGAGCATAACCTACTCGCAGCGGAAGTCCCTCAGCCTTGGAAGTGGCCCAAACTACTTGCGTCATAAGCCCCTCCCACTTGGAGGTCTCCGGTCTGCAGCCATACATACTTGCACTGAGCTGCCGTGTCGGCCATTCTGTATAAAGGTTCTCCCAGACACAAATAGCCTCTCTAAAATAGAAAGGAAATGAGGATTGTAGGAATCGGCTCTTTGGTTTAAATCAAATTTTAACTTTGGGGATTCGAATACAAAGATCCGAACGTGATTCACATAGAATTACTAAAAGCTTACACTCATCCTACGTATTTGTCCAGCAAATAGAACTGTTAGTGTAAAGCAATCCTGTATTATATTATCATGTGGTCAACTATAACAATATAAAAACAGTATTTAATTATTTTATAAGCAAGGTAGCAGTATCTGAAGCTGAGGCATTAACTTATAAAGCACACAACACACCAACACAGATCTTAACAACGAAACAAAGTTCATTGCTACTCTGTAACACAACGCACTAATCTACATAATACACACAAACGCACATACACACAAGCAGTTTGATGAGAGTTATGATGGAGAGTGAAGAAGGATTCAACTTCTAGCATTTGCTAAGTAATTAGCATTGCAACCTGAGAGAAACCATAAAAGCAGAGAATTTCGCTATTCTTTACTACTTAAATATAGTTCACACCAGTTACAGCAATGGGTAGAAACCTTGTTTGTGTTACTTGCGTTCTGATGGAATTTTGGTTTCCTCGACTGGTCCAAAAGGGAGATCCCGGTGAAGCTGATTGGTCAGCGTAGCAACTCCAATGACGTGCTGGAATTCCCTCTTCGGCAAAGGGGGTTTCCTTACTCTCAGCGAAGCTTGTAGTCGGTTGCCAGGGAAACAGATGTTGGACGAGGCGGTTTTGTAGGTGAAGTCCTTCCTGGAGGTTCTGCAGTTATGATGAGTTGACCCGAGGGCTTGTTGTTGAAGCACAAGCAGATCGGGGGTCGAGTCGGCAGCAAGAGAAGTTCGCGGTTTGCTGCGTGATGAAACGAGGCTTCCGGCGAGGCGATGTAACGGCCACAGCATGGGAAGAGCGACGTCTAGTTAGCGACTGGCAAAGACGATCGGCTGCAAAAGACACCTAGTTTAGGTGTGGCCTACACAGTCACTGTCCAATCAGAGAAGCTAGGGAGAGGGGTCACACCCTCATTCCCTCCTCTAGGAGGCTGGCATGGCACATTGTGTGAGTGCCTTGTGTTACCTGCCTTTGACTGGAAGTTATTAAAATAAAGTTTTATAACATGGACATTTTTCATAGTATGGTTTCTTCTTATAAACCAATGCATTTGAGACTTTCCTAGCTTTCAATCAATACCAAACATGAGGTATTTTACATACATTTTGTAGATTTCATTCACCACCAATGGTTATAACTAGGGCCAGACGGAATCTGTGCACATTTTTTACTATTTCTGTGGAGTATTTTGTTAAAAATCTGCGGATTCATGCGGAATGACTTTGGGAGTATCAGAACTAAAATCTTAATATATGAAATAAAAAGTAATACCTTTTAAACATCTATTTAATGTTTACAATGTGAATCTAATTAGATCCACTTTATTTGGCAAACAAAGCAAGTCTCTCATTTAAAATATCTACTAAAACACCAAAAATAGTACATTACAAACTGTATTGTAAATAAATCACATGAATATTTTCATATTAGTCAATATTATTAGAGAAATTCATTTGAAAACTGATTCAATTTACATTTACACAAATTTACAAAAGTAAATAAACAGAATCAGTGATGGGCTAAAAATCTGCGAAAATCTGTGGAATTCTGCGCGTGCAGATTCCATGTGGCCCTAGTTATAACTCATTAACTATCCATAAAACATGTTAAACACATGGAACATGTACACACTAAAACCTACAGAAACGTAAAATAAGCATACATTGCTCAAATAAACACAGTTTAACTTGAATGTCCATTTAAACTTTGGGAGCCTTTTTTGAGCGTTCCTGAGGAATGTGTTTTCCTTTGTGACTGGGGTCACAGATGCTAACCAAAAGGACCTGCAGAGCTTATCTCAAAAGAACACTTTGGGTGGTCTTTGAGTGTAGCCTCTTTTATTGTTTTAAGATGTAGAGTTAATTAGCGAGCATTTGTGATCGTGACTGTCAAATCATCCTTTGGATAACCCTTTGCTGGATGCCCGTGGGTTGCTTTTAAAGTGAGATCAAAGTTTAATAAGAGTTGATAGAAAACGCACATGAAGGTGCTGCAAGTGATGTCACTTCCTCTGGTGGGAATATCTGGAAGGCATTAGGGCATGTCATTTATTCATTTATAAAAGTTCAGAATACAGCATTAGTATATTGATTATTTGTCAACTCTGTTATTGTGATGTTTTTCAATGAACTACTCTTTTAAAGCATCTTGAGCACAAAATGGTGTGAAATGTCAACTCTTTGTGGTTGTCTAACTCTGCTAGTGGTTTAAAAGGCTTAACAATAATTTAAAAAGCAATTTGTCACATAATCGAATGTTCCCTATTACATTTAAGCATTTTGAATTATTTCTTTTAAATAAATAATTGAATTCAGTTTGCTGTAAATTACAGTGCATCCAGAGAGTGTTAATAGCATTTCACTTTTTCCACATTTTTTATGTTACAGCCTCCAAAATTGATTAAATTCATTTATTTCCTCAACATTCGACACACTAAATTGAGGCTCAGGTACATTCTTTTTCCACTGATCATTCTTGAGATGTTTCAGCGGCTTAAATGGAGTTCACCTAGGGTGAATTCAATTGATTGGACATGAACGAAGCATGAAGACAAAGGAACTGTCTGAAGCCACATGGCTGGGGAAGGTTACAAAAAAATTTCTTCTGCACTGAAAGTTCCAATAAGCACAGTGACCTCCATCATCTGTAAGTGGAAGATGTTTGGAACCACCAGGACTCATCCTAACGCTGGCGAGCCATCTAAGCTGAGTGATCGGGGGAGAAGGGCCTCAGTCAGGGACGTGATCAATAACCTGATGGTCTCTCTGTCTGAACTCCTGTGTTCTTTTGTGGAGAGAGAAGAACCTTACAGAAGGAGAACCATCTGTGCAGCAATCCAACAATTAGGCCTGTATGGTAGAGTGGCCAGATGGAAGCTAATCCTTAGTAAAGGGGACATAGCAGCCTACCTGGAATTTGCCAAAAGGCACCTGAAGCACTCTCAGACAAAAAGAAACAAAATTCTCTGGTCTGATGAGACTAAAATTAAACTCTTTGGAGTGAAAGACAGGCGTTAAGTTTGGAGAAAACCAGACACCGCTCATCACCAGGCTAATATCATCCCTACAGTGAAGCATGGTGGTGGCAGCATCATGCTGTGGGGATGTTTTTCAGCAGCAGGAACAGGAAGACTAGTCAGGATAGAGGGAAAGATGAATGCAGCAATGTACAGAGACATCCTGAATGAAAACCTGCTTCAGAGTGCTCTCGACCTCAGGCTGGGGCGACGGTTCATCTTCCAGCAGGACAATGAGCCAAAGCACACTGGCAAAATATCAATGGAGTGGCTTCACGACCACTCTTTGATTGTTTTTGAGGGGCCCAGCCAGAGCCCAGAACCAAATTCTATTGAACATCTCTGGAGAGATCTGAAAATGGCTGTACACTGTTGCTTCTCATCCAACCTGATAGAGCTTGAGAGGTACTGCAAAGAGGAATGGGCAAAAATTGCCAAAGACAGGTGTGCCAAGCTTGTGGCATAATATTCAAAAAGACTTGAGGCTTTAATTGTTGCTAAAGGTGCATCAACAGAGTATTGATCAAAGGCTGTGAAAACTTATGCACATGTGATTTTTCAGGTTTTTTATTTTAATAAATTTGCAACAATTTCAAAAAATATTTTTTCACATTGTCATTATGGGGTTTTGTGTTTAGAATTTTTAGGAAATAAATGAATTTAATCCATTTTGGAATAAGGCTGTAACAAAATAAAATGTGAAAAAAGTGAAGCGCTAAGAATACTTTCCGAATGTACTGTAAATAAATGGAAAATGCTTGAAATTAACCTGCAATTCAATGAGTTTTAAATAGTCAACGACAATGAGGCTGAACTTGTTTAAAATAGTTTAACCTCTATTTGCAGGTTCGGAAGACAGAACCATCCAAACTGGTTTTTATTGATAACGCAGGAAGACCTCATCAACCGCATGACAATCTAAACTTCAGACTAGTTGAAGGTATTGATGAGTAAGTATTAATATTTATTACTTTTAATACTATAAAGACATCAGAGGTCATGTATGCACTTCCTGCAGATTTCACGGCCAACTTTTCTTCAACATAAATTTTAAGTAACTCTAAACAGTTTTCCCTGGTCCTGGAGAGAAAGGATTTGTGAATTGCAGTTTAACAATGCAACTGATTCTATAGATCATATAACTGATAACCTATGACAACAAATGTAGTATGTCCAGATTTAATTCATCCTATATACATTATATTTTTTAATAGTACTTACCAACTGTGGTCTCTATGGACTGATTTCACGTGGCCACCATTTAAAAAGTGAAGAAACGCGGAAGTATCGCCTGAGTCACACAGGAACGTTGTGTACCTGGCTGTATATCTTATCAGCGAAGAGAAAGTGACACAAATTTATCATTTCACCGCCTTCCGAGTGACCCGAAGGTCCCTTCCAACAGAATAGTGAAAATAAAGAAAGATCAGGCCTCATTTTCGGCTAAGTTAAGGGAAATGGTACCAGTTAGCTAAAGTCTTCTTTCCCAAACACACGTTTTAGATGTCATTTATCAAACTCAAGTTAATGAACTAATTCTTTCACTATATTTATAAAAAAACATTTACTGCTAACATTTAAACACTGCTTAATGCGTCCTTAAACACTGCTGATTTGCCAAAGTATTCACCAGTGCTCACCAAAAATGAATGTGATTCTGTGAATGTGAGGTCCTCAGATCACCGCACTTCACCGTTGTTATCAGAGCAAACACAGACGAGCAATCCGCTGATCTTCACAGGTTTAAAACGATCTAGTGTCTTTGTATCTGTGTTCGCACTCGGTGAAGAGCGGTGAACTGATGACCTTCACGACCAATCACAGTAATTTCTGTTAAGCACTGGTGAGTGCTATGGCAAAGCAGCTGTGTTTATGAACGCGCTCAGTGGCACTTAAATGTTAGCGGGAAATGGACGTGTTTAAAATGTCAGTAGTGGGACAACACGAGGGTGTGCTACAGAGGACTGCATTATTTTATTGCTCAGTGGATTACATAGGCTGAAGCAGGGAAGCGTCCTCCACTTCCAGGTTTTTTCCAACAGCAGCCTCGCTTTTATTTTTTTAAAATGGCGGCCAGATGAAATAAGCATATTATACAGTTCGCAAGACTTCAAACTGTGTCAGAAAAGAGATGCAACTTTGTTTATTAATTGCCAATAACAATATATGTGGCGGCACGATGGCACAGTGGATAGTGCTGTCGCTTCACAGCAAAAAGTTTGCCGGTTCGAGCATCAGCTGGGTCAGTTGGCATTTCTGTGTGGAGTTCTCTCGTGTTGGTGTGGGTTTCCTCCAGGTGCTCCAGTCCAAAAATTTGGTATATGTGAATTGATTAACCTAAATTGTTCGTAGTGTATGTGTGCGAATGAGTGTGTATGGGTGTTTCCCAGTGATGGGTTGCAGAAGGAAGGGCATCCGCTGCGTAAAATACATGCTGGATAGGTTGGCGGTTCATTCTGCTTTGGCGAACTCTGATTAATAAAAGGACTAAGCTGAAAAGAAAAATACTGTGACCCAGCCAAGGCTCAAACCAACAACCGTCTTGCTGTGAGGTGACAGAGCTAACCACTGTGCCACCATGCCAGCCCGTCTGAATGTTAATTTTGGTCATTTTAAAATGCCTCAACCAACACAACTAAAACAAGTTTAATGTTATTTGGTAGCATTACCTCCCCGAACTGTAATCAGCTGCTCTCCAAAAGAACAGTTTTGCACTTCCAAAAGCCACCACACGTTCATTGCGTTTCGTCTTCTGAGGCACAAGTTGTTTATTGTATAAGAAACTAGCCCCACAGTGTCTTTTCCTTCTACAATTCAATTTTCTGTGATGATATTTGGTGCCGGTTTATCAGGAAGTGACGATTTTGTTCGAATTTGAAGTTTAAGTTTAATAAGTTTAATTCGTATCTTTGGATAGAAACATTGTTACTGGCTCTGAACTAGCACCTAGTTCAATCTGGTGAAAGAAAAAGGTATACCTGATCAGCATATTCAAAGTGTCTGTGTTACTGTTATTGACAGGTTTCCTGAGAAGGCTGTTTCAGTGCTGCGGTCAGGATGTCTGGAGAAGATGCTCCTTCACTCCCTGTCTGTGGATCAGGAATTTTGGATAAGCAGAGGAGAGGCGTCCGGACTTAAATCCCTCATCCAGTGCATAGAACAAAGAGCTAAGGCCCTGCTCCAGCACATACAAGAGAATAACCTCAGACTAAACAGAGATCTGTAAATCTCTTATGTTGCAAATAACCAAATACTGAATTCTCAGAATGGGCGGCACGGTGGCACAGTGGGTAGCGCTGTCGCATTACAGCAAGCAGGCCACTGGTTCAAGCCTCGGCTGGGTCAGTTGGCATTTTTGTGTGGATTTTGCGTGTTCTCCGCTTGTTTGCTGGGGTTTCCTCCGGGTGCTCCGGTTTCCCCCACAAGTCCAAAGATATGAGCTATAGGTGAATTGGGTAAGCTAAATAGGCCATAGTGTATGTGTGTGAATAAGAGTGTGTGGTGTTTCCCAGTGATGGGTTGCAGCTGTTAGGGCATCCGCTGCATAAAACATGCTGGATAAGTTGGTGGTTCATTCCGTTGTGGTGATCCCGGATTATCAAAGGGTCTAAGCCAAAGAGAAATGAATGAATGAACGAATGAATGAATTCTAAGATGGCATCTTTTATGGAATCTTTTGCATCGATTTCAGTCGTCCAAATTCATTTATGGGCTTGTCTCAAATATGTTTGTTGTGCTCTTTAGAAAGTCAAGCAAAGCATGTTAGATGGCTGAAATGAGAGGAAGCAGTATATATTTGCATGGATTTTTGAGGTGATTTCCCTAATCAGGCTTGACAGTCCTTGAACTGTGATTAACTGATGCTCTCAGTGTCTGAGAGAAGAGATTCCAGATGGTCATTTGCAGAGCAGGACTCATGTAGAGGGCCATCACTGTGAAGAGACTTGCACCATGTCCTAATCAGATACAAAGCAAAAAGAATTCAACACAAGGTTTTTTTTTTTGTACTAATTGTAACGGTGCTGTTTGTCTGTATGCTCTAACATGGTGTACAACAGGCATGCTCAACCCTGTTCATAGAGATCTACACAGTAAAAAATGCAGGATTCCACACAATTCATTCATGTTGTCCCAACACAAATTAAGTTAACACTTTTAACTAATTTATGTGGATTGAACATAAAAAAATTAAGTTGTCCCAATGAAATCTTAAGAATTGTGTTGTTTCAGCTCATTTAAATAAGTAGTTTGTTATATATATATTTGAGTGTACAGTACTTGATAAATGCAGGCAGTTGTGTTTGATCAGGGTTGGAGCTGAAATCTGGCAGAGCTCCAGGGACAAGGTTGGTCACTCCTGGTGTACAGTGTGGAAATATAAATTTATATAATCTAGTTCCAAATTAGCAATAATCTATAAATAACTGAAAAGTTAAGAGTTTTTTTTTATTATTAGTTTTTTTATTTTTTTATTACTGGCTGTGCCAAAGTGACGCAAATGCTAAAGGCATAGTCTCAAGGACTCTTCTTTAGTCTTTGGGTGATACTTTCAAGCTGGTCAACTGGCCGGACGGGTTCTGACTCCAGCACATCATTTTTAAACTTTGTTTTCATGCTAATATTAATCGTGAATGGGTTCTGATGAGATCAGGGCTGGAAAGGCAATTTACCCTGCTGACAACAACACTTCATTTGCATGCTTTGTTTAGGTTTGTCCCCACCTACATGTATCAATGTCTGTATTTTGAAACTGAGTGCTTGACTGCACTAGTTCAGAGTTCTTTCGATGATGCCACAGTGATGCGGAGTGCTAAAAAAAATTCTGGGTAACACTTTATTTTGATGGTCCATTTGTTGAATTTAAGTTACATTGCATCTACATGCCAACTACTTCTCATTCGAACATACTGTAAGTAGACTGTTGACACGTACTTGCACAGTTTCTTACAGTCAGTTAAATGTCTGTTGAAGGACTGTTAAATGTCTGTATCAACAGATTTTAAGCAGACAGTCTAATACTCAAATAGACCATCAAATTAAAGTGTTACCGGATTCTGCTTTGAAGATACCCTGGTTTTTGGCTCATCTTAGAAAATTCACAACAACAGCATGCACTCAAAAATGATGCTTACTGTTTGTTCAATCCTATTTAAAATAAGCTGAAACAACACAATTCTTGAGGTTTTTTTTGGGACAACGTAATTGTTTTATGTTTAATCCACTTAAATTTGTAAAAACTAATTAGTTAACTTAATTCCTTTGTGTTGTCCTAACACAAATTGATTGTGTGGAACCTAGTATTTTTTAGTGTGTGATGTTACAAGATTCCATTGACAAGCAACATA
>CAIGQQ010034599.1:4422358-4446403 GCA_903798035.1 Danio albolineatus | reverse complement strand
TTTTTTTTTTTTTTGCTGCTTATTCAAACTACTTATTTAAAATGAGCTTAAACAGGACAACTTAATAGTTTTATGTTCAATCGACCTATATTTGTTTTTAAAAAAAAGATGTGAACCTAATGTATTTTTATTGACACAACATGAACAGAAGCACTACACTCCAAACAAATGTGTTTAGAATGTAATAAACAAGTATTAAATGTCATTAACATTATTAAACCTACATTGGAGAGTGACTAATGTTGTTGGACTGTGCTGAATCAACACTAATATATATATTTAATGGCCAACTATGATGAAAATCATCTTTTGTATACTGTTTGGACAGAACTGTGTGTATGTACTGTATAGTGTGCACAGTCATATTGGGATGATATAAAGACAAAAAGTCTTTTTTTTTTTTATTTCCTAACATTAAGGGCCGACCGCAAATTGACGTATAGGAGTGCGGTTTCCCCGTCCACCGAATTGATTGACAGCCACATACTAACATATGTCTCTGAAGTAACGCGTATAATCATATCAACAAGACAGGATGTGCGCAATGCAAGCAGGATTAAAAGATCTGGTAACACTTTATTTTGATGGTCCATTTGAGTATTAGTAGACTGTCTGCTTAATATCTGTTGATACAGACATTCAACAGACATTTAACTGACTATAAGAAACTGTCCAAGTACTGCACATGTCAACTTACACTAACCCTAACCCCAATTTAACAGTCTACTTTTAATCTAATGAGAAATAGTTGGCATGTAGATGCAATGTAACTTAAATTCAACAAACAGACCATCAAAATAAATTGTGAACAAAGATCTGTTCAGCACTCTGTGATCATCATCAAATGTGATTAAGTTTTACAAGTTTAAGACATTCTTGAAACAGTGCATGTTTGTAATGAATTATTCAGCTTTACTTCATCACCACAGCTGATTGTCAGTGCAACTATAAAAGAAGATGCTTCAGTGCCAGTTTGTGGACATTAAATCAGGTTTATTAACATAACGAATATTCATACAGCAGTGGATATTATTGTATGTAAAGCTAAAAGCGCATGCTGTCTGTGTGTGTGTGTGTGTGTGTGTGTGTGTGTGTGTGTGTGTGTGTGTCTGCTGTATAGTGTTCAAAGCAGAAAATCCCAACATTCTAAAAGGTATAACAAATAATCTGATGGGTGTTTTGAGCTAAAGCTTTACAGACACATTCTGGAGACACAAAAGACTTATCTTAAATCTTTAAAAAGGAGTAAAATAGTTGCCCTTTATACTATAAACACATGTTTGCTTGTTATTTTATCTGCTGGCACTTTCAATGTGGCAATAAATGTCACGTAAAATTGTATTGAAAGTCAGATTGGTAACATTCAATCAGTATCAGAGATTATCATTCTCATTGTAGTTTATGCTGTTGTTTAGCCACAGTGCTGCAGAAATAGAACTGGAACCTTTGGGCATTGCTTTCACAGACGGTTTGACCAATATAAATATTTTAAAGATATGTAATATTTAATGTACAATTATAAGCAAAAGAAAGGGCTACCCATGCATGCACAACCTTTGTAGAAAAGGACAGGATGCAAAACTGAACAAATCATAAGGGTTTCTTTTGTACTGAGACAAAAGAAATTACACTTTTGTATCTTTCTGTACATGTACTAAGCCACTGGGCTATTTTATACTAACTTTACCAAAGAAAAATACCTTTTCCATGGCATTACTTCAACATCAACATTATCATGCTCATAGATAGATTGCATTTCTATGACTTATTCAACCAATATAACATAGTTAAATTAATTATTATCAAATTATGGATGTGACGATAACAACGGGAGGTGAGGATCCAAGTGCAGTTATGTTTAATAAACAAAACAGTATAGCAACTTACAGGGCGAATCCAAAAAATCATAGTCAGGCAAGCAAAAAAATCACAAGGGCTGGCGGCAGGCAAGAGTAACAGAGAGCAAGGGCTATGGTCAAAACACAGATAAACAGGAACAAAGAAACGCGTTGTAAAGTCACTAAAACAGATTGCAATACTCAGTGTCGACTGAGAGTGTGTGAGCTGCATTTGTAGTGTAAGTAATCAGTCATGATGGTCCTCCGCTGGTGTGTGTGCAATCAGTTGTGATATGGAGCAGGAGAGTGTGTGTGTGTGTGCTGCATGACTGGAGATGTAGTCCAAACATGGCCGATCTGTAGTTCCCGGAAGCATGAGTGAACCAGCAAACTCTGATAGCGGAGAGATCGCTGGTGATCTTGACAAACTATCAAATACAATGACTACATTCAGATTCACATTCAGATTAAAGGAAGTCTTATAGTATTACCATCTGCTGTTGACATTTTAGACATTTCTTTTAATGAAAAGAGTTAATTTAGTAGCCATTTTGTTTTTCTATGGATGCTACATGCTAATGCAACCTACTTTTTACCATATATATTTGTTGTTATTGACATCAAGGTAGAGCACTTGTATTGTAGGCATACAAAATACAATGTTAATTTTACATTTTTAATTAAAGAACCCCTATTATGGGTTTTTGAAAATGAGCTTCCATGTAATGTATAACACAGCACTAAGTGAATGAAAACAGCTGAGGTTTAAATCTGAAAGTTCACTGTGTTTAAAATGATTGATTATTTAGTGAAATAGGTGACTCGGGGTCGACTAAATGAATCAAATTGGGTTCGGATCTTTTGCTTGATCGCATTGATGTCGACAGGGTACATCACCAGACTGATCATGACACGAAGAAGACAATCACTGACAGATGGATATTCGGCTGTGGGGAATAATGGATTAAAGTTAATTTTCACAACAATACCACAGTATAGCCAACCTAGTGCTGTGTTTCTTTCTGTCAATTTTCTGGTGATTGATACAATAACCTATGCTGCAACACAGGACTCATCGGCAGTTTGATATTGAAGGAACAGCAGAGACTATGGGACTCTATCAAACTTTGACAGAGACTTTGTCCGTGACTGTTACAGTACAAATGGACCAGTTTCTTCTTCCTCCGGATCAGTTTAAGTGTAATAAAATAAGTGTGATAAGTGTAAGTGTAATAAAAATTGTTGCTTCATTTTGTGAAGTTTGCAAAATATGTGTTTAATTGTGTGTTATAAGTTGTAATCGCCCCGTGCTGCTTGTAATCGTATCTATTATAGATCAGTGCTTGTACTGTATCTCTCAGGTTAAATCTTTATGGGGCTGTTCACATATCACGTCCAAAACCATGTTAAAAACGTGACCCGTGCTTCTTCCTTTACCAATTTAAATACGTTTCTGAACTTGCGATCCTTTGCTGTTTGTTGCTATGGGCACCATCTGCTGTTCCTCATGCATGGCATGGTCAATTTTCAAAATAGGTAAACTTTTGCGACTGTGTGGATTAGTACTGAATAGTGTCGTTATTTCTTGGGGTTACGTTTAAGAGTAGAGTAATATGCTGGTGTTTAACTGCATTGCTTTAATGCACTCCTGCATAGGGCTCTCACATACTTTCTGCTACTTCATACTGTAGCCGTGGTGGGCATTTCTCTCTGTCTCGCGCTGAACACAGTCAACCAATGACAATAGACTGGGTCATAAGTCCAATCAGTGCAGATTAGCTTCTCGCTATGAAGGGGGTTAGGAACAAATGAATCGCTGAACGAATCATATGGAAGTCGCTGGGATAATTAGGTAAAAATAAATGAATATTATAAGACAATGAACATGTTTTTTGACCTTACACCCATATCCGCTTGTAGTTAGAGACCCTCAAAAAAAAAAAAACTCAAAAGGGCATATGTAAGGGAATTTGTGGATGTCAAATGGTCATTAAGGTCTTGACTGATTTTTGATGTCGTTTTGATGGCATGGTTTGAGGAAAGATCATTTACACCACAGTTTCTAAATCATTTTGTCTTTTTTTCTTTTTTCTTCAATAAACTAACCTGCTTTAGATGATTTACCAAAATATAATCAAGTGAAAAAGTTAGGACACCCTACTGAATTTATTGAATTAGACTTATCAGGACATATTACTAATAATAAATACAGTGAAGGAAAAAATTTATTTGAACTCCAGCTGATTTTGTAAGTTTGTAAGTAACAAAGAGATGATCAGTCTATAATTTCAATGGTAGGTTTATTTGAACAGTGAGAGACACAACAATAACAAAACATTCCAGAAAAATGTGTTTCAAAAAAAGTTAGAAATTAATTTGCATTTCTGTGAATGAAATAAGTATTTGATCCCCTATCCATAAGCACGATCTCTGGCTCCCAGGTGGATCTTATACAGGTAACGAGCTGACATTACCAGCCCTCTCAGCTCGTTACCTGTATAAAAGAGACCTGTCCACAGAAGCAATCAATCAATCCAGATTCCAAACGCTTCACCATGGCCAAGACCAAAGAGCTTTCCAAGGATGTCAGGGACAAGATTGTGGACCTACACAAGGTTGGAATGGGCTACAAGACTATCGCCAAACAGCTGGGTGAGAAGGTGACAACAGTTGGTGCAATTATTCGCAAATGGAAGAAACATAAATTAACTGCCAATCTCCCTCGGTCTGGAGCTCCATGCAAGATCTCACCTTGTGGAGTTTCAATGATAATGAGAACAGTGAGGAATCAGCCCAGAAGTACTTGGGAGGAACTTGTCAATGATCTTAAGGCAGCTGTTACTGTGCTTCAAATGGCTTTTGGGTTCAAATACCGACTTGTACAAATACTCTGAAATAATGATTTTATGTATTTTAATCATGTTACTGTTTTATGCTGTAGTCTAGATAAGATACAGCTGCAGATACCCCATCAATATACCATCATTTTTGTAACACTGTATAACAATATTTGATATTTTGTACAGTACTGTGATGGTTGGGTTTAGGTTTTGGGTAGACATTAATAAAATAAAATAAATTGGAAATTTAGGTGCCACGGTGGTCTAGTGGGTAGCATGTTCGCCTCACAGCAAGAAGGTCGCTGGTTCGATCCCCGGCTGGGCCAGTTGGCATTTCTGTGTGGAGTTTGCATGTTCTCCCCGTGGTTGTGTGGGTTTCCTCCGGGTGCTCCGGTTTCCCCCACAGTCCAAAGACATGCGGTACAGGTGAATTGGGTGAGCTAAATTGGCCATAGTGTATGTGTGTGAATGAGAATGTATGGATGTGTTTCCCAGAGATGGGTTGTGGCTGGAAGGGCATCCGCTGCGTAAAACAAATGCCGGATAAGTTGGCAGTTCGTTCCGCTGTAGCGACCCCGGATTAATAAAGGGACTAAGCCAAAAAGAAAATGAATGAATGAATGAAATCGGTAATTTAATGAATAATATAAATAAATCTTGTTAACTTCTGGCCGCAACCGTGTCTGATCTAGCAACAACCCCGTTTTATAACCAAAACAAGACATTTAATCACAAAGTGTTTATTCGGATGTCAGACTAATGTTGAAACAAAACGATACAAGAACACAGCAATTCAAACTGACATTAAAGCATTTTAAAATAGCTGTATCAGCCTGGACTTGAACCCGCTGAAGCAGTGCAATACATAGAAAATGACCACTAGGTGTCAACATAGAGTGGGGTTTCAAAACGTTTCGAAGCTTAGACACATTTTCTTCGACTGCTTCAGTGTTTCACAAAGCCTCACTTTGCCCACCACTAGTCTGCACCTGTAGTACCGCACCTGTGCGGTGATAATGAAACCTGTCGGAGAGACAGAAGCGAAGAGAACCACAACAGAGGCATATACAACAAAGAAAAAAACCTCACTACTTAATACAAAAATTGTCTTATTTTATTGTTTTAATAAATGAAAGAAATACAGGACACACATCATTATACCTTTTAAGTTATTTGATTAGCGAGACCTGACTTATTTTTGTTATTAGTAGATTTTATTTCCAAATCTTGAACTTTAAGACCTTAAGATCAGATATTTGTTTAATGTCCTCATATCGAATACTAGTAATTTAATGGGGAATCATTGTCACATGATTGTATATAAAGTTAATATCTAGTATGTACGTGGCTTTTGCATTAATAACTGTTGCCTAATTAAATGGTCATTCTTTTTCGGAATGTGGAAGAGCACATGATCTGATTAATCGCAGCTGGTCTCTCATCCGTAATCCGCAATAATCCAATCAGACTGATTCAAGCCTACAATAAATAGACTGATTACACCCTACTGCTTATCTTCATTTTGGAAAAATCCCCCCTTTCACCCCATCTCCTCCTTTTCATCCTTTACCAGAGGGAACTCTCAAGACCTGCCCAATCAGGACCTGACATGCTCCTTGACCAAACTGCTCATTGAAATAATGTAAATTTTGAAACATTTATTGTTTGAATGTGAATAGTGTGTTTATTTTGCACACATCAATGCAGTTTCGAGATCTTGAGTGTCTTTCTTTATGTTCGAGAACAAATGCAAAGTTTATAATGATTCAAAGACATATTGAACAGAAATCAGTTCTTCAAATCAAATGAACAGAGACCGAAGCCACTGGTTTAAAGTGGCAATATCAAGACCATCTGTTCGTGAGCTGATCTTGTCACTTCTTATAAGCCTCATACTGATCGCGCATCGGAGATTAGGAGCACGCCAAGGGAGAAAAATAAATGATATCAGCGAAACATTAAATCTTCCTTTCATCCAGTTTAAATTCCCACAGGTCTCATTTACATTTGCCTAATGTGGGCCAGAGACTCCTGCCTGTGTTCTGCTTCCAATTTCACTTCAAAGTAGCTTTGACTGCTTCTTTTTAGACTTGGGAAAAAGAGTTCACCAAAACAGCGGAGATATTTTAACCCCTGTGAACATTGGATTTGTTTAGCATAAATGCTGAATGCACGGATATGTTATATACTTGATGACTCAATATTATATTTCTAACTGCAAGGATTTTGAGTGTTGTGAGAAAAGGCGAGTAAAATATGTCATCAAGTGTCTCTAAAGGCAAAATTCCTATAAAACCAGTACATATTGGTGGCACAATGGCTCAGCGATTAGCACTGTCGCCTCACAGCAAAAAGATTGCTGCTTCGAGTCTCGGCTGGGCCAGTTGGCAATTTAGTAGGGAGTTTGCATGTTTTCTGTGTTCACGTGGGTTTCACTTTGTTCATCAACTCCCAGTAGCTCAGGGGATATGTGACCCACCTCTCACGCCAGACACCTGGGTTCTATCCTAGACTCTGATGGAGTGTATTGTGTGTATGTGTATATAGTGTATCATCTGTGCATATGTATAGAGTGCATCATTTTGTGTGTATATGTATAGAGTGTATCATGTGTGCATATGTATAGAATGCATCGTTTGTGTTTGTGTGTGTGTATGTGTATATATATATATATATATAGAGAGAGAGAGAGAGAGAGAGAGAGAGAGCGTATCATGTGTGCATATGTATGGTGGTTTCATCAACTTCCAATAGCTCAGTGCCTGAAACACTTCATAAACATTGTTCGAAAGGAGCATAATTGGGCAGATGCAACTTTTTCTAGTATTTTAGACATAAATGGAAGATTTGAAATAGGCCTATAATTAGCTAAGTTGCTGTATATGTAAAGAGTGCATCATTTGTGTGTGTGTCTATATGTATAGAGTATGTCATGTGTGCATATGTATGGTGGTAACGTTGGTAAGGTTCACCAACTTCCAGTAGCTCAGTGGATACATGACTCACCTCTCATGCCAGAGACCCGGGTTCTATCCCAGACCCTGACAGGAGTGTATATGTATGGAGCGTGTGTGTATATGTATGGTGTGTATATGTAATTGCATGTATATGTATGGAGTGTATCCTGTGTGCATATGTATGGTGTGTTTATGTATCAGTGTGTATATGCATGGAGTGTATTATCTATGCATATATGTACGGAGTGTGAATCATGTGTATGTATAGAGTGTATCCTGTGTACATATGTATGGAGTGTGTGTGTGTATGTATATGTATGGAGTGTATCATCTGTGTATATAAGTAAGGAGTGTGTATCATGTGTCGAGTGTATCCTGGGTGCATATGTATGGAGTGTATCGTGTGTGTATGTATGGAGTGTATATATGTAAAGAGTGTATCATGTGTGCATATGTAGGTTGGTTAGGGCCATCAGACCCTGACAGGAATGTATATGTATAGAGTGTATCGTGTGTGTATGTACCGTACATTTATTGGTATGAGCCAAGGTTAGCAATCTGTCACAAATATAATAACTTTCTCTTTGCAGGTATGCATTTATGATTTTTATGTTGACAATGTAATATGAGGATTGTCACGGTTGATATGCTGGTTTTTCTAATTGTGAGAGTTATTTTTTTTTATTCTATATCAGCTTTCTCTTTCCTATCTCCTAGTCCTTCCTCGCTCTCGCTCCGTTTCCTTTCTTTTCCACCTTTTCCCTGAACCGAAGAGTCAACATTTTTTGGTATGAGCTGAGGCTAGTGATCTGTCACAAATATAATAACATTCTCTGTGCAGACTCAAAATGGCGTCTCGCTATTAACAACACAACACACAACGCAGATCACAAGAAAGTCTGGTTACACAAACACTTGTGCTATAGGTGAATTGGGTAAACTAAATTGGCGGTAGTGTATGACTGTATGAATGCGAGAGTGTATGGGTGTTTCAAGTACTGGTTGTGGCTGGAGTGGACATGGAGTGTATCGTGTGTGTGTATATGGAGTGTATTGTGTATGTATGTGTATGTGTATAGAGTGTATCATGTGCAGTGTTGGGAGTAACGCGTTATAAAAGTAATGTATTACAGTAATGTATTACATTTTCCTGTAACGCAGTAGTGTAAGGCATTACTAATGCATTTTCAGTAATATTTTACTCGGTACATGTTCAGTAACGCGTGCGTTACAACAAACTTTTCGCCCGCAAGAGATTAACAAATAAAAATAGCGAAGTTGTATTTCCTGTTCGTGGTTATGAATATACGCGCGCGTGTGTTGTCATTAATCTCCCTCTGGATATTGGGACTTTTTACTTTTGACGCGGAATGATTTCAGCTTCTGAGCTCGAGGTTCGAGGCTATTAGCTCAGCCCGGTGCGCAGTAATCTTAAACCCTAACACACAGCGGAAAAGCGGAAAATTGACTCGCGAGATGGACGTAAGTGCATATGGTGTTATTTTTAATGACAAACGTATTCATGTAATACGACCGAGCGAACGCGCACCGGTTTCTCCTCGCGTGCACTCAAAACACGGCTGCTCACGTGCGGCTGATGTGCTCTGGCTCCGTTAGATGATGCAGACTCACAAGTTGTGCCTTACGTTTCCTCCTCTTTTTGTGCGTTTGCTCTCCAGAGATTATTTTATCTTATACTATATATCCAGAGATATTTCTACACTATTTACCTACAGGTTGGTAAATTCTAAAATAAATACTAGTGTTTTTGAGTGTTAGGTATACTGTTTTAGGCTAGTATAATTTAAAACTTGTTAATGAATGCTTCAGCATACTGTAGTATTAGGAATAGTGAACTGATAAAATGAAATACAAAGTGTAGTTTTACTACAGTAAAGTGTGGTGAATTGTAGAATAATATACACTATAATATTGTAAGAAAAAAACTACAGCACTGGGTAATTTGTTTATATTTCACTTGCTGTGTTACCATAGCAACTATAGTATTACCACAACAGATTCATTCAAGTACTTTACTATAGTAATGTTCAAAACACTGTACATGCCAATAGACGTGTTCAGGGGCCCTGTGGAGCAGCTTTTCCTCAAAATGAAGAGGACGACAGGGAAAATGATCTCCAAAATCTCATCAACAATGTGGAAGAGCACATTTTATTGATTTGAAGAGTAAATAGTACAGTAGGCTATAATACCTTATCAAGTTTTTCCTATATTCTATTAGTAACATTTCTGCTTGCGTTATATTTTTGTTTAAATGTTTTTATTTGATTAGTATGGTGCAACTTTTTTTTAAATAAAATATATTCTTTGCACTCAACATCTATTCACTGTGTCTTTAATTGTTGGAAACTGGAAATATCTCATATAACACACAGCCAAAAATGTTTTGGTTTATTATTATATAAAAATGTATATGTAAGTCTATTTTAGTATTTTGGTTATTAATAATAGTGGACAAATATAAATCATATCAAAAAGCATGAAAGGAAGAAGGAACACAAGACACTCATTGTGAGTCTGCATATAATCTCACTGAGCGAGCAGTGTACTGAGAGCACGGAAGAAAATGTATGCATGAGCAGTGCATATTTGAGAGAGCGTGAGGAAATTTGCGCGCAAGCAGTCCACAAACAGGAAATCTGTGCACAGGCATTATATTGAGAAAGCTATGTTCATCACGCTCACTTTGTGCAGGACAGTTTTGTATTGTGAGCCACTTAAATTTAAAGTGAATAAAATAATTGCAACAATAAGAAAAAAAAATCTGCATCTTGTCATGGCATTGGAGTTTACATATAGGCCTGTAGTGTCAAATATGAATATAGTTAAGCTATTCAGAGATATTGCCAGATAATCACTTTACCTCTACCATACTTTTAACAGACTTGGATCATTTGTGATTCTGGCTTCCATGCTTTCTTGCATTGTCTTGAGCCTTCACATTGCCAATTATACACTATATTGTTAGTAGCCTGGATACATCACAGTCATTCTGCTACATCATATCGCTTTCTACTGGATGTAAAATGCTCTGCAGTACGTTTTGTCATTTTAGAATGTTAAGTTCTAATTCTGTAGTTGTTTTGGTGAAAGTAACTAAAAAAGTAATATGTAGTCATGTAACATATTACAATTTTGAGACAGTAATATTGTAAGGTAAGGGATTACATTTATATAACAGTAACAAGTAATCTGTAATGTATTACAGCTTTAAAGTAACTTGCACAACACTGATCATGTGTGTGTATGTATGGAATGTATCGTGTGTGCATATGTATAGAGTGTATTTTGTGTGTAAAGATATGGAGTGTATATGTATGGAGTGTGTATGTGTAAGGTCTATCAGATTCATCAACTTCCAGTAGCTCAGTGGTTATGTGACTAACCTCTCATGCCAGAGACACGGGTTCTATCCTGGACTCTGACGTATATGTATGGAGTGTGTATATGTATCATCTGTGCATATGTATCGAGTGTATCATGTATGCACATAGAGTGTATCCTGTGTGCATGTGTATAGAATGTATTGTGTTTATATGTATAGAGTGCATAATTTGTGTGTGTATATGTATAGAGTGTGTCATGTGTGCATATATATGGTGGTTAGGTTCATCAGGTCATGAGACCCTGACAGGAGTGTTTTGTGTGTGTATATGTATGGAGTGTGACCCCAAAATGGTGTTTCTTAATTTTGATGACGTCCTTTCCACAGGTTAGTAGTAGGCTAATGTAATGTTAATTGCAGAATGTAAATCTTGCATTCATGCTAACAAACAAATGATCAAAAAGAAATATATTAATGCAATTCAATTTAAATATCTTTTCAGCTTAGTCCCTTTATTAATCTGGGGTCACCACAGCGGAATGAACCACCAACTTATCCAGCATATGTTTTACGCAGCGGATGCCCTTCCAGCTGTAACCCATCTCTGGGAAACATCCTTACACACTCATTCTCACACATACTACAGACAATTTAGCCTACCCAATTCACCTATATCACGTCTTTGGAATTGTGGGGGAAACCGGTGCACCCGGCGGAAACCCATAAGACCACGGGGAGAACATGCAAACTTCACACAGAAATGCCAACTGTGAACAAGCTACCCACTACAAGCTACCCACTGGCGCCCAGTTTGTTGTTGATTTAGAAATAAGTTATATTGATTACACATTACATATATTATCTGCATAATGCTAACAGCTTGTCACCCTGTGATAAGCACAGTTATTCGGCAAAATTAATGTTAAAGTGAGCGGCGTTTGTCTGACAGGTCCATTTGTGAAAGTAGCACCCTCCCAATAGATACTGGATAAGGTGAAATGGCCAAGCATCCAGCCCTGAAATATACAACTCATTAAATCTCCAAGTGATTTTACAAGAGAAAAGTTAAAGGCCTACAAGTCTTTGGATGCCTACAGTTTTGTTCTGTGTGGTCATGTGCAATAAATAATGTTCCATGATTACCAGATTCAAAACTATGTAGTGCTAAAAACCCAGGTTCTGCCTAGATAATTTCAAGGAAAGAAGACGGAACTGTACCAGGCCTTTGTAAACATCAACAAGCAAAACAACTGCATTCTGACAGCAAACTGCACCTGTATGGGTGCAGGGTATGTGGACGTACATTTTTACGTTTTATTCGAAATATTCAGCTTCCACAGTTAAATTCACCATATGTAACTGTTTTTGCTGAAATCATTGTTGCAATCAAAAGTGTGATGTGTATGATTCAGCATAGCTTGAACTTACCTGATATGAAATGGGAACCGCAGAGCCCAGCATTTTTAATTAGGTCCTCATCACTCACATGACACTCACGTCACGTTCAGCTCTTATGATGGCAGTTAGCCGTCTGCAGTTGGCATTAAAAGCAGTGTGGTGTACGGTAAAATTTAGGTGTTCTACTTTTGGACTTTTCAAATTTGGCATCCTTCCGCACAACACAACATGTTTGCTATTGCAACCTGTCTTTTTTGCAACCGCAGTTGAACTTGTGTGACGTCATGTGTGATGTAGGTTGATAATTCATCTATTGATGAATAAACATCACCACATGTTGAAAGAATCAAGCATCCATTGGCTAAATTCTCCTTCAGTCAAACTAGGAAGTAACTACTAGCTAAGAGCATTCCTTATGTGAAAATAAGGGATCCAAAGTTAAAGACCAATAAATTAATCTCATTTATTATGATTATTTTGTTTGATTACATTAAATAAGGTGTCACTTTAAAATACAGCATAATGTTATAATGAAAGCATTCGATTGCTTTCCTAACGTTTTATGTTAATTTAGGACAAATTAGTTGAGTTTGGAAAAAAAACCCACCAAGATCAACATCTTTAGATGTTGTTATTATGTGTTAATGTCTGTTCAAACACGCACCCAAAACACAGACTTTTGCTCTGCTTCAAATCCCGTGTACAGAATCCGTTTGGGAAACAGCGTCTATTTATCACTATGGAGCATGTCAGCTGAGTCCCGTACTGCATTATGACTGTTTTGTGGGTTGCATAGGAGGAGCGACGGCACCTGTAATAAAATGGAAAGGGAATCCTGCCATTTTAATGTTTATTTCAAAGAGTTTCATGCCTAAATAAACCAAAAGCACAGAACAGACTCACATTTAAGAGCAAGGGGCGGCCCCTGGTGGTTCGGCGGTATGGGTTGCGTATAGGGAGGATCGGCTCTTTAATGTTTATTGTCACCCGTCGCAGAACGACTGAAAATACAGGAGAAATACGGGAAAATACCTTTATGGGATGGTAGCGGGATAGAGTTGTAAAATTCGGGAGAATACTGGGAAAAACGGGAGGGTTGACAGGTATGGCTAAGAGTGACTTACAGATAGAATATGCAGAGCATACAAAACACTCAACAGCTTTTTTTTTAGATTTTAGTAACTATAACTTTGACTTTTCATTGAGTTTGTGGTCTCATTTTATTTGTAACACTGTAAGCTATGACATTGATTTGGTTTTAACTACAAAGATTCCAATTTCGCCCGTAAGTAAGAATGTAAACAATAAATCTCTGGATGAAATGGTGACATCACCAAATGAATAACCATCCACAATTCAACACAGTTGTGTCTGTGGACTAAATGTGTTCGATGGGATGTTGTTCTGTGGACTCTAACCATTCAAAATAAACCGTGATGTACTGGAAAAATGCGTGTGTGTCTTGTTATTTCAATGATATTTACTCCATATCTAATAAGTGTTTTCTGTACAACCTACGCAAAAAACATCCTTTGGTAACCCTTTATTTTGATGGTCCATTTGAGTATTAATAGACTGTCTACTTAATATCTGTTGATACTGACATTCAACAGACATTCATTCATTCATTCATTCATTTTCTTTTCGGCTTAGTCCCTTTATTAATCCGGGGTCGCCACAGCGGAATGAACCGCCAACTTATCCAGCATTTGTTTTATGCAGCGGATGCCCTTCCAGCTGCAACCCATCTCTGGGAAACGTCCATACATACTCACTCACAAACACACACTATGGACAATTTAGCTCACCCATTTTACCTATACCGCATGTCTTTGGACTGTGGGGGAAACCGGAGCACCCGGAGGAAACCCACGCAACCACGGGGAGAACATGCAAACTCCACACAGAAATGCCAACTGACCCAGCCAAGGCTCGAACCAGCGACCTTCTTGCTGTGAGGCGATCGTGGCCACCGTGCACTAGGCCACCGTGGCGCCCCTCAACAGACATTTAACTGACTATAATCTAATGAGAATTAGTTGCGATGTAACTTAAATTCAACAAACGGACCATCAAAATAAAGTGTGACCCATTATTTTATAAGCTTCCCATTAAAAAACAACTACAACGGCTCCTTGAGGGTTGTAGCTTTAGACTGATGTTTTCTATATGTTATCTATTCATAAACACTTACGTGCAAAAACAGCACCCCAGTGCGTTCACGTCCTGACGCTGGCTAAGAGTTAAGTACTCCCAGATCTAATTCCCAAAGGTAACAAATGTTTAATTTCCTGCCAAGAGCATGGTTTAGCAATTTATAAATAAGTGCAACTTGATCGCGATTGTCTTACAAGGTCAGGATAAAAAAAGAGATGAAATATAAAACGACATGCTCTCTCATCATTAGGCAAGAGATGACTGGACCGAGCAATTATTGGCTGGACCATACTAGAGGGTTTCTCAGAAGACTGTGAGTCTCTGCCATGTGTTAATTCTGGCCTGCATCCATTTAATATAAACATCATTTTAATTCATCATTGTCAGGGGAGTGATTTAAATTAAGTGTAATTGGAGAGAAAGGAGGAGAATGAGACTAAAACACTAAAGAGACGCAAATAAGTATGTAGATGAAAGTCCTTTCTAATCTTTTTTTTTTCAACAAACATGTTCAAAGGGGTGACACGGTGGCACAGTAGGTAGTGCTGTCGCCTCACAGCAAGAAGGTTGCTGGTTCGAGCCTCGACTGGGTCAGTTGGCATTTCTGTGTGGAGTTTGCATGTTTTCCCCGTGTTGGCATGGGTTTCCTCCGGGTGCTCCGGTTTCCCCCACAGTCCAAAGATATGCAGTACAGGTGAATTGGGTAAGCTAAAATTGTCCGTGGTGTGTGTGTGTGAATGAGAATGTATGGATGATTCCCAGAGATGGGTTGCAGCTGGAAGGGCATCTGCTGCGTAAAACAAATGCTGGATAAGTTGGTGGTTCATTCCGATGTGGCGACCCCGGATTAATAAAGGGACTAAGCCGAAAAGAAAAGGAATGAATGAATGATAGAACTTGTTCAAAGTACATTACCGAGGGTGCTTTTCTGCTCTTTTGTTGTCACGTTAATAAATCTAATACTCACTACAATTGTTTATAGTTAATCTATTAATAGTTAATAGTTTTTACAGTAACACTTTACAATAAATGTACATGAATAATGATGTATTACTCTGTGAACTAAACATTACCCTATAGTGAATTAATAATGAGTTAAGGCATGCGCTAATCATAAACTAACTACCACATGAGTCACGAGAGTTCATTTGTATATAATGGCTATGCTAATTACTTGTTAGTATGTTGTTAATTAATGTATTGATTAACATTTAAGTTTAAAGGGCACCTAGTTTAGCCCTTTTTTCTGATTTAATATAAACCTTTTGTGTCTCCAGAATGTTTCTGTAAAGTTTCCGCTCAAAACACCCATCACATTATTTAATATACCTCTCAGAAGTTTGTAATTTTTAGCTCTGAGCAGCTTTTAGCGGTTTTTGTGGACTGTGTCTTTAAAGCTAGTCCTCCCCACCCACCATTCCCACGTGCCTGTCAATAGCCATGTTTCAATCCTAAAATGCGAATGAACTTTATACGCAAAACTGGATTATCGTATAAAAGACGTGCAAATAAAGCAGCGTTTCCATCTGGGTGAAAGCGGACAGAATCGTCATTTCCTGATTAACTGGTGCCAAATATCAACAGTAAAAACGTAATTTGCTGCAGTACGAGAAGCTGTGTCAATCTTTCTTCATTTAATAAATGACTTGTGCCTCAGAACGCATTGATACCTCCAAAATCAAGAGCATCTTTGCTCCGCGTCTCACGCCTTCAATGTTCACCGCATGTTCACTGCGTGTCAGGATTGCCTACTAAGGTGCAAGTCATTTATTAAATGAAGAAAAGATTCACGCAGCTTCTCCTACAACTGCGAATTTGTGTCTTTATTGTTGATTTAACAGTCATTTAATCAGGAAGTGATATTTGTTCATTTTGACTCGTTGGATGGAAACGCTGCTTTTATGCGATAATCCAGTTTTGCGCATAAAGTTAATGGTACTTAGATGTAAACATAGCTAATATGACGTGAGATTGACATACCCCAATGTCGTGGGATGTTGCATTTTGTTTGGAAGTGACAATCGTGTTGACCTTATCAGTTCCAACGTCAATGTTCAACATCGGACAGATGTTGCATTTTGGCTACTTTCCTACACAACCTAAAATATCACAAATGACAATTTATAAATTATACAAATTATCAACATCTAACAATGTTACAGCTTGACTTTGTGTGGACGTCACAAATATGACATCTATCAGACGTTGTTTTTTTTTTTTGCCATACCTGAGGAATAAATGTCAGTATTTGATGTCAATATGACGTTGGTTTAAGATGTTGGCTCGACGCTGGATTTTGTTTCAACACAACCTTAAATCCGAAAAAAAAAACGTAATTTCACGTCATTATTGGACATCAAAATAACATTGTACTTAGATACTGGCAACCTAAATCTAACCGAATATTAATGTTTCATGACGTTGTGTGTGTGCTGGGTTAATTCCTTGATGTTGTTCCAACACAAATTGGTTGCGTGGAACCCATCGATTTTCTAGATTTTGTTTTCCCCTTAATAATAGAAACCTTTATTTCAAAATGTGTTTACTATTATATTAATATTTACATTTGCTTGATAATCTCAAACATTAAAATGTCATTCATTCATTTTCTTTTCGGCTTAGTCCCTTTATTAATCCGGGGTCGCCACAGCGGATTGAACCGCCAACTTATCCAGCATTTGTTTTACGCAGCGGATGCCCTTCCAGCCACAACCCATCTCTGGGAAACACATTCATACATTCTCATTCACACACATACACTATGGACAATTTAGCTTACCCAATTCACCTGTACCGCATGTCTTTGGACTGTGGGGGAAACCGGAGCACCCGGAGGAAACCCACGCAACCACGGGGAGAACATGCAAACTCCACACAGAAATGCCAACTGGCCTAGCCGGGGATTGAACCAGCGACCTTCTTGCTGTGAGGCGAACGTGCTACTCACTACGCCACCGTGGCACCCGACATTAAAATGTGACAAATATAAAAAATAATAAAATACAGTAAGGGAGCAAACACTTTTTCACACTTCTGTATGTGTACAATAGATGTCTACACAGCCTAAATATAGTTAGCCGTAAAATCAGGAATGCTTCTTGTTCTTCTGCTTCTTGTTCCTTCCATTAGAATTAAACTTCTTCCACAGATAAAAATACAAAAACAATCATGCGTTTGAAATAATAAAAATAATTAATCTATGCCAACACGTCTACTGCATCTGCTTTGAGAATGTGTATTCCTTTGGAAAGTACCAGGGAACAAAATGTTATTTTCACAAGCAGTACAGCTCATTAAATCTTAAACTCATTGCTCTCTGGAAAGAATTAACCAACTCGGTTACACTCGCCAACTTTCAAATCAACCCCTGCACTGGCAAAGCGCTTACTTTACTATTACTGAAGACACTGTACCAAATGTCACACAGATATATGGTTAAAAAGTATAAATATGGAGAGTTTAGATGCAAAAGCCCCAGGTGCCAGTTTTTTTTTTTTTTTTTTTTTTTTTTTTTTTTTTTTTTTTGTAAAAGGAGCTTTTTTCTCTTTGTTTAGTTATTTCACTTTCATTCATTCACTCATGTTCTTTTCGGCTTAGTCCCTTTATTAATCTTGGGTAGCCACAGCGGAATGAACCGCCAACTCTCTGGGAAACATCCATATACACTCATACACTATGGACAACTTAGCCTACCCAATTCACCTATACCACATGTCTTTGGACTTGTGGGGGAAACCGGAGCACCCAGAGGAAACCCACGCGACCACAGGGAGAACATGCAAACTCCACACAGAAATGCCAACTGACCCAGCCGAGGCTCGAACCAGCGACCTTCTTGCTGTGAGGCGATTGTGCTACCCACTACGCCTACGTGGCACCCTATTTCACTTTAAAGGCAATGAAAAGAACCTATTATTTGCCATAATAGTCACAGGAGGCTAGAAAAAAAGCTAATTTTAGAAGAAAATTTCAGATGGTAATTAGAGGTTTTTGCATCCGAACACTTCATGTGATGTTTAGATATGATGTTGAAGTCAGAGTTATTAGCTCTCCTGAATTATTAGCCTCCCTGTATATTTCCCCCAATTTCTGTTTAAAGCAAAGAAGATTTTTTTTCAACACATTTCTAAACTTAATATTTTTAAAGGAGGGTGGTCCACTGCGAAATCATATTTTAAACTTTACTTGATGTGTAATGTGGCTCTGTGAACATGAACATTTCTGAATGCAAGACGCTTAAAGTTCAATGCAAAGGGAGACATTGGCTAAGTTAGCTTAGCAAAGCCTACAGCGAGCTTCTTTGGTTTCTGTATTTGGGCTTCAAAAGGACACGACACAAAAAGTGAAATGCTTACAGTTTAATTTTAATTATGTTCCAGATAATTATAAAAATATATAGCAAGCATTTGAGAGGTCATTTACAGTTACACTGATAGACACTATTTATACAGCAGAGTCAAAGCTTGTGCTAGTAGAGGCGTGACGCTGCCATTATGTTAGCTGACCAATCAGAGCCTCTTGAGGGTGGGCTTTCGGAGGAGTTAGGAAATATGACAGTCGTTTTCATGTTAGCTGAGTAGCTGTATATAATTAAAGTAAGATATATAAAAAAAATAACGTGATTTTCTACAAGTGAAGCATGTGCACACATTGCTTTGCATTTTATAAACACAAACAAGCTTTAAAAGTACACTCTGGACCACCCCTTTAATAATGATTTTCTAATTACCAGTTGCCATTACTGACAGTAAAATGTGCATTACTGTAACTGAGAACACTGAACCTGTTTTCATGCAAGCAGCGTCTCTCTCTCAGCCATAGGTCCTCTTTTTCTCTGGGGTATGTGTGTGTGTGTGTTCGGGGCTTAGGCAGGACACATAACCCACCAGTGATTATGATTGGTGTGTCTGTGAACGTGGTGTAACTGAGAACATGATGATTGGCTTAGACATGGAAAGTACATTTCCATCATTTGCCAATCAGAGGCAAAGTAGGGTGGGTGTTCACACACAAGAACACCAAGGGTCAGAACAATGGCAAATCCAACAAGTTCAAAGCTAGAAAAACTGGAAATATAAGCACTATTTTTCCCTCTTGGAGGTGAAAGGCTAGAATGTTTATGTACCATGCAACTTGTGCCCAGGGAAAAAAAGAGTCTCTATGCGTCAGTGACAAATAATTCTAATCTAATGAAGCACCTCGAAGTCATCACATGCCACCACAAAACTACTGGCTATGCGGGTGATAGCATGAGCTCTACTTCCAAAGGAGGAGATGAAACCACAAAGTCAAAGCAAATAAAGCAAAATATTTATCTACCGCAAAGACTTATTACTCAGACAGAATGAAACAAAAGAATATCAAGATATATAGTTGAGGACATTTTTAGTGGGTCGTGTGTTAAACATTAATTTTCAACTTATTTTGCTTATACCGGACTTTTATTTTAAAATGTGTGTGTTTTTACTTTGTAATATTTCTATAATTTGATTCCTTTTTGTCAAATGACAGCAATAAAAAAAATTTATTCGTAAGTTTTGGTGATTTTCTTATGATTTATCTGTCACTACGTGGATGTGGGTCCCATGGCCAAACCAGTTGAGAACAATTGGATTAGTGTATGTTTTATATTCATTTGATAGTCATTTGACAAATTAGATTATATTAATGCAATAGTTACTTTCCCTGATAATTAGCTACTTTTATAATTATGTATCTCAGTTACTCACTCAGTTATTTGAGAGAAGTAACTAGTAACTATTACTAATTACTTTGTTAAAAAAAACTTGTCCAATGCTGCTAATAACTGATTCCTTTTATGATGACAGTACATACTATTTTGCTAGATAGTTTTCAAGAAACTAAAAAATATAATATTATTGGAAACACTGTGAAAAATTCTAGAATTCTAAATGATTCTCATTTGGAGTGAAGGAGGTCCTGGGTTCAGATCCCGGATGAGCCCCCAATTATGTTACAGTCCCTACTTAAACAAGACTCATAATCCTAAAACAACATAACATAAATAAACAACATAGGCTTATTCTGAATACGTACCCCTATACACATTTTTGGAGATCTTGAATTTCATTTTTGAAACGAACGCTATGTGGCGATATGATGCGTTCCTTTTCTCACTTATCAGCTGGCCGCTTACCTTTATTTGGATGGCTTTTCCGCTGTTACCAGTTTGTCCAGTAGCTAGACACATATGTCGGCAGACTTGAGAAGCAGAGCGGAGATGACTGTGACAACAGGGTTTAAGTCTAGTGAAGAACAGTTCCAGAAAGCAGATAAGACAAAAACAAAAAATAAAACAAACAAGAAAATAACAGAGAAAGAAATATTGTAGGAAATACTGTGAAAAATTCTAGAGGTATGATTCTCACTTGGGTTGCAAGAGATCCCAGGTTCAGATCCCGGACAGGCCCCCAATTATATTCCAGTCCCTACTTAAACAAGACTTGTGATCCTAAGACAACATAACATAAATAAACAACAGCCAAAGTGCTCCAACGAATTTATTTATTAACGTAACGTAATCAGTAAAACAATCCATCATGACCAGAGATGTTGAGTCCAACAACATTATAAATAACAACCAAACAAACCAAAAGCAACTTGGGACTCCCCACTCTAAACAAATGCCAAAAAAGAAATTATAAAGAAGAACACAACAATGAAGCCGTTAGAAATGGTGGTGGCATGGAGGAATGAGGGAGAGCGAGAAGCCCGTTTCCTTCCGTTTTAAAGGCTGACGTCATCAAATCAACCAATAGAAAATTGAAAAGGGAAAAAGACAAACAAGATCAATTGAAAGTAACAACATAGAATCATTCTGAAAACGTACTCCCAGCCAGAGCTACTTATGGCTGCATTTTATCTTTGAAACGAAAACTGCGGGCCGGTATGATGCCGTTCCTTTTCTCGCTTATCAGCTAACCGCTGTCCTCTGTATGGTTGGCTTTTCCACTGTTTCCGGTATCCATCCGTTGTCCGGTAGCTTGACATGTCGAGGACTTGAGAAGCAGAGTTGACCATGACAACGGAAGTCCGGTGAAGAACAGTTCCAGAAAGCAGGTAATACAAAAAAATTTTAAAAATTAATAAACAAGTAAATAACAGGGTGAGAATGTGGTAAAATCTGAAAATGTGGAAAAAATCAGGAGGGCTTTCCTTTTTTTGGATTGCTTTTGAAAACACTGTCAATTGGGTTTAGAGAAGGGGGTGAGCGGGTCAGTCGGTGCTTTTTAAAACACCATTCATTGGGTTTAGGGAAGGAGGAGGGTATGGCGATCAATGAGTTGGTCAGTCAGTCAGTCAACCCCTTGGTGGATTTACGTTAGAAATGCAGACGCGAATGGCACTCGCGAGAGAAATTTGGGATCTGAAAAAACACACACAGCAGTCTCTGACAGATTCGCAAAAACAAATACTGCAAAAAAAAAAAAAAAAAAAAACGTAGCTCCTGGGACATATTTTGCCCTTCCAGAAATGTATTTAGGGGTACTGTCAGTATCAGAATGAGCCTGGGTTGGAAAGTAATAATTACAGGCAGGAGTGAAAGACACAAGTAACACATTTCTTAGGATGTATATGCAATGAAACTGAAGGCTGTTAAAATTCAGATTGGCCAACTTGAAGATGTTTCTTTTACAGAGACAGTTTTAAAGAGACACTACAGTTGGTCTCTGCACACTAAGAGCTCAGAGCAGGCCGCTATCTCTGCTTCTCTTCTTTCCATGTCGCTGGTGATTTATTTAAGACATGATTATCCTATTAACCCTCATCTGGAGAGCCATACAGCAGCAAACAGACTGTCATGTTCAAGGTCAGGTTTCATAGGACAGTGTAGAAACTTTATTTTCATGAAAAGTGAGATATGTCTGCGTCCTTGTATGGAAAAGTATTTGTTTTGATTGGCTTGAGAGGACTATATCTATTTAAAACAGTTTGTCTCTGTCTGACATATTTTATAAGGACTTGTGGCTCATGTTTGGATGGTTTTTGCTACCCATCACATTATTTTGATTGATTCATGATTATTGTTATTAGTAGTAGTAGTAGTATTAGGAGTAATCGTATTATTGTTGGTATTATTAATATTACTACTACTAGTAGTAGTATTAGTAGTTGTTTTATTGATGTTATTATTAGTAGTAGTAATTGTATTCCTAGACCATTTGACGAAATATCACCAAATTTGACTCGCATCATTGTCAGACCATGCTGACCAAGTGTCAACAGGTCAAATGTTAGCGTCTGGAACGAATTTGGTGCACTCCAGAAATGTACAGAGCAGGTCGCTTTCAGAATGAGCCTGGGCTGGTTTTCATGGCGCTGACGTGATGTAAGTGAATGGCTGCGTTCGAAACCGCATACTTCCATACTATACAGTACGCTAAAAACAGTATGCAAGCCGAGTAGTATGTCCAAATTCATAGAATTTAAAAATCAGTATGCGAGAAGTACCCGGATGACCTACTACTTCCGGCGAGATTCTGAAGTGCGCATACCATGCACGCTGCGCTATCCCATGATGCCCCGTGAGAGAATTCATGAATGGGAGTGAAGTGACGCAACTGACGCAGGTTCCATTCATACTGCTCACATTCATACTGTATAGATCATATTTTTTCTAACGACCGAGTAGTACATTTAAATGCAGTACCTACTGTAGGCGGTTTCGGACGCAGCCAATGACTTGCAGGTGCAGGGCTGATGAGTACTCAGGTGACTGTGATTGGGGTGATTGAGCATGAAAGGGGCCATGCTAATCTTCTCTGTATCAATCCAATTTTAGTATATGTGCCGCCATATCGAGCACAGTAGTAGTAGCTGTAGTAGTAATTTTATTGTTGTTTTTATTATTAATATAATTGTTGGTGTTAACTGTAACAATAAATTAAAGTTTTCCCTAATACTTTTAATGAGGATTGTCTTAATTTTGATGTCATGAGAGTCAAAATTAGCCTGATAGTTTTTACTTTACACTTCACAATATCAGTTGAAAAAAAATACATCTCATCTCATCTCATTTTCATCCGCTTATCCGGGGCCGGGTCGCGGGGGCAGCAGTCTTAGGAGAGAACTACAGACTTCTCTCTCCCCAGACACTTCCTCCAGCTCCTCCAGGGGGGTTCCGAGGCGTTCCCAGGCCAGCCAAGAGACATAGTCCCTCCAGCATGTCCTGGGTCTTCCCCGAGGCCTCCTCCCAGTGTGACATGCATGGAATCCAGGAAGCATTCGAAACAGATGCCCGAGCCACCTCAGCTGACTTCACTCAATGTGGAGAAGCAGCGCCTCCCTAGTGACAGAGCTCCTCACCTTATCTATAAGTGTGCGCCTGTTATGAAGCAGACGGAGAGCAGAGGTAAGTGAAACGTTAGATGTTTAATTCGACAACAATGAACACAATAGGGATTGCCAAGAGGATAGGGAATGACGATAGTGATCACAGTACTTGATATTGTAGAATGGATGACACACAGGAGGATGACCAACACACA
>CAIGQQ010034599.1:4372993-4402358 GCA_903798035.1 Danio albolineatus | reverse complement strand
TACATACATATACATACATATCGTGTTCGAATGTCACGTGCAGTGAAACAGCTGCTATCCGCTTGTTAAGTGGTGATGTATCAGTGACGTATGGAATACTGTTTCCGGGTCCAAGTCACTACTCATTTGAATGGAGAAAGTGTTCGTTTATGACCCCTTTTTAATCCCATCACACAATAAAGTGAATTTTATATGAAATCATGGTATAAACAACAGTCTCGGGGCTTGCTGCATCACAAATATCAACATTTTAACAATTTATAAAAAATTAATTTATAAAAAACAGTTTTGCAATCTTAAAGGGCTCCACAGACTATTTTAGTGACTTTTCCACATGCAACATTATCTATTGTAGATAAACCATTAATGACGATACTACAGTTTACAAACTACAGTGGCACCGCCAGTATTGTAGAGCCATAGTATCGTGATACTACCATAATACCGGTAAAGCGTGCAACCCTAGTGTGTACTGGGGAGCGCCTTGGTGGTTTACAAGGACAGACATTTGTATAGTGACGCTGGTATAACTAATAGTTGTACTCTTTTAAGGTGTTTGCGAGGACATCCCTTGTGTCCTTGTAATTTAAAACTATTAAAATCATATTTAAAATGGGGTCTAATCACATTTTAGTTTTACCACAGGTTTTCTGTGAGGGTTAGGGTTACGGCTATGGGTACAGCCAAATAATTAACATTTTTTTGCTGTATAATATGTATTATAAATATAGAGAGGCCTCATAAACCACCAATACCAACATGTGTTACAAAAGGTACCATGTAGCAGGTAATACTACAGTGATAACACACAGTAGTTTACTCTAAACTCAGAAGTGGTTCTATCGTATTTTGATGGTCTAGCAACCACAGATTCTTTGTCCTTAGAGTATTTGTTTATTATCTATTTGTACTGTAGTATATGATGCAACTACAAGTAAACGTCCTTCAGCAATCTTACACACATTTAACACAAATTTCACAAATTTTATGTAAGGGATAAAGTACATTTAGGCAGTTGCTATCCAAGAATAAAACCTGACAGGATTATCGCCAACCTGACAGTCCCCACGGTCTAAAGACATGCGCTTGAGGTGAATTGAATAAACTAAAACAGCCGTAGTACATGTGTGTGAATGAGTGAATGGATGTTTGCTGGAATGGTTGCCGGTTCATTCCGGTGTGGCAACCCCTGTTAAATAAAGGGACTAAGCCAAAGGAAAATTAATGAATGAATGCAAATCGTATTTGTTGGTGTAATGAAGGACAGGTCGACAGCACATGATCTTCTGTTAGATCTACATTCAGGGAACCGACAATCTGACAAAAATATCCACATTAATTAAATCCCTTTCCGAGTCGTGTCCAATTTGTATTGTTGTTTTAACAACTTCGAAACATCAATGAACCGATAAAGAAGCACATTTCAAACAATTGCTTTAAGATAAAAGTACCACGGCAGTTAATGAGTTCAAAGGAAGCTGACGTAATTTGTACTTTGTGCCTGAAACCTGGTTTGAATTGATATCAACATGCACAACACACACACACACATACACTCTCTCTCTCTTTCATCTGCTCATCGCAGTCGAATCCCCTTCGGCTATACATAACACCTTGAACTGACACTGTCCTACATGGAAACACTCAGCATATTATCAGATTCAATAGGCTTTCATCCAGTCTGTAGGTAGATGAAGCATCCATGAACAAATCTGACCCTGGAGTGTCACGTCTGATTCTGATCTCCGAAATGAAATGACAAAAAACTGGAAGCAACGAAAAAAATGGGTTTAAAAAGAGAAAAAGAGCTAAATGGCGTCACAATAACACTATTAAACATACGCTCATCTCTATTAGGCAATAGGTATATACCAGGGCTGACCAACCCTGCTCCTGGAGATCAACCGTCCTGCAGATTTCAATTGTATAACCCATTTAAAACACACCTGCCTGTAATTATCTAGTGCTGTTCAGGTCCTAATTAATTGGTTCATGTGTGTTTGATCAGGTTATAGGAGCTGAACTCAGCAGGAAGGTTGATCTCCAGGAGCAGGGTTGAGCACCCCTGGTATATACAATTGTTTGGAGCTAAAACTATATATAATGTAGTGATGCACGGATGGCGGTTATATGCGGAGGAACTGTGGACAATCCAAGGGTTAGGCCAGTCGTGGAATACAAAATACATTATGATAAATTGCAGGTGGGTGGCGGGTGGATGTGTTTAAAGATGCAGTATGTAAGTTTGACACCGAGTGGTTGAACTAGGTATTGCACTCCTGGATCAAAACAAATGGAAGTGCAGGTTGCCAGATTGGTAAGTGGTTTAAAACAGTGTTCTAAATAAAAGCAACAGCACCCAATAAAACAAATGTTTTCTGATGCAGCCACAAAAACCGCTAGCTGATGCTCAGAGCTACAAAATAGAAACCATCAAAGGTATAATAAATAATCTAATGGGTGTTTGGAGCTGAAACTTTATAGACACATTCTGGAGACACAAAAGAGTTATATTAAATCTGGAAAAAGGCGTAAACTATGTGCCCTTTAAAAGGAGTTTTTGTCCGAACCAACACCATATTAGAAGCTGCTTCTATTTCTCACAGGTCAACAACAGTAAACTATGACAAAGATCCGCTCAGGTAAACCTCATGTGCTTTCTTCAGTGTTAAATGCTAACAGTGTTGAATGCCATTTTACATGACATTTATTGCCATGAAAGCAGCAGCAGATAGTTCACCTCAGACCCTGAAATTGAACTTTAGAACTAAACACGTGATTCAGCATCTACATTTAATAATGTTAAAGAGGGTTAATATGTATTAAATGGATTATAAATCTTAGCATTTCATGAGTGAGTGCATATTCTGTGCTTTTGAATGGCTGTATTTAAAGTTCTGTCGTGTTTCGTCTGGTGCAAACAGCCAAATTGCTTACCACTGAGTATCTCGTCATGAAGCGTGCTGTTGAGACACAGGCTTACAGCGTAACCTGATCACCTAATGTTTATGTTCGTAATATTTATATCATCTGCTAATTAATAACCTCATGTGGAATGGAATCTGTCTCACTTCAGAGTTCATATGATACTGTCCACTGGAGGTCGCATTTTGGCCGCAGAGGCATGCCTTTATGAATGAATTAAGGAAATACACGGTTTTCCATCAAGGCAACCCAGAGTGCTGAAAAATTGGCTAAACTAGCATTGGGCAGGTTAAAAGAACAAACAAAGTCAGCGTACCAGCACGGAAAACACATTTTCAAAGCAGAATATCTGACTTCAGCATTGCTTTTCAGATAAAAAAAGAATGTTCACTTGGCATGTTTCTTAAATATCTGCACACTTTCCCAACGTACTGTCATATTCAAATTCCTAGAATTATCTAGATGCTTTGTACGACTCCCGAAAAGCATATCTAAATCTGTAAAACTTCTGTAAGTGAGATAAGTAATGGCCAGGGAACACGTTGGAAGGCCGCACCTCTGGTGATGCAGGTGCGCTCACGCTCTTGGCTTGGCATAACCTCTCATCAGCGGCAAGGTAAGGTTCAGTCATTGTGGCGTTTTTCATAGATTTGCCCATAGTGAAAGTTTCCACCTGCATTGAAGTTCCCTTCCCAAGTGGGAAAGCTCCGGTTACTAACCTAACCCTCGTTCCCCAAGGGGGGAACGAAAATGCTATGTTCCTTCTCCACAATGATTGCCCCTTAGCTGTTGGGCGTGAAAGGCTCTTCAGCTAGAAAAGGATTCTTCAGCCTTATATTCCAAATTGATTGTAAGTAGCGCAAGCTGTGCATGCTGACGCTGCCAACTCATTGGCAATTCATTGGCCCATTTATACACTCTTTCAGATGATTGGATTCTGACGAAATCCTCCATAGTAGAAGTTTCCACACAGCATTGAAGTTCTCCTCCCGAAGGGGAACAATAAATGATGACACTATTTACATGACAAAAGACAAATCACAAAGGCATCTGAGAAATTGCACATTTAATAAAAGTGACAAAAATGATGTACAACATTCCAGTGGCACATAATAGTAAGTCTCACGAACTGGCAAAGGGGACAGGAAGGTTTGCAGTACCCAAGCCTGCAATCCAATAGACATCTCTATATATTTCTAATGTTGAAAACTATCGTCTAATGATTGAAATGAGAGAATGGGAAATCTGAGAGGTTTCCAACCATGAACATCCGTTTCTCAACTTCGACCGGGAGGGAAGACTGTTAAAGATTCACATGCTAGGTTGTTTCTCCCTCTGAATATATGCAAAGGACAAGTCCTGCTATTTTGTACTACAAACAGAATTCATTTATTATCCTCATACTTGAATAAAATTACCATCGAAACACAGAGTTATGCTAATAAACTGCATGGCTGAAGTTAGCGATTTCCGAATTTCAATTAGAAATGTGCAGGGTTTAATCTGTTTTAGCATCATTTAAATCCTATTTCATATGATGCATAATAACCTCTATGCAAAGAACACACTAAACCCACTCCATTTTTTTCTGTTTTGTTTTCCTTTTCCGTTCAAAACCGTATAAAGAAAGCTTGTGGATGGTTGTTGAATTATCATAGCAGAGAGAGAGAGAAATCCAAAAACATTTTACCAGTTCTAGATTACAGTATTCATAGTATTTCAGAGTCTCCTTCAATAAATGACAGGCTATCTTCGCAGATAAGACATAAAGACATCCTTTAAAAAAAGATAGAAAGATACACAAATGGTCTCCACCAGATTCCATCTGATCTTAGCTTGAATTGCTTTGTAAGCAACAATGGGCAAATATTTCAGTGTCTAGGTGTGAAAAAGCGGCCGCTGTAATCGCAGCAAAAGGGGGTTCCACAAAGTATTGACTCAGAAGGGGCTGAATATTTTTGCACACTACTTTTATGTGCTATGAAAAAAATAATAATGACAAATGGTGGATGTAGTACGTTATATTCATTCAACTCACAATGATACTATATAGAACATACTTTACTAACAGTTGTGTCGTAAAGTCAAATGTAATTCCTACTTGAGTAGTAGGCGATTTCGGACGCAGCCAGGGATTTGAACTTTTCTGTTTGTCTATATGTTTTTAAATGGGTAACCATTGACTTGCATTATACGAATCACCAAGGATCCCGAATTCAGATAAACATCTAGGGCTCTATTTTAACGATATAGGCGCAAAGTCTTAAGCGCATGGCACAAAAGCATTAAAGGCATATCCAAATCCACTTTAGCTATATTGTAAGGAGGGAAAAATAAGCTCTGCACCCCAGTGCATGGTCTAACAGGGTTGTGCTTATTCTCTTAATGAGTTATGGCTGTGTTTGAGCATAACGTGCATTAAACCAATCAGAGTCTCATCTCTCATTCCCTTTAAGAGCCAGTTCCATCACACCATGGGGCATTTGCTATTTACATGGCGAACTTCGTAAGTGGAGAAACCAGTTAAACAGACCATCTGCAGCATAAGGATAAAGAACGAGCCTCCTCCATTTGGCTTCCTTCTCTTTACTTTATTTTTACTCTTTACTCCTTTACTTTCGTGGAATAAGGAAACGGTGTTGTACGCACTTCACTGAAGACTTCCATTAGCCTACATATTAATTTAGTTTGTTAAGCAAAGCAAAGATTTGTTTTAGAACTATTTCTAAATTCAGTTCTAATATCTAGCAAATTCTAATAAATGAACAATAATAATCAAGTGTGGTCAAAATATGGTGATGCAGTCTCCAAAACCCGACAGCTGGACAAATCTAAACTTTATTTTTATTTTTTTTAACAAACATAAATATGTATATAATAAATAATAACGCTAATAACAATAACATTATACAAATGCAAATTGCCATAAATAAACTAAAACAAAGCCCCCCGTAATGAAGCATGGAGGTAGCGGTTTTTATATTTATGTAAAAAAATATTTTTTTGTATTTAATAATATTCTAGTCCTTTATGTATTTTTTTGTCATATGTAAAGAAATTTGTGTTTTGTCGCACATCTGTTGTGTATTAAGCAATGTGTAAGCATTTAGACCCGCATAGGCGCATAACTAACAAGCTCTGTGCTGGACTTTAGACCAACTTTCAGGTGGTCAATGGCACGATCTATATTAGTTCCTCAAAATTGCAAAGCACCAACAATGCGCCTTAACACATCTCATTCTTAGACCAGCACGCCCATGAGTCCACAAAGTGGCGTGAATGGATTTTCTATTTAAACAACATGGCGGAAAATGTGATAATTGCAGTTGTGCTGGTCTGAACATGTCTTGCACCGGGTATATGATAGGGCCCATAATGTTCTACTGAAGAATGAAGTCATTTACATCTGCAATGATCTGAGGGGGAGTTTTTTTGGATTATTTTAGGATTAACTGTCCCTTCAAGGCTTTCTTTAACATCTTTAAAGATTCTCTTTAGAGTCTTATTTAAATTCAAACTGAAGGTTACATCAAAAACACAAAGTTCATTTAAACAGGCATTAAAACAAATAAAATTATGGTATTATTTACTCATCTTTCAGGTTTGAAACCTGTTTGAGTTTCTTTTTTTATGTTGAACACAAAAAGATTACATTATGAACAATGCTAGAAACCTTGACCTCCATTGTATTTGTTTCATTCATTCATTCATTTTCTTGTCGGCTTAGTCCCTTTATTAATCCGAGGTCGCCACAGCGGAATCAACCGCCAACTTATCCAGCATATTTTTTACACAGCGGATGCCCTTCCAGCCGCAACCCATCTCTGGGAAACATCCATACACACACATTCCCACTCATACACTACTGACAATTTAGCTTACCCAATTCACCTATACCACGTCTTTGGACTTGTGGGGGAAACCGGAGCACCCGGAAGAAACCCACGCAACCACGGGGAGAACATGCAAACTCCACACAGAAATGCCAACTGACCCAGCCGGGGCTTGAACCAGCGACCTTCTTGCTGTGAGGCGAACATGCTACTCACTACGCCTCCGTGGCGCCCCTGTATTTGTTTATCGTAGTTTAAACATCTTAATGTTAACAGGCTTTCAACTTTCTTCAAAATAGCTTATTTTTTGTTCAACAGAATAAAGAAACTCATAAAAGGTTTGAAAAAAACTAGAGCGGGAGTAAATATTGAGTCACTTTATTGTCTCAATATCACTTTATTGTCTGTGAATACAAACAGAAGGGAAATAAATCTGGTCTATTTTATATATTAGATTTGTGACAACAGTAATACACTGTAATCTACAAAAAATAAAATCACTCTCACTGCTACTAACTGAATAAATGGTAATAAAAAATATATTTTTTTACTGAACGCATTGACTCTTCATCACCAGTCATGAGCAAAATCTTGAACACTGCATTTTGAGACTCTGCATCTGCTTACTTGTATATAAATATAAAGTAGTGGGTGGATTTTTTTATATTATAGGCTTGCTGTTTACACATACATAAATGTTTAAACAAGATAGGCATGGGACGATAACCGTTGCCAAGGTACTGTATATTGAAGGTTTGGAAAAGTCAAGGTTTTAAAACTGCCAATATTTTCTGTTATACCGTTCCTAAGGTATGTGTAGTAAGATTTTTTTTTTTTTTACATTTTTTTAAAGTTTTTTTTTAAGGGCAGCAGACATGCTCACTGCTCCAAAATTATTTAAATGTTTTTTCAAAATAAAATATATTATCTTCAAAGGGGGGGATGATTTAGTTTTTTAGCCAGACATTTAAAAAGATTATATTTTAGAGCAGCAAACACAATACTGTCATACCGTCAAACCGTGATATTTTTATCCAAGGTTATACCGTCAGAATTTTATACCTAAGACAGGATGTGAAAGTGAATTTCGCATAATAGCCCCCTCAAATATTGCATTCTGTAAGGCTTACACAGTTATAAAACATCTAACTTACTGTTACTTCTTTAGTGAAAAACTGAACAACAGCTTTTATCCAGTTAGATTACAGTTGGACTTACCAAAGATTGAACCAATCAATTTGTGCTACTGGCCCACTATCACCAAAAACAAACTACCTCACTAATTTACTAAATAAAAAGAGAATTACAGGCATGCCATCAACAAAGGACATCAGCTTAAACTATTTCAACACAATCATACTGTCAACTTGAAAATCTATGCATTCTCCCTGTGGTGCGATTCTATAAAACGTACAAACATGACCTGAATTTTATTATCTCATGGGCAAACAAATTCAAATGCGTTCTATTGAAGAAATAAATAATAATCAGTGTATTTTGAGGACGGTTAAAAAAAAAAGAAAGAAAGAAAACACCAACACTATTGACAAATTACAGTCAATCCAAGCTAGTAAACAGCAGCCTATTTTTTATATCATAATATTCACTTCCAGTTTATTTTTTGGACATTTCTAAACCTCAAAAAAGCTTCATAACAAAAACTTGGGCACACTCACAAAGTCACAAATTTTGCTTAAGCCACGGAAAGTGTAGTACTTCAGTTGACAAAAGCAGGTGTCAGACAAAACCAGTGTCTTGGACTTATAAATACAAAGTTATGCAATACATTTCTGATAAATAAAGTTAAGAACTTTGCTTGAACTGTGATATTTTAAAAGGTCTAGCAGTTCTGTAAACTGCATTCATGGCTAACCTTCACTGCGGTCATGATTCTCAATCGGTACCTCGTACCATGAAGAGCAATCGGTGACAATCAAGGTTCAAAGAAACAATTCACCCTTGTCACGTCGTGTAATTTTCAGGACAGCTCCTGAGAACGAATCTTCCAATTAATTCTCCACTAGCCGACAGTGATGCATTTAACCGGATTGCTGAATCAAGTTTTACATATAAGAACATCTGCAAATGGGCCCAAGAGGTTCTTGTTAAAGATGCAGCGCACCCACACTAAATACGTGGTAAAGGGTTTGATGTTTTCCGAAAAGGTGTAGTTCTGGTGGGGCAGAATGTAAGGCATATACGTGTTCTCTCCCTGTTCTTGGATCCACACCTCATATTTCACCTCTTTGACCTTCAGGTACTTCAGGTTCCAAGGGATCTGCCATGACACAGAGAGCTTTGCTTCATTGGTGGCCTGTACTGAAGTCTGGCACTTGGGCTCTCGGACTCGGCCGGGATGTACAGTGCTAGCCACCTTAGCCTTTTTGAGGTTAAGCTTTTTTAGACCATCTCTGAGTACGTCCAGGAAAGAGGCAAGGTCTACAGTAGTGTCCTGGTAAATGCGAAAAAGCCATTCTGGATTACGACAACAAAGATGTCTTGGCACCTCCTTGCTGGCAAGGATACGTTCTTGTTCCTCCTTCTCCAAGTGGACGATGCCACCCTGATCCCAAGGGCGATCAGGAAAAGTGACAGTGTTCTCTTCTATGGTATTTCTCCAGGCGACATACTGTAGGTCCATGCCAGGTAAAGAAGCCAATGTTTTGTAAGGAGTGTACTGTTCTGGGTTCACAGCATACGGGAAGAGTTCGACCACAGCTGCACCACGAGGCAAAAACATGGAGGTGATCATCTGGGCTCCATGCATGCTGACCAGCATAGCTGCCCTGCTAATAATTTGGATGATGCTATCAAACGACTGCTCCTCCAAAGACACAGTGACAGTCCTCATCTGAAACTCTTGAGCTAAATCAAGAAGCAGCTCAGCCTCATTCAGGATGAGCCTGTTTGTGGTACGTTTAAAAACTACAATGTAGTCATCATCATCCTCCTCCTCCTCTCTTGTGATGTTTAGCCTCTCCATCAGAAATGAAGCAAACTGACGGATCTCGTTCCCTGATATCAGGATGTTGGCTTTGGGTCCTTGGGGTTGCACAAAGCCATACTGATACCATGTGGTCATCTTTGACAGTCCTACGTAAGACTTGGTGAAGCACATGAGCTTGCCGAAGGTCTTCAACTGGTCCTTAAGAAGTGGTTGCTTACTGCTCAGCAAGCGATAGAGGTCGAAGTGAGCCCCTTCACCCCAACCCTCCATGAAGACGAGCCTGGCTTCATCATCCAAGTCTGAATACTGCTGCATGGTGTAGTAGACCGGTAAAAGATCATCATGGAAAATATGCATGAGGTTGTCTGGATTGAATCGATTCAGAATAAGAGTGACATCTGGCACGAACACAGGTTTTGGCATAAACTTCAGAGCTGCCGCTGGAAGCTCTAGAAAGTTAAAATATTGTGTGTTGTGGTCTTCTACAGATGAGAGGTCCAGCAGGGCTGGTTGGAAACGCCGGGAGCCAAGGTTGGGCAACATCACAGAGGCATTACTATGGAAGAATACAAACTCCTCGGCCTCTGTGCAGTAGCAGAGGTAGTCGAATCGGCAGATGCGATCAGTGTGCATCTTGCCAGTGCAGACCATTCTGGTGCCATGCTCTTGGAGTGCCAACAAGGCACCGTGGTAATCGATACGCACCTGTGAACATATGCAAATATTTAGCAATTCAATATATCATGATAATTAACATGAACATTTTTGATAATGTGGCCACTTCAAAATACAGTCATTAAGTTCCTAATTTTTAAAAACTTTTATAATGTGTTCAAACCAGACGCGGATGAAGCATCAAGAGCAAGTGATTTACATGTTAAGTCAAAGCAAAGACGTGAATAGACATAATGCGGTGCGATTCGCGTGAATGAGGCGGCATGAATGACGAGATTCATGTGATTGAAGCGACACGTATTGAGCTTGAGCTGGAAAATCTGAACTGTAGTGGACATTCACGCCACATTAACCAATAAGGAACTTGCTCTAGTATGGGCATGGTTATAACATAGCGCCTGTTGTTGGTGTTCTGAGGGGAAATTCTCCTGCTGACATGGGACAACAGCTCGTCAAACTGGGCTTAGCTCAGTCGGATGCACTGCTGAAAGCCTCCATCATCCAGGAATAGTTTCAGGAGGAGTTTCTAAATTCCCAGAGCTAGGTGTACCTCTGTAAGGGTCTAACGGACAAATCTACGTTGTTTTATATTCTTCCTAAAGCCCATGAAGCACAGCTACTCTCTTAATGAAATCCATGTTAGCCATTTAGCAATGAAACTAGAATCCCCAGGCAGACAAAGAAGTCCCTTCCATGATGCGAATCTGCATCTATTGTGAAGTAAATGTCACAGCGAATGAAGCAAATTTGACGAGCAAATAAAGTGAGTCAACTCCAAATGTTCACGCATCTATTTACACGCAAATAGTGTGATTTATTTGCGTGAGCCACGTCTGGTGTGAATGCCTCATAAGAGTGCTTTTTAAGAGTATTCACATTGTATTCGCAATGGTGTTCATTCATTCATTCATTTTCTTTTTCGGCTTAGTCCCTTTTTTAATCTGGGGTCACCACAGCAGAATGAATCACCAACTTATCAGCATATGTTTTACACAGTGGATGCCCTTCCAGCTGCAACCCATCTCTGGGAAACATCCATACACACTCATTCACACTCATACTCTATGGACAATTTAGCCAACCCAATTCACCTAGACCATGTCTTTGGACTTGTGGGGGAAACCGAAGCACCTGGAGAAAACCCACGCAACCACGGGGAGAACATGCAAACTCCACACAGAAATGGCAACTGACCCCGCCGAACCAGCGACCTTCTTGCTGTGAGGCAAACATGCTACCCACTGCGCCACCGTGACGTTCTCAATGGTGTTCACAACAATGTCAAATGCTTTGAGAGTTAATTGTTTTATTAGTTTAATAATTCACACATTAACGTTTTCACAAGTTAATCTGGCCTACTACAAGCTGAAATATTAACTGAAAATTCTGTGACTATTTAGGGTCATTGTACATTAACACTGTAATGAGGCTCCAATAGTTAACATTAGTTGATTTAAAAAAACTCACAATGAAAAGTACAAGAGCTTTTATTAAACTTTGATGATTATTTCTTAGATAATGTATTAAAATTCGTAATCATTTTAATAACTAATAAAGTTCTACTGTATTTTATAACAAATATTAACATAGTAACTAATGAATTTAATGGTATTCACTATTGAATTTAATCAATTAACCACAGACTGTAAAAGTTATGGACATAGTATCCTATAGGTCACGTCACCCAAAGGTTTCTGAAGAGTGCAAATGAGGCCGCAAGTAGGCGTGGCCAACCAGCGCTATTTTGTCCGTGCCTCACTGCTCCAGCTGGGGGTATCCAAATCAGGGCAAAGAGGCGGAGCATGAGCGGAGCTACCGACGCATGCTGGCTTAGTTTGGGAGAAAAGCATAATACTTCATTACCTGTGACTCGTTCGTGTTCTGACCACGTGCTTGGTTGTATACTTTATTAATAAGGTGTTTAGCCTTTCAAAATACTGTTGTAATATACTAAGCCACTCAACGTTGTTCTCATAGTGTTTTTCTACAGAAGGGAAATGCAAATGACTTCCAAACACTTCAGATATAGTCTGTGCTAGTAAATGCAAGGCTATTGATGACATCCAGGCATAACACTGAATGACAACACTTCAGACGACTGTTCTAGAGTCTACAGCTGATCAATCTGTCAGATTCTAGAATGCATTACATGTCAAAAGAAAATTATAAATGATAAATTATCTTAAAGCAAATACATTTATAGATATGGTATATAATTATAATTACACTCACCATACAAACTTCATATAACTTAATATAAATGAAACGGATGAGTTATAAAAAAAATTCACCCCCCTCACATTTGTCATGAAGGGTAATAGCTATATGAACCAAAATGGCTCTTTGTACCAGGCTGTAAACACCTTTGTTTCTGCTGTAACCATTTTAACAGTTGACTCATTAGAAATTTGCTCTATTATGGAGCCAGGACTAGCGGAATTTCGATGAATTGCAGTTTCAGTTACTTCCGTATTGGCTTCCCGAGGGAGCCGCTTGCAGTTAACTAACATTTACTAATGTGACTATTATAAAGTGGTACCTGATATACTTAAAGACTCTTGCAATTAAATTTGTTGAAACATTTGTTTACTCTGAGCGTGTAAATACAATAATTTAACACACTAAGTATTTTTGTTATTATTCCTGTTAAAATCTTTTTTTTTTTTTTAGCTTAGGTCAATATCTTGATAATAATGTATATTGTGATAAAACTTCCACAGTAAATCTGAAAAATGTATACCATCATTAGCCTACGAACCTGTGAAAACTCTTGTGACTGGCGTGTGAGCTGCAGCTCCTCTTCCAGCTGTGATGTGTGTTCAATCAGACGAACGTATTTCCAAAGCAAGGCTGCCACCACTGACACCAGCAGGCCATTCAGCACTGCCGGCAGGTTCATCCTACACCCGATAGCACGCATCACAGCAGAACTCCGACCCCACACTCATGCTCCACCTGAAACAACCAGAAAACTAAAATCAACAAGAAGGATTATGTGTATTCATAACACCAATACATCATTAGCATATATTACGGTATAAACATGGAGGGCAAGAATTGTAGAGTACCAAGAAGGGCACTAAATAATGTGAATCCTTCAGAGTTATAAGGCGGTATCATGTAATGACTTTCCATTTTCACTGAGGCCTACTTCAGCATTATGACATGCCTAAAAAAACTGTAACACTGTATATATTTGTTTCATTATATCATATATAAGTAACAACTAATTCCATGTATTTGCATAAACATTAAATAGATGTTACTTCTCCGGGTTCTTTTAATATGAATACTTTATCAGGTTAATAAACCCACATTACTGGGGTTAATAACAAAGACAAAAATCATGAGAAGTCACTACCTTTCTCCAAAACTATGTCACATTTGAGAGAAGCAGAACTATGGAACTAACGGGACTAATACAAACATGCATCATGGAAGATGTAGTTTATAGTCAATATACACTACCTGACAAGTTTTAGGAACAACAAATAATAACTTGACTTCTAGTTGATCGTTTGGAATCAAAAGTGTCTTATATGAAAGGCAAAGGCCTCTAGATTACACTTATTTACCTAAATAAAATATGATCATGGCTTGATTTTTAATTATTTAATTAGGACAGTAAGGTCTGAATTTGCTTAGACAAAAGTCTTGTCACTTAACAGAAATAATGTACAATATAGAACATAAAGTCATGGTGCAGTGGAAAATTAAATAACATTGTGTATGACTCCCATGAACTTGGAGGACTGCAATCTCAGCAATGACTCAAATAACTTAATAATAAAGTCATCTGGAATGGCAAAGAAAGTGTTCTTACAGGACGCCCAGACTTCATCAAGATTTTTTTATGGATTCATCTTCAATGCCTCCTTTATCTTACCCCAGACATGCTCAATAATGTTCATGGCTGATTACTGGGCTGACCAATTCTGGAGCACCTTGAACTTCTTTGCTTTCAGGAAATTTGATGTTGAGGCTGAAGTATGAGGAGCGCTATCCTACTGAATAATTTGCCCTTGCCTGTGCTTTAAAGTGTATAGGGCAGCACAAATGTCTTGATACCTCAGGCTGTTGATGTTGCCACCCACTCTGCAGATTTCTTGCATGCCCCCACACTGAATGTAACCATAAACCGTGATGTTTCCTTCACCAAACTTGACAGATTTTTGTCAGAATCTTAGTTCCATGTGGGTTCCAAAAGGTCTTCTGCAGTATTTGTGATAATTGGGATGCAATTTAACAGATGATTCATTGGAAAAATCTACCTTCTGCCACTTTTCCAAATGATCAACTAGATGTTAAGTTATTATTTGTTGCTCTTACAACTGAGATCAATGACAACCGTTTTGGCAGGTAGTGTATACCTGCCCCTTTTTAGTACTAGTTTTTTTTTTAAAGAACTTGACATAATCTGCTTTGTGCTGCTGATATTCTAAGCTTTGTCATCAAAGCCATGGAGACCACAGAGTGGTTAAAGATGCCCACCTGCCTCCATGCATTTACAGAATTTGGCACTAAAATGACATGTGTGTGTTCTCAATGCACCACGTATGCAACCGCCAATAGGCTAATGCTTTATCTGTGCCTGTTGCCTCGGGACAACAAACAAACAGCTTTTAGGCGATGATATAAAAACATAAAGAACAAGCTTCAGTCATCTAAAATAGCAGCAACACAATGACTGAATCAAAATGAAGACGACAACATTCTTGCTATGTTAAAGGCTAATCAGTAGAACAAGAAGAATAAGAGGCTGGCAGGGTTGCTGTCACATCTTGTGGATAAAAGAAAAATGCTAATTTGTATGATGTGAAGCACAGTATTACTTGTTTTTCATCCATAGAATTTTATGTTTGAGACTTAAGCAGCATTGGCAAACAACGACAGCAGAAACGACAGTGTCACCAGTTGTGCGTTTAATTCCCGTTACTGCACAGACAGCTTAGAGGGAAACATAAAAAGGCTTTTGCCAACAGACAAATGCCTGCAAAATGTCAGCTACGTATTGAAATTACTGAGCAAACCCGTAATGGCAGGAAGCATCTCCGCTAATATAACTGTTTAAGTCTGAAAAGTCTTTGATGTCGGCATGGAAATAAGCCATAAACACAAGAATGAATGGTTTTATATTGCATATTGCTTTTTCTCCCCTGGGTTTATTTAAAACTGCAATGATAAGTTTTTACTAAACGGCATAATATTCACTCACTCACTATCCTTCGGCTAAGTCCTTGATTTATCACGGGTTGCCACAGTGGAATGAACCTCCAATTGCTCTAGCATTTGTTTTGTGCAGCGAATGCCCAGCCAGCTGCAGCACAGCACTGGAAAACACTCAATAATATTACTAATTCAAAATAAACCATTCTTTTATGATGTTTAATTAAATTACACAAGTCTGTGATAACGGCCTCACAGTGGCATAGTGGGTAGCACAATCGCCTCACAGCAAGAAGGTCAAGTTGGCGGTTCATTCCACTGTGGTGATTAATAAAGGGACCAAGCCGACAAGAAAATTAATGAATTTGGTCTGTGATAACTCAAGATAGACTTCAATTCAACAATCCAAATGCGCACTAGTATTGTGAAAAGTACAGAGTTCGGTACCAATCAGTGCAGAAATTTTAAAAAACATCCACTCCTCCGCTAACATTTAAGTGATGTTGCATGAGTACTTTAACACAGCAGATTGCTCAGTGTTCAGGCTCAAATGTTAACAAAGCGCTCAAATGTTAGCGGAAGATGGACGTTTTTAAAATTACAGTATATTGGTCCTAAAATTTCTGTATCGTTACAACACTAACGCGCACTGTACTATTTTGAGTGATTGAATGGAAAAGTAGTTCTGAGATGTACTAAATGCATCAGACTTTGATTATTGTATGCTTTGCAAATAGCCGTGTCTGCTTGCGTCTAATTCATTATTAATGATTATTTTAGATTCAAGTAGCATTTGTAAAGTTAGAAATGGTTTAGGCAAATGACTTATGTGGCACATGCCCATCCTGCCATGACCCAGCACTGGGAAACACTTAAATAATATTACTAATTCATAACAAACCATTCTTTTATACTGTTCAATTAAATTACACAAGTCTGTGATAACTCAAGACAGGCTTAAATTCAACTTAATCCAAATGCGCACTAGTCTTGTCAAAACTATCGAGTTTAGTACCAATCTGTACAGAAATTTTAAAAACATCCACTCCCCTGCTAACATTTAAGCAAACTTGAACATTGCTGATTGGTCTTAAAATTTACTCTCAAATATTAACACAGCACTCAAATGTTAGCAGGAAAAGGAAGGTTTAAAAGCAGTACCCATTGGTACCAAAATTTCAGTATCGTTACAACACTAATGCGCACTGTAGTATTTGAGCGATTGGGTAAAAATTTTTGAGCTGAAAATAAAAAAAAGTAGTTCGAGAAATCAATTCTGAGATGTACTAAATGCATCGGACGTTGATTATTGTATGCTTTGCAAATAGTCGTGTCTGCTTGCATCCTATTTATTATTAAAGATTATTTAAGATTCAGGTGCTATTTGTAAAGTTAGAAATGGTTTAGGTGAATGGTTTATGCAGCAGATGCCCATCCAGCTGCAACCCAGCACTGGGCAACACTTCAATAATATTACTAATTAATTTATTCATTCTTTCATTTTCTTTTCAGCATAGTTCCTTTATTAATCTGGGGTCGCTACAGCGGAATGAACTGGCAACTTATGCAGCATATGTTTTACGCAGCGGATGCCCTTCCAGCTGCAACCCATCACTGGGAAACGTCCATACACACACATACACTACGGACAATTTTAGCTTACCCAATTCAGCTGTACTGCATGTCTTTGGACTTGTGGGGGAAACCGGAGCACCCGGAGGAAACCCACGCGATCGCAGGTAGAACATGCAAACTCCACACAGAAATGCCAACTGACCCAGCCGAGGCTCGAACCAGCGACCTTTTTCCTGTGAGGCGACAACGCTACCCACAGAGCCACTGCGGCTCCCATTACTAATTCATAATAAACAACCCTTTTATAATGTTCAAATAAATAACGCAAGTCTGTGATAACTCGGGACAGGTTTAAATTCAACTTAATCCAAATGCCCACTAGTATTGTCAAAAGTATTGATTTTGGTACCAATCGGTACAGAAATTTTAGAAAAAGTGCCATTGCCTGCTAAAATTTAAGCAATGTTGCGTGATGTTGTACTTAAACAGAGCTGATTGCTCATAGTGTTCATGATCAAATGTTAACAAAGTGCTGAAATGTTAGATGGAAATGGACGTTTTTAAAATACAACAGCCAATTAAATTTCTGGCAGTGTTTGAATTAAAACACAATTTTTTGATTATGAATGAAGGGTGCTATCAACAAACAAGTAACAAGTAATTTTGCTTACTGGCATTATTGACCACTAGGATCCCACATCGACTTACAGAAATATGTTTGTACAGTTGACAAGCAATACTTGTAAATGACTATTATATGCATTCAAATCATTACTTTTGCTGCTTGTTCAAACTACTTATTTAAAATGAGTTGAAGCAACAAAAATCTTGAGTTGTTTTTGGGACAACCTAATTGTTATGCGTTAAATCCACTTAAGAAGGATCGAGTTATATTAATCTATTTGTGTTGGGACTACATGAAGGAATTGTGTGAAACTCAGCATTTTTACAATGTACTGTGCAATCTGCCTTTATAATATAGGTGTTATTAAAACAAAAAAAATTGAAAAAATGTAATCGGCAAGGGAAGGTGTGTATATAAAAAAAAGAGGTTTTTAATAAAGTAAGAACTGTCATGAGCTCCAAGCGAGTCCGTTTCTAATTGAGCCTATTTTGGTTTCAGGTTACATTTACATCCGTTTCAGAGTTCTCCCTCCTGGGACTTAACACCCACAACACTTCAGAACCGCTTCGCCTACACCATTCTGCTAGTGATTAATTCAAATAACTCCACTCAATGACTCTGCACAATAAATCGCTCTCAAGTAAAGCCTTGATCAAACACAAACCAACAAAGTTATGTTTAGACATACACATATGACATATATTTGTAGCTAGCTCTCATAAAGAAGACTAAGACTTAACAAAAAATGAAAATTTACTCACAGTTTACATTCTTCATTCTGTTGACTAAAAAAAAGATATTTTAAAGAAAGCTGAAAACCTGTAACCATTGACTTCATTATTTGTTTTTTCTATAATGGAGGTCAGTGGTTACAGGTTTCAGCTTTCTTCTAAATATGTTCTTTTGTGCTGGACAGAAGAAAAAAAAAAGGTTTGGAAGCACTATCTATTTAAAGTGCCATGGAATCCCCCCTCCTTCAGTTCAAGTCTACTTGAGAAATTTGACAAAAAATTGGTCCAAGATGGGTGTGGAGCTCTGCAAGCAGAGGGCAGAGTGGGGCTGAGGGCAAAGTGGCTGGCAGAGCAGGGGAAAAAGAGGGAGGTGTACAACCGGTTGTCAGTTGGCTCACAGAATGAGACCCATGATTTTACAGTTTACAAAGTTAAAATGCAAAGAAATAAACAGTAAGTAATTTAATGCCCTGCTGTGATGCGTCTGAATGGTAACACACTCAACTGATAAAAGACAAGGGATGGTTACCGAAACTCGGTACTTTATAGGTATTGGAGCTAAATTATAAAAGACCAAAGTATCGACGTTACTTTCAGACCAAATATTCAAAGTAGCATGGTAAACAAGTTAGGGAGCATGTCGGTTCTACTGTCAGTACTAGAGAATTATTGCTGAATAAACATTACTTACAGTTGCATAATTTAACTGAATGACATTTTCTAATTTGCCATATTTGATATTTGTCGGGAATGAACCAAACGGGTTGTATTTCCCGAGTGAACAGCGACAATGCCTGTTGTAACAAGTTGTTTTTCTTGTATAAGCGGAAACATAAGCAATCTGGCTAACTGAAAGTATCTTTCAAAATTGCATTAACGGCAATGAAAAGTAAAGAAACGTTTTTGACTGCTTACTAACGGTAACGTTACATCATCCACATTGTTATGCCAGCAGTCAATCAACTAAATTAGTATAACATTCATATTAAGTAAACACAAATTTGGTTACTATGAAAACAGTTTTTTTTCTGCAGTAGCCTAAATCAATTTTAAATATTAAAAACGCTTTTACATCAGCTGTATTTACAAATATAGCCTATGAATAGCATAATAGTAAACTATGCTTAAGGAATTATATTTCTTTTAAAAATGCTTATTGTTACTTTGCAAGATGCTCCAAAACTGTATTAAAACACAGTTAACTGCCAAAACACTGTTAATTCATTTATGTGAATGTTTACAAGCAGTATTGTACACAACTCATCAAGACATTCATTTATTATTCAGTAATATTACTTTGATATAAAATTGAATAAATATATTTTTACACATAAACCGATGATAGGTTAAAAAAAGTCATACAAATCTCCGGATTTCTGCAGGTGAAGATTCCTTGTGGGCCCATTAATAACCTACTTTTCTTGGAGTATATAAAGTAAATAAAAATGTGAAAATTGTTTGTCTATTACAATTATATATTACATTATATTGCAAACTAAATATATCATTGAAATACTAACTTTGAACATCATTTAATATTGCGAACATCCTGATTCCCAATAACACACAGCACACTCAGCCATTTAACTCTGCCAAATTAAATGGCTAAATTCAAAGTGGTTTAAACCTGTGTTAGCATTAGACATGCTAGCGGAGCATGAGGTTGAGGATCTGATCTGAAGATTACGTGCAAGCTCGTGTGCTTCACATGCTTGACTGCTTTGCTATCATTGAGATCTTGCATGTGTTTGTTGATGCTATGAGCAAAACTGACGACAATACCCAGAGGGAGGATGCTGAACTGCTTGGATGTAATGCACTGTGATATGGATCAGATTATGGGAGATTCATTCACTGCTACAATGAGGGGGAAGAAAATCCAAGCTAAATCAGAGAGTTTTTCATGGGGAAAAGGGTTTAAACTGATTTGTTTGGAAAAAGCGGTGCACAAACACATTAAAGAGTCACAGAGGTAAATAATATGTGACCCTGGTGCACAAAGCCAGTCATTCACACCGAATGAATCTTTTCTTTTTCTATTATATAAGCTGTGTATACCTGGGTTTAGCCGATCTGCACAGATATATCGACCTGGTAGAATAATCGCTCCATCCACTAAAGACAAATTCACAAATAACTTACCTGATCTTTCTCTATTTATCAGTGTACCGGCAAACTCAAATGACCTTGATTTAGTAACAAGAGGTATGGATGCTATCTTCACTAGCAGATTAAATACAAGGGCTGCACAATATATCGTTTCAGCACAGATATCGCGATGTGCGCATTAGGGTTGGGTCGACAGACGATGCCCTGTCCATCGACGATGGCCGATAGACATGATGCTGAGCTGGCATCGTGATCCTCCGTGGCAGCAGCAACCCGCTCGTGAGAAATACACACTCAGGCCCTGTTTACACTAATTCATATTGGTTTTAAAATGTCATTTTTGAGTGAAAACAATCCACATCCACACTGGTGTTTCCATCTAGCATTTCTGAACAGCCCTTTGTCCACACTATACTGCTGAAAACACACATCACATGACCACACACACAGAGACCCAGTCATCTGCTCTAGCATATGCGCACGTCTGAGCTCTAAGCAGTCAGCGGGTGCTTGAGCACAAAACCCCAGAGAGCAATGCATCTTGGACAGTTTTTCAAGAATGTACCACTGGATCGCATCTCACTATAGTTGTTAAACATGATATTTAATTAATCTTGTCTCTATTTAACGACTCTTTAGTCTTTTGAATCTATCAGGTAATGTGTCACAGCGTATAAACTTTACAAATTTTTTTGAAATTTACAAAAATCGTTAACAGTTTACATCACTGGAAAGCTTATTTGTTTAAATTTCCAATAATGTATACATAATAATTTCCAAATTAAGACACATATGACTGCTGTCGCATGTGCTGCGTAAAGATTAGAAAAGAATGGCCCTTAGGAGTCTTGGTCTATCTGAGCTGTCCAGATATAAATATCTCCACAAGAGCAGGCAAACCTCATGCCCTTGAAAAGCTGTCCTTTTTGAGCGCATGAAGAAAGCAAGCAGGGGGTCACATCATGCGACTGAGAGAGGATTTTTCGAAGAGGCTGGTTCCGTGTGTTTATAACTGAATGGGAATACGGCCCTGGCTGACAGGGCTTGCCCGGCTCCCTTGTGCACTGCTGGGCTGTTTGCTATGTGGATGATAAGCACCACAATGATGGGGGAAGGCAGCCTAGTGCTTCTAATGCATTTTAATAAGGCTCCTGGAAAGACACGGCTCTCAGTCTTTCAGTGGCTTTCTTCTCCAATGAGTCCCTTCAGGATAACCAAGGAGATTCCCTACTCGGCTCCCTGCCCACGACAGCAAACTCTCAGGTTAAAGAGACACAATCATTATGCCTCTTCGATTCTCCTGCCTGACTGTCCTTTCTGCTTATCAATAACGTCTCCTGCTATTTGTTTATTTTTTTTATTTGGGCAGACTTTATTTTAAGGTACAATTGTTGCCTTTAACAAACCAATGACTATGAATTTTGCCTCAATAGACTCCTAATTTGCTACTTATTATTAGTAAGGTAGTAGCTGATTTAGGTATTGGAATGAAGAAAAAGACAGGCAGAATATGTACTTTATAAGTACTAATAAACAGCCAATCCTTTAGTTATAGGAAGGTAATAAGCAACTAGTTGAGAAACTGGTGAGAAATGATACTTGAAAAAAAGTGTCACCATTTTATTTTATCTAGTGATAATTTTGTGCTCATTTCTGGGCTGATTTCAAATTTCTTTTTCTGAAGCATTTTTTCCAGATGCGAACCATAAAGATTTTGTGTGACTGAAAAGGCTGTTACTTTTGAGTACTGGTCATAATTTCTGACCCTGAACAACAAAGCTTATGTCTTATGTTATACGTTGGTATAGAGTATAGAGTAGAGTATTTAGCGGAATCAAAAAAAAAAAAACATTGGGTGAAAGCAGTGGTCCCCAACCACCAGACTGTGGATCAATTGGTACCGGGTCACACAAGAAATCATTAATTTTATTCAAATTTATTTATTGTCCAAGAAACAGACATCTTTGGAAAGTTTCTTTCTGAAAGGGAAAAGGTCTCCCGCTAAGGAATGGATCCACAATCCATTTGATAACAACTCAGGTGAATCCAGCATGTCAAAATCAACTGCTCTGCTAGAGATCCCAAATGATGTCCCCTTAGAGTAGGGTAGGCATTCACATATTGCGTCTTTTCTGTATGCATATTTGTTATTTCCAATGGAAGCAAGCAGATTGCGCACACAAATTGAGAGCGATGGAGGCGCTTAACCTGCGGTCTGTGTGGGTCCTAAGGCCCCAGTATATTGATGGGGACTCTATTCTGGTCAATGAGCGCTGTCTTTCGGATGAGACATTAAACCGAGGTCCTGACTCGTTTAAACAGGGTCATTAAAAATCTCAGGATGGCATATGAGAAAGAGTAGGCGTTTAACCGCGCATCCTGGCCAAATTTGCCCACTGGCCTCTGTACATTAAGCCTTCCTTACCATCCCCATATCATAACTGGCTTCATCAATCAGTTTCCTCTCCACCAATCAGCTGGTGTGTGGTGTGCTCTCTGGCGCAATACAGCTGCCGTAGCGTCTTCCAGGTGGATGTTGCACACTGGTTGTGGACGAGGATATTCCCCCCAAATATGTGTTAAGCGCTTTGAGTGTCCAGAAAAGCGCTATATAAATGTAAGGACTTATTATTACCATAAACAATGTCTTTATCTAAGCTTTAGTCTGTTTAGATGTGTTTGTCAAGTGCTGGGTTTATCCTTAACCAGAACTGCACCAAACCTGTCAAGTCTGAACACGTTAACAATTAGGTTTTTGATGCAAACCTATAATACTTAAAGACACCTAAAATAGAATGGAGAACACACAATAATAATTCAATAGCCTTCCATGTCTTCTATCAATGTGTACGTTCTATACATTTCCACACAGTGATTCCACAAAACACACTACTGTTATTACCCTGTTATTATGCTTAATAGTTTGCATGCTGATTGATATGGTAAGCACTGAAGCAGGCAAACATATTCCACGTCCCTCTGTTCCTCGGGGACAGATGAAGAATTGGTCTGAAAGAGCTTTTCAGCGGGGGTTATAGGAAACAATGTCACTCTGCCTCCCGGGAGCAGGACTCTACGTAACACTGCAGAGCTGGGTTGAGGACAGCCAAATGACAAAACACCAGAGCAGGAAAAGCACAGGGTGCAAAATAAAAAAAACAACAAAAAAAAACAGAAACATTCATGAGAATGAGACTGCGTGTGGAAACTAAGGTTAGAGATTTCTGTTCCAACAAAAAAGGCAATAAGGAGTAGGGCTGTCTGTGCAGTATGATGATATACAGCCCGCCATATGTTTTTTCCCCCAATTTCTGTTTAAAGGAAAGATTTTTTTCAACAAATTCCTAAACACAATAGTTTTAATAACTAATTTATTTTATCTTTGCCATGATGACATTACATAATATTTTACTTTAATTCTTTAATAATATTGCTTAAAGTGACATTTAAAGGCTTAACTACACAAAAAATATTGCTTAAGGGGGCTAATAATATTGACCTTAAAATGTTTGTTTTTTAAATTAAAAACTGCTTTTATTCTAGTCGAAATAAATAAAATAATACTTTCTCCAGAATAAGAAAAAATATTATAGGAAATAATGTGAAAATTTCCTTGCCCTGTTAAACATAATCTGGGAAATAATTGAAAAAGAAAACAATAATAATTCTGACTGTATATCAGATGAACAAAAAAAAAATAAAGATTTTGTCACTTCATATTATGCCCAGTCGTTTATTTCGTGGTGTAACAAAATACATTGTTCACATGTAATATATTTCTACATTTTTTAAATGTTTTATTAAAGATTTGAACTCGGCTTATTCAAGACTGAACACTGCTTAAGATGTCACCTAAACCAGCAAAGCACAAGGCAAAAAAAAAAAAAAAAAAAAGAAACTACAGAGATTACATCTGACTCTGAAACCATGAAAGAAGCACGAAGAAATGGCAGAGAAAAACGCTGCTTTGCGGAGGTCATTTGGTGGTTTACACGCTGAAACAAGTGGCATTATACAAGCAATAAACTCGATGAGAGTCGACATGGCCTCTCAGTTTGAAACTGTCCTCTCAGCGGTACAAGATATCGAAAATGTGGCAGAATGTTTCAGAAGTCTAACGCAGGCAAAGGAATGCATCTTTCAAACTGAAGACTCTGTCTTCACTCTACAATCAACAACTACAGCTCTTGAAAAAGAAAATTACCAGACTACCTTGAAAAATTGATGATTAGAAATCAGTCAATGCTCTAATTTACGGATTCTTGGTCTACCAGAAATATCTGAGGGCAACGATGCATGTACATTCTTAGAAAGCTGGCTACCTGAAGCACTGGAACCACTAGCCATAGAAAGAGCCCACAGGATCGATAATAGGTGCAAAACTGCAACAGACGCGAAAGCAAATTCGAGAGTGATGATCGCGTAGTTTCTAGATTACAGAGACAAGGAGCGCGTGATACGTGCCACCAGAGCAAAGAAAGAGGTACTATTCCAGAATCACGGAATCATGTTCTAAAGAAGAAGCTGCGAGCTAAGGGGCTGATCTATGGATACATGATAAAAACCAACTGTGTTTGTCAGCTCCTGCTGACTCGCATCTGTTCTCATGTGGACCAAAAAGCTGCATGTGAACACATCAAACGGATGGTAGTCGACTGAAACGAAAGTGAGTGTTCTGCTCCTGCATGAAAGGACACACCAGTAGGTGGCAGTAGACTGTTTGATCACTCCACAAAGGGAAACCATAACATGAAATGTGCTTAAATGGCCCGTTTCCACTGTCTAAAGGCGTACCGAATCGAACCGTACCGTACCTCTTTTTGGTCACCCTTTGCAAAGGGTACCAAGGGTACCAAAGGGTAACCAAAAGGTGGAGCTAGACGAGCAGCTGAACGCTATTGGTTTACAGCGATACGCCATTTGCTCGCGCAACATGCCAGAATGCAAACAAACTTCTTGAGCTGACAAACAAAAGACTGACGTGCGCAAAAACAAAGTAGAAGCTGGAAAAAACAAAGGAGCAAATTATTGTTTCAGCAAACATGAAGAAACTGCTACGTTAAATTATTACTATAATCTTCTGGACTATTATGAACTCGGAATGACGAAATTACTTTCTAACAAAAGGTTACATGTGCTCGTGAAGATTAAAGATGAGAGGTTTGCACTGACTGTGGGCTCTTTTTTGTGTTGTTTTTGAACCTAAAGAAGGACTAAATGTGTGATGTGTGTAGTTTTTTCTGTAATTGGTAACATATCGGAGACTGTAAGGGGCTGTATGTGTTCATATATGCTGCATTTATTTATGTACTTTATATAATCGTGGACAGTAGGCTATTTCATGCTTGTCCTCTACATTCCTACTCGCTCACTACGCTCCTCTGACTCTGGCCTTCTTGCTGTCCCTCGGTACCGCCTCTCTTCAATGGGGGGCAGATCATTTAGTGTCATTGCACCCAAACTCTGGAACTCTACCACATTCACTCCGCTCTGTCAATAATATCCCAGAATTCAAATCATTACTTAAAACTCACTTGTTCTCCGAATGTCACTCTTCTCATTACTAAACTGGCCACTTTTTTGACCCAACTTTACTTTACATATCTGTCTCGTAGGTCTTGTTTTGTAATTCCAGTTTGTTATTTTTGACTCCTTGTATGTTTGCAAGCCTACCTGTCTAATGTTGTCTCTACTTGTTTATTGTCTCTCTCAATGTCTGCTTGTATTATTTCTTTTGTAAAGTGCCTTGAGCTATGGAAAGGCCCTATATAAATAAAACTTATTATTATTATTATTATTTTGCATCATTGATCTGCAGTTATAATCAGATCATGTTCATAGAAAGGTTAGTAATGAACATTTATACACCAGTATTTATGTGTATAAAGCATCTGTCTTGTGAGAATTGCTTCTCGTATGATTTGTGAACGACCCATAAAGCTTTACTGTAAACATTTCCTCGAGCGAAAAAGACGTCGACTGAAACTTTCTGTCGTACACCACGGCCCCCAAAAGAGTACCCTTTTGCAGTGGAAATGCAAGCCTGATAAAGGTGGCCCGTACCGTACCGCACTGTACCATTCAGTGGAAATGGGACAAAAGAGTAAACAAAGCAACGTTTAGTAACATTATTGCTAGCATTACAAGTACTTGTCACTTACCACAGAGGAATTCACTCATGCAAATATGTCTGATAATCTTATAATCTGTTTGCAGATATTTGAGAAATGTAGCAAAAATATTTTTAAATGTAGCAAAATATAGTGAAACAAAACATTTCTTGATTTTTTTTTTTGTCCAACTTAATTGTTTTATGTTCAACCTAAGTTAAATGATTTGTATTGGGACAAAATGAATGAATTCTTTGAAACCCTACGTTTTTTACAGTGCATCTGGCTTCCTTGTGCTCCTTGACTTGAATTGTTTACTTGGGTATGTCCCTTAAGTTTTTGTTCTCCCGCTCTGATTCATTGCTGAATAAACAATCAGAGTACTTTCTTTAGCTTCTACAACTCAATCCGGCGTTAACCTGACAAGAGGCGACATGTAGAACAAACCAAACCAACTAGCCAAAGCGACACTGACCGATGGCCTGACCGTCAGCTTATTGTGTCCTGGCCTTTACATGCCACCATGAAGTTGCAGTCAGAAACTTGATGAAACAAGCTTGAAAGTACGATGTTTATAATTTGGATTTTATTTGTCAATATTTTTTGCTGTTCTAACACAAATAAAACACTTTTCATTCATTTTTGAAAAGTGTTTTATATTTCTTTAACATTTGCTTCTATGTCTATATTATTAAGCATATATTTGCCCTTAGGATCTGAATAGAGATGAAAAATCAAGCATGAATGAGCTTTTTTTTCTACATGGAATGGATGGCAAAACCTCTAAAAGAATAGTTCACCCAAAAATGAAAATTTTGTCACCATTTACTCAGGTGTTATTTTTTCCAAACCTCTTTGAGTTACTTTATTCCGTATGAACAAAAGCTGAAAGCCTATAGCCTTTCATAGTATTTGTTTTTTTTTCGTGCAATGTAAGTCAATGGTTATTATTTCATCTCTCTTCAAAATACCATCTTTCTTGTTCAGCAGAATAAAGAAACTCAAATTCTAAACCACTTGGTGACTGAGGGTGTTTTCACACTTATTTCAATTGCCTGGACCGTACCCAAGTTCGATTGTCCCCCCTTGCCACCTGCTTGGTTGGTTTGTGTTCACACTGTCTTTTTTCCTTCTGAACCCCGGTACGATTGCGTCATCAAGCCGATGTTTTATGTATGTCTGTTGCCAGGCGACGGAAACGAAAGCAAAGCTCCAAAGGGAGAGACGTCCGCACATCGCAGTTGTTTCGCTTTAACTGAACCTTTTGGTTTAGAACATACAGAAAACGTCTCGCGTCTATCTGCCGCAAAAATATTATACACGTTCAGAACATCACGCAATGTCTAAAGCTGTTTTTGGAGGAGACAAGCATTATCACCGTGTTTGCTCTGTCTCAGTCGCGCTTGTCACGTGTGATACTCAGACACACACACACACACACACGAATGAACGTTATAAAAACTATAGTTGGCTGTACTGTTGACGGTTCACTTCCGGCTTTTGGTACGATTGCATTCATACTACAAGTGAACCGTACCAGAGTTCACATGAACCGTACCCCAGACCACCTCTTTCAGGCGGACTCGGGTACGGTTCACGGGTGCGCACCCGAGTTCAGAAGACGTGTTCACACTAGCTAAACGTACCGTACTATGACGTCAAACGAACCCGGGTGCGGACTAAAAGTGCTAGTGTGAAAGCACCCTAAATTTTGATTTTTAGGTGAACTATTTCTTAAGTGCCATCTAAAATCTTTTTCTAGAATTATCATTTTTCTCAGCCTACTATGTTTATGTTTAGTTATTTTACTTTTAAAGCAATAAAATTCATCTGTTCGTTGCCATAAAAGTGAAACTAGTAAACATAAAAAAAACATTTAGAACATTTCTGATGGCATTTAGAGAAATTTGTATCTGAACTCTTCATTAATAAATAATTAATTAATTAAATTTACATAAAATGTACTATCAAGATACTTATTAGGATACAAGATGACTTGATATTTTTATCATATCGCCCAGTCTTAATAAGAAGGAATTATTAAAAAATACACTGCATATTGCGTCTTTCTCATAATGCATCTTTCTTTCTACGTAGCGTTTCTAGTAAAGAAACTTATAATATAAGGTGCCATCATCAAATAGCACTGTCACGCTGTAGGAAAATGCAGGGTCCCACAAATAATTTATGTTGTCCTAACACAAATTGATAAAGTCAACAAATTTATGTTGTTTGAACCTAAAACAATTAAGTTCCCCCCCAAAAAAAATCTCAACAATCTTTTCCAGTTCCAACCAGGAGTCCTGCATCAGCCTAGGAGCTTCCATTTAGATGATCAGAGTTGATTTTTATTTTATTTTTTAACAAAAATACAAAACCTAAATACAACAAAATGACAGTGATAATATTTATCAAATTGTGCAAAATAGAGCAATCTTTAGTAATTCCATATAGTACATCTTATAATGTGAAAGTCAAACCTTCAGCAAACACCTTCTTTATTATCATTCAGTCTTGAACTGCTTTCCAAAACAATTTAGCAAAACTGCAAGTAAAAAAATATGTGTTCTGTGTCTTCAAAGTGTTTATATAAATGTCATGATGAATTTTCTATATATATATATATATATATACATATATATATATATATATATATACATATATATATA
>CAIGQQ010034599.1:4301704-4352993 GCA_903798035.1 Danio albolineatus | reverse complement strand
CATTAGGGCTGTAACGATACGCGATATGAAACCGAAATCGCGACACTAAGATCCACGATCCTGTGTCGCGATTTGATAAGGAAGAATCTCGACACACCCGTGACTAACTTTTCAATCATGTAACGCCTTCCTGCAAAAGTTGAGCTAGTTGAAGAAGAACAAGAGGAAACATAGCAATTAACCCAGAGATTGCGGACCCTCCCTCTTCATATAAGTCAGCAGTATGGCAACATTTCGGCTACCCAGTGGAGATAAGGGATGGCAATTGCATGATCGACAAGACCCACACAATATGCCGTAAGTGCTTTAAGTGACAGGCAACACAACCAACATATAGATGATACGTAAAGTACACACAGAATACGTAAAGAGGCTGTGATAGATTGGAAGATCAGCATATCAAAGGTTCCCGTGACAACAGACAACGAAACATTGCCAATGCTGTCGAAGCGGCCGTTTTTTTTTTACCTCATATAAGATGCTTTGCTCACACTGTTAATCTGGCTGCACAGAGAGGGATGGGCGATCACCAGATGTCCCAACTTTAATATGCGGTTCTCTGAAACTATGAATATTTAACTTTAATTGTATTTAGGCTATTTTATTTAGACCTACCGAACCAACACAATCTCACGGCAACTTGTGTTTTGGCGCTGAAGCATATAGCGCGCTTGTTTTGAAGCGCATCACCGCAAAGGTTATTCATTATTCTTTTTTATCTAGTAAATAACTGACCAACCAAAACTACATCACAATTAAGATAAAATTTATACCTAACGAAATTCGTTTCAAAAAGATATTTTTTTTCCAAGAAAAATGTATGAAATATATTTTTGTTTGTGCCTGTCCAACTGTGCGGTGAAAATTTGTTCCGCTCCGGGGAAAATAAGAATTTAATAGTTCAGGCTTTCTCCATCTTCTCAATTGTGTTGGGCACAGCTAGGTTCAGTTTGGAGGCATTTTGACGCCAGTGTCCATTCTGTGTCAATGAAATGGAAAGTTAGCGACATGTAAAGTGTCATTTTTGTACTCGACCACATCTGTTGTAAGTGAAAAATACTCGACTGTGGTGGAATTGGGCTGTTGCAGCTCACCACGGAAACGTTTGTAGGCTCGTAGAATAGCTGTTTTGGAGAAATATGTACGTCCGGACAATTCATTATAGCTGTCGGGTGTGGTTACGAGGTCTCCGAAAAAAAAAAAAAAAGTATTGAAAGACACTTTTTTTCGCAGAGATTCTTGGTTACTGCATCAGTGCATTTGTTCCACCTCACATTGTCCCTCCTTTATTTTGTGCATCGCTTAAATGCATCACTAATTGATGGCTGCACCTGTTCGTCTGACTTCTGCGGTCGATTTTTTTTTTTTTTACTGCATTGCCCATTTTGGCAGCCTCATTCTTGTGCGCTTTGTATAAATTAGTTGTGTTTCCTCCACATGCTGCCACATTTGTCAGGCAAAGTTTACATCTCTTAAATGTAAGAGAACTTGATTGAAAAATAATTTTCAACATGCTCAAATCATCTCCACAATGAAGTTTAGTTCTGTTTGTTTTTCAACAGTATTTTGTTACAAAAAAACAAGTGTTATAGCTTTGGCTATTTATTTATTTTATATTTGGCTATTTATATAGTTAATAATTTGCATGGTTAATCTTGTTCTTTGGTGTTCAGTTTATAGATTTTTGATAAAAAATATTGTTTAAAAAAAAAAAGTTTCCCACCCCTCACGAAAAAAAATCGTGATACGAATCGAATCGTGGGTCAAAAATCGTGATACGAACCGAATCGTGGGTTTGGTGTATCGTTACAGCCCTAATATATATATATATTGCGACCATGATTTTCGAAAGTATTACATCGCTTTGTAAACGTTTATTACCATTTGATGAATCTCCCCATACAGTCTAATAGAGCATTTGGACACGGAAGCCCCTTCGCATGACGTCACACTTAACAAGCGGATGAAGATAAGCTGCTCTCATGTCATTTGTGTGTTAAGAGCTGAGTTCAAAGCCGTTATTCTTGATTTTTGCAATGCCACCATTAGGGCTGGGCCGATAAACGTTTTTATATCAGATCACAATAAAATTTATGTCAATAATAATGATTAACTCTGGACTTTTTTTATTGTATATTGATCCAAGAGCCAATCAGATAGCAAAAATGCGTAACAATGGGATTCTAAAAGTGTGTCGATAGTAGAAATGTACTGAATTGTCGGCCACTGGAAATTTTGCGGCCGAAAAATATGTTATACTATATAATGGACCCTCTAATTTTTGTGGCTTCATTCATCGTTGGGGTACTTTTTTAAAAAATCTGGAAGCATTAACAACTTGTATAGAAATATATATCGTTATCGTTCAATATAGAAAATAATTATTGAGATAGCATTTTTGCCATATCGCTCAGCCCTAGTCATCATAGGACTTATTTAAGGTAGAGTTTCGAAAAATGCTTAAACGTGTTCACAAAGTAAACAAATTTATAAAGTTAGTGACCCCTTATATTTTTTCAAACATCAGACTATAAACTACAAAATACTAGTGTTGTTACCAGTTTACTGAACATTTGTTGTGTAAAAAGTGGTTTAACTGCAGCATAATTGATTTAATAGATTTTCTCATATTGATATTAACCTTGTTATCAGAAAACGTGTCGGAACAATGCCTTGTTAACCCTAGATACTAGCAGTTGTGGTTCTGCTCTTCAGTTATGAAGAACAACTGTCATTTTAGCGTCAAGTTCTGGATCATTAAGTTATGTATTCCTAAAATGCGTTGGCGGAATTCCTTTCATCATTGCATATTAGCTCCTTGAGTTAATGAACACAGTCATGCAGGTTGATGCAAGTTGAGAAGTAACCTTCCTGATGGTAAGAAGTGGTAGTTGTGCTAGGCATGTCAAGGCAGGCAAAGCTTCAGTCTAATATCTGGAACATACATGAAGAAAATAAATTTCTGTAGTACATATACATCATACCATTTTGCACTCAAATTTTACTATGTTTGTTTTGCCAGCATATGTTTGTTATTCTTTAGGTGAACGATTAATAAAAACAAGCTTGTTTGGGTAATCTTCAACGTCTGACCATTTCAATAGAGTCTGTCTGCAGATTTGCAGTTGCACCTTCAGGCTTGCAACTATTTCAGGGAGTTTTTTCCAATTTTGTTTGGAAGTATACCAGGTCCTTTATCATACGTTTGCTATGAGAGAATATAAAATAAAGCCCAACCCCCTACTCAATATTCTGTTTTAGTTGGAAGTACATCAGCATACTTAAAGGGCCATGAAACACCAAAACACATTTTTTGAGCTGTTGACAGTCATATATGTGTCCCACGCTGCTATAAACACTATTAGGACACATATAATTGACTAAAAAGTGAAAATTGGTTGTTTTTGCATTATTTCGAGCAAATTCGTTCTTCCGGTTTGAAACGAATTTTTGAAGTTGCGTCACGCCGATGAGATCCTTGCGTATATTCCAGCGGGGAGAGTGGACGCCTGTCCCGGCCAGCACGTTCTGACGTCTCTGTGTGTTCGGCATTAATTCATGAGATAGACTTGGTTCAAACCAACCAGACCGGTTGGTTAATATTCATGATCGCTTCGAATATTGTACCTTACAGCAGTTGCGGAAGACGCATCAAGGGCGAGTGATTTACATGTTAAGTCAATGCAAAAGGCGCGAATAGGCATCCTGCAACGCGATACGCGCGAATGGCGCAGCACGTTTGACGCGCTTAACGCGCAATTTGCGCGAATCGCTTCAGTTTGAAAATGAAATGAAAATGAGCTTCAGCGGACGTTCGCGCCGCGTTAACCAATCAGGAGCTTGCTCTTGTGGGGGTGTGATTATGACGTAGCGCCTGTTGTTGTTGGTGTCCTGAGGGAAAACTCGGCTCGGTCAGAAGCACCGCTGAAAGCTTCCATCATCCAGGTTCAGTTTCTGGAGGAGTTTATGAGCTCACAGAGCTCCGTGCACCTCTGAAATAATCTAATGGACTATCAGCCTTCATCAGTAGACTATCAGTGGAATATCAGCCTTCATAAAGCACATAAAACAGTTATTCTCTCTATAAAACACCTGTTAGCCATTTAGCAATAAAGCTACAGTCACCAAGCCATAGACAGAAGCCCTGCCCATCACACGAATCCGAAAACAAAAGGAAAGTGCCGTTAAAGTCGACAAATTAATAATTTGGCAAATAATTCTATTACTGATGTCCATGTAAACACAGTCTGTGTGAATAGGAGCGCGTGCACAAATGGAAAGTCCCATTTTTATGCAAAACCTTCCCTCTTTCCCCTTCCCCGACACTCCTACCTAAACAGAGCTGGACACACCCACTTTCCTGAGCTTTTCCAAACTAGAGGTGTGAAAACACCACGCTGAGACTGGGGGGTTTCGTGGCCCTTTAAAGACTCTCTAAAGTTCTCGTGAAGTGCTTTTTAATGTACAATTTTATTTAATGTTTGACATAACAGGAAGACAGGGTGGGACATAAAGTAGTTCCTCCCCTTTCTCAAAAGCAGCCAATAGCTTTCAGTCCATTTTTTTTAGTTAAGTCTTTTAACTTTAATTAGCAAATCATATAATGCTGCATATGCATTATATCTATGGGTAGTAGGTGGGTTTGTCTTAAAAAGCTTTAAATTGTACACTCATGGTGCAGTGTTATTTTAGAGCAGAAGGAAGTTTTGCATTGTTTCTGTATCTCTGTACACATTTGAACGGTAACTGTCACAACATAGCAGTCATGGACGCATCGTCTTTGGTTAATTGTATTTCCAGCCCTTATACAGGCAGGTAGTGGCACAGTTAATCCGCTCTTTGTTTGAGCTGAGCTTTCCCTGCTGGAGCCCTGATTAAACACTCTTTATTGACACTGTCAGTGTGATCAAATAGGCTCTGATGCCAGTGGGTTCCCTGCTAAGGTGATTTCTGGTTTCGCTTCCTAATCGATAATAATTTGTTCAGAGTTTGGTTGGGAAACTGGTTTAATACTTCATTGTGCTCCTGGAAAAGGCGCACCTGACCAAAGACTGACCCTGGAGCGGGGTGTATTTTGGAGTGATCTTTTTTTATTGTTGCTGCTAAATACATCAGGAATTAAATATTCTTAGTATCAGGACTTCTCTTTGTGCTAAGATGCATGAGATCCAAAGAAAAAAAAATCTATATAACATTAATGCACATCAGTAACTTGCCAGTAACTTTTTTTAAAATGTATTTCACTATGAGAAAACATCGTATTTAATTGAAAATCCGGCAACCACTAAAATCTGACACTTGGGAACAACTGCGGTAAGAACCACAGGATCATGTTCACTGGGCTCCTCTCAAAAGGTGGACTTTTACATTCTGATTGCTTGCCGCTGAACTGCGTCATAGCTCATTACTAAAAAGCTGACTTGATTTCAACTCTCCTCGATGCTCACACCCACGAAGACTCGGCTCCCGTTGCAAATGAATGACTTCCGGCTACTTTGACACTCTCACTGCCTTTGGTGTGAACGCACGGTAATATAAATCATTCATTCATTCATTCATTTTTCTTCGTCTTAGTCCCTTATTTATCAGGGGTTGCAACAGTAGAATGAACTTCCAACTATTCCCCCATATGTTTTACGCAGCGGATGCCCTTCCAGCTGCAACCCAGTATTGGAAAAACACCCATACACTCTCTCATTCACACAAACGCAATCCTACACTATGGTCAATTTAGTACATCCTATTCACTTATAGTGCATGTCTTTGGACTATAGAGGAAACTTGTGCACCTGGAGGAAACCCAGGTGAACACGGGAAGAACATGCAAACTGTGGCCCAGGCGGGACTGGAACCTGCAACTTTCTTGCTATGAGGTGACAGTGCTAACCACTGAGCCACCGTACCGCCTATAATACAATACAATATAATACAATACAATACAATACACTGCAATGCAATAATTATCGGCAAAACATTATCAAGAGAAACGGTTGAAAGTATGAGGATAACGACATGAGTAATTAATGACATGATTTTTTTTTAATCCCTTATTAAAGCTAAGGATGGTTGTATGCTCACTTAAGCTTTGTAGTGAATAACCAGACCTGATATGACAATAACAGGTTTTATGTTCTTCATTTCAAATTGAATCAATTGGTCAACCAGCATTGCTAAAATACTAATACCTTCTATGGCTTGAAATATCGAATTGCTCATTTGGCAATTACTTTAAAACAGGGGAGGAAATATGGAGCATGCCCAAGTTTAATGGATGCAGAGCTCTGTGCAGCAATGGAAACACATGCCAAGATGTCCTAACCTTGGCCTCTTCGTCTTCATAAAATTGATGAGAAGTGTAATTCATGTTCAGCACAATTAAATCATCTACAGGGTTTATTTGGAGACTCTTGAAAGTGACCCAACTTGCTACATTTTCTCTTAAAACTTCATATTTCATTGAAATTCCTTGTATTTATTTGTTATACTGTCTAAATACAAATCACTGAGATTTATGTGATCCTGTGATTTATTATTTGTTTTGGATATTTATGGAACATCTTTTATCTTTTCTTATTTGACCAGTTTGAGCATGATTTCGGTCTCATTTTTTATGCTTGACTATTTTTAATTGCATAATTCAAGCCATTTACTTTAATTGAACTGAACATGTACTACAGAGAAGAACCAAGGGTTCAAGAGTTTCTTGAACATTTAAAGTGATGTTTTATCTTTTATTGGTGTTATTATTAATATGGTACAAACACCGAGTGCTAAACACATCCGTTTATCTGTTTGTCTTTATTACTATTATTAATTTATTTCAGATGTTTACGTTTGGAAAAGCTGTGCTTCCTGTATAAATCATCGTCATTTTATTTATTATGTTTGTTTCTATTGGTTTTTATTTTATACAGTACCAGTCAAACGTTTGGAGACGCAAATAGGTTAGTGTCTATTTGGCTTTGTTCACACTGCACGCAAATGTGGCCCGAATCAGATTTTTTTGCTCCCATGTGACTCAGGTCGTGACAGTGTCAACTGCCCAAACCGCACGGAATCTGATATTTTCTTGTCAGATTTGTGCCGCTTTCGTATGTGCTTAAATCAGACACAGATCTGATATTTTGCAATGCGACGGCAGTGTGAACGGTTATGTCGGCTTTCATGTGACTTTTACATAATCATTGAGCGACATGCGTCATCATTCTGTGCTGCAGACGTCATCTGCTCCTCAGCAGCAGTAGATCGGCACACAGGGCGATTATTTTACCAGAGAAACTTGGTTGTTCATTTAAAAAAAAAAGATTTTAAAGGCAAAACTGGAGCTTGTTAACGATTAGAGCACGGGTTGATCGCGAAGCTGTGTCGGGGCATGTTGCGGCTAGGGGATCCGTGCTCAATGGAGGGGGCACTTTCATTTTAAGGACGAACTTTTCTCTCTGAGAGAAGAAAGTGCAGGTGCTCAAGCACCCAAACCCCCTTTCTGCACATGTCTGGTGTTTATAACGACGTAAAATGAAATAACTCTGCAAACAGAGATAAACCAACTCGCCTTCACAGTTCAGTCTGCGGCTGCTTATTAACCCTTGATGAGTTTACTACAGCGGTGGTCAGATATAGACGCGCACCGCGATTGTCATAAATCACAAATGATCAGTGTTTTCGATCACAAGAGACTTATTTTAGGTTTCAAATACACATTAGCAGTAGCAGAACAACCCCTTACAGTTTATGAAATACACCACGGTTGTCTGTGAAAGGGGCAATAATTACATTAAGCATAACAACGTGCTTCAGTATACATATTGTGTGGATAATTAGGCATTCTGTGCTCTCCGTAACTGCACTTTTGTGCATGCGGGTCACTTTAGGACCATGATCTGTTCACATTGCAAATCTGATATTGGCCACATTTATAACAGCAGTGTGAACAGCTTTGCAAAAATATCAGATCTGAGAAAAAAATCAGATTTGAGCACGAAGCCTCGCAGTGTAAATGTAGCCTTTGACTGGTATTGTACTATATATAATATTACAGTGCTTCCTGCATGTTTGAAATATACTTGCAGTGGTAGCCGGATTGAAACACACCTATTAACCCACAGCACATAAACTATATGTGAAAAACAAAACATAATCTGATTTTTAACACTATATTTATTTATTAAGGATCTGTTTTAAACAAAAAAAGAGACTGTTAAAATAAATAACAAACAAAAACAAATCCACTATATATCTTACTTTTGTGCTATTCAGGAGCCATGTGCACCCACTGACAGTTAAAATCTGCTCTGCTTTTAACTCTGTTTGTTTACCCAGTTGTTAAAATATTAGTTGCATGCATTAATTTTCCTGCTCTAATGTAATCCCAGGGATTTTTTCTGGGGTGCAGGAGTCGCATACATTCCTATGACTAAACAAATAAGCGCTTCTGTCTAAAATATGATTTATTTTTTGTCCCCATCTAATTAAATGGGATCACAGAAGCATGTATAACAAGCTGTTGTTAATTAAGTGCTCTCCGTATACTAGTGGCTTCGTTACATCAACATCATATCCTTGTATGCTTAAATATTTATTATTTACAGCAAAGCTCAAATTTTCCATGATTTCCTTCGGCTCTGCAGTATTGACATTTGTTCCATTTGTTGAATGATCATCTAAACATCGCTAACACAAACTGAATTCCAGGACCGTGAACAAGGATGTGTGTAAATTCAGTTTATACTTTGGTTGGCTGTTTTCTTAGACATGATAGTAGCATTTTGATCACAGCAGTTTGGTATTATTCTACCTTTGAAATTGTGTTTTGTCAGCAATAATATACAGAGTCTTACCAACAACTACGCTGTGAAAAATTCAGGGATCCACACAATGCTGGGATTGGGACACCCCCAGGAGCGTTGCAAGACATAAAGCTCTACTGGGGCACAGCTCCCCCTCCACAACGATGACGTCAATCAAATTATGTGCTATAACATGCAAAACAGGATCATGAAAGGAACATTAAAATAGCAGCTCATGTAAACACCTTCATAATATTATTGTCTTATTCAGATTAATGCAAATAATTTGATTACTGATGCCCATGTAAACAGAGTCACAGTCTATGGCCCCGTTTACACTAATGCGTTTTCGTTTTAAAACGCATAAGTTTTGCTACGGTTACACCATCCGTCCACACTACGCCGGAGTTTTCGAGCCCCGAAAACGGAGCGTTTTGGAAACGCTGGAGAGGCCGTTTTCATTGTAAAACGCTGCTGCTCCATCTCAGTGTGGATGGGGGGAAACAGACACATTTGAAAACAGAGGCATGGCTGCTGAGATTCGCTACTGAGATTCGCTTTTGTGTCATTGCGTATCCTTCCTTTATTCTTCAAGCCCCTATCACATGACTATAACACCACCGGAAGATGGCAGACCAGCCTTCACTGTAAACAACATGGACAGAAATGGGAGCGTTGTTTGCACTATTGTCTGTTTTAGGCGCCATTGTGCAGTTAAACTGCCTTGTTTACAACAGCTGCATATATTTGCAAGACGCAAGCTACTAATCGATCACTCACTAATCGCTCGCATTTCAAGCGCCGTAAGCCCTATTTAGAATGCCAGGCAAGACACATGCTTCCTGTTTATGCTTGAGTGTCCAGAGTGCGCGAATGGTCACATGATATACGTTTCTGGTGGAGTACTGTGTACAGAGATGTGTTCAGAAATGCTGGATGAAACGGTAGTGTGGACGCAGATCGTTTTCATGCTAAAACGCTGTTTTAAAACTAAAACGCACTAGTGTAAACAGGGCCTATGTCCCCTGCGTCTGTGTTTGTGTTGCCGCTGTGAAAATCAGCTGTAGTGCACATACTGAAACTCCCCTTTTCGTGCAAACCCTTCCGTCTTTTACCACTCGACACTCCCACCTAAACAAAGCTGGACTTTTTTTCAATCTAGAGGTGTGAAAACACCCTTCTGAGACGGGGGTTTCATGGCCCTTTAAATACGTAGTTTAAACAAACAGCAAAGGTCATTTTTTGAGTGTATGCATTTATGCAAACTATATATTTCACTACATATTTCAGTACTTAAAAAGTGCTGCATCACCACTTGTTCCCCTTGATTATATGGAAGAGGAAAGTCTTGTTTTTTTCAACTTGTATTGGTCTTCTGTCTGTGCGTGCGTGTGTGGCTATCTAGATCTCTGGCCATTCAGTCATCTGAAACTAACACCAAAGGCAATAAATGAGGCACACACACACAGGCAGAGACACCGATAAAGGCTGATGGTTGAAGTGCAGCTTGTGTGTGAATGTTCTCAGATTTCAGGTTTACCTCCTAGAGCGTCTCACACCTGCTATAAATGACTTTATCTGAAGCTGTCTTTCATCGGAGCATCATGTAATGGCACGTACGCTATATTGTTGTCACAATACCAACATTTTGACTTCAATATGATACCCGTACTAAATCGATACTACAGCATAGTCAATGATTAAAGCTGTTTTTATTTACCAAACACTTATAGTGTAAAGTATAACAATTTAAATTCAAAATAAAGCAAAATAAATATGTAAAAAAAAAAAATTATAATATCAGCTGAGAAGGTGGGTTTTTATTTGTTTCATTGCAGAAGAGATGGGCTTTCAGTTGTCATTTGAATGATACCAGTGAATCCGCAGTTAGCATGGGAAGATCATCCCACCAAGTATATAAAACGAAACTATCTTCCCCCAAATATAATAGTCAAAGCTCTAATATATTCAAGTTTGAAGGCAGATTTTGCTCTTGAGTGAAAGTTTTAGAAACCAGAGAGTTTTTCTAGATTGTTTAACTATGCGAACACTTTTATTGGCAAAACATCACAAACGCATCAACCACATAAACGTTTACAAATAAGAGATACAATATTTATAATGATAAATGTTTATAAATCTTTCATCTGAATCTAAATCTCTGGCAGCCTTCCGTTCCGACTTTGTTTGTTAACATGAATGCTAGATTTGCATTATGCAATTAACATTACATTAACTTACTACTAACCTGCGGAAAGGCTGTCATCAAAGTCCGGGAACAGCTTTTTTCTAGGGTTGGGGCTTGGGACTACATTTACATGGACATCAGTAATCTAATGATTTGCCTTAATCTGAATAAGGCAGTAATATGATGAATGTGTTTACGTGAGTTGCTTTTTGAATGTTACTTTCATGATCCCGTTTTACATAGGCATGGGACGATAACCGTTTTCAAGGTATACCGTGGTATGTAAAAGTCAAGGTTTTCATACTGCCAACATTTTCTGCTGTACCATTCCTAAGATATGTGTAAGTTATTTTATTTATTATTTTATTTATTTTTAGTTTTTAGGTGTAAATTGTAAAGACATCTGTGTTTTTGAAACAAATGAAGAAAGCAGAAGTCAATGATTCATTGTAATTATTTAGCCTGACATGTTTACTGCCGCAAAATCTTTTAAATCTTTCTCAAAATAAAATATATTGTGTTCATGGGGGCAAAAGGTTTTGTTTTTTTAGCCAGACGTTTAAAAATAACATATTTTAGAGCAGTTAACACAATACAGTCATATATTGTAAAATATAGCCATACTTTAAAATGCTTCGTTTAAGCAAACTTGATGAACGCGAACATGCGTGTTGATGACTCTGAAGGGAGTTGCGTACCGGATGCGCTGTACTGCACTCGTTGTCTACTTGGGTGTGTTTCCTAAGCAACAAGAACAAACGCCTAACATTGCAGATGGTGTCCGTAACCCTCAAAGTCATTTAAAAATTAGGTGGTAAGGAATGGTGTGACGCAACGCGCACCTATTTGTGCCTTTGATGTACCTCTTGATGCTTATTTTGTCCTTGTTGCAGCACCAGTGGTCCCAAAATTCATATGCTAATTCGGTCCAGTCCGTACCAGTTACATAAGTATTATGGCACTGAGTTTCGGTACCCAACCCTAATCGTGACTAAATCTGATGTGGTACAAGATTATTATCTTTTTTATTCATTTAGCATTAACAGAAACAAAAATATTTGTTTACATGATTAACTTTTTTTTTTTTTTTAATTCAGCTGGTTATATTTTGACTTTTATTTGTATTAAAATTACATGTTCTAAGTTCTGTTTGTTAGGACCAACATTGTCTTGCATTACTGTTTTTATATAATAATTGGAAAGCAAATTATTTGTCTTCTCCTTTTTTGCTGATCTGAAAAAATGGTCCAATTTTTCAAAAACCATAGTGCGATCCATTACACCACTAGTAACTAGGCATGGGCCGGTAAAAGATTCTGATGGTGTGATAACCTTGGACAAAATACTGCTTAAAAATATATTATTTTTTAAATGTCTAGGTAAAAAAAACTAATTTTCCTCCCTTTTTGAAAACATAATATTTTATTTTGAGAAACATTTATAATATTTCAGAACCATAAACATGTCAGGCTAAATAACTTTTGCTGTCTTCATTAGTTTTAAAAACATAGATTTGTTAAGAATTTTAAGTGGCATTTTTGTATATCTTTTCTGCTGGAAATACTGTTGCCCTTAAAAAGTGTAAAAAAAAAAAAAAAAAAATCTTACACATACCAATGGTATCGCAGAAAATTGTGACAGTTTTAAAACCTTGACTTTTCCAAACCGCAGTATACCTTGAAAAAGGTTATTATCCCATGCCTATTAGTAACTTATGCAACCGTTCCAAAATTCCCTCACCACGACATCTTTAGCTATGATTTCTTCAGGGTCAAAGTATCTTGTAAAAAAAATAGGCCTCAAAATAATTACCTTGTGGCATTTGAGCTGTTATTGCAACAAAATAAATATCTAGGTTTATTTTAATTCTTTTCATTTAAATATTTATGGTAGAAGTAACAATACCAGTTCTTCCAAAGGAAGTTCAGAATACAGACATTTGAGCTACTGTCTCTCTGACAGACGGCTGCATTCAAACAATCAGCTCCTGCTCCATGAAGATGGTCTGTTGGCTTATGGTATGCCTTACGGCTGTGCGTGTGAACACAGTCAAATAATTTCTTATCTTGTGAGGTATCCATGTGAACTGTCAAAACAGATCACTGCGTTAGGCCTGACAGTGCATTAGGCTAACAGACTTGTCCCTGTCGGTTATGTCATTAATATTAATAAAGCAACAGTATTGGCATAAGAAAAGGATAACCACTCAGTGCTTTTAATTTATTTTTTCGTTATTGACAGTTTACTTGAATAACGGCTTTGGAAGACCTTGGAATATCGTTCGACTGCTTAAATGCATTAAGGCTATGCTACATCATTTTAATTACGTTTGGATATTTTGGATATTTTGTGGCTGTTTTACTGCCTTGTATAACAGATTGAACAAAAGCACTTTTAAAGCGGATTTCAGACAGACATCTGAAGTAGCGTAATGGTTTAAAGATCTACAACAAAATTGAGGTGAAGTATGGATTGGTACTCACTACAATACTACTATCTTGCTATAAATTGAGTCAATTGTGGAAAAAACGTTGGTGAAAAGGTTACTTTTACATTCTTGAATCTTTAAAGAATGATCATCCTTTGATTGATGATATTTGAACTAAAGTTCACCGATTACAAAATCATTTTTATGACATCATTTTTTGCTGGGTTCCAGGACATGTCGGGCTTTTAGCAAATGAGCGAGCTGATGCAGCTGCTAAGGACGCTTTGAAGCAAGTGGTGAACAAATGCCAAATTCCTCCATCAGAGATGAGACCTTTTATCAATGTTTACATTTTAAACAAGTAGCAAGAGGAATGGGATACATTGGAACATTAGTTATATGAAATCCAACCTGATATCTTGCACAGAATTTTTATACATTTTAAGACTAGATTTGATCAAGTGGTTTTTACAAGATGTCGTATTGTACATGGATCAATGACGTGACGCTCATTTTTTTGTGTCCATGTGATTTAAATGAAGTCAAAAAGGTCAAAGTTTCAAAATAAATAAGCAAATGACTTGCCCATCAAAATAGAGAATGTATGCAAGTCTAATTATTTTGGTTTTAATCCATTTTAAGATATTTTTTAGGGCATTATTACAAGAATGTCAATGTGGTGTAACCAAAACAAATTGGTACCAAATAGTTTATCTTGTTTAAAAAAGGTGAAATTCTCAATGAAACATCATATCAGCTAGTTTGGCATAATTTTATATTAGTCATATTTAATAGTAAATAAAGGTAAAAATAGCATAATTGTTCTAAATATTAATAATAATTTGGGGAATTATGTCAAGATGTCAAGTGTCAAGATGGTGTAACCCCCATTTATTGAGCCTACAACCCCATTTTTGTTAATATTTTGCAGAAGACCATGAGACAGGAAACTGTATCACAGAGAAGGACTCTTGATAAGACTAATTGCTACATGCAAAGGATATTAACTCTTTGTAAAATGTGAGATACTCTGACCTTTTTAATGAGTGGTCAGATATTCTTATATACGTGTCAAATGGTAAGACCCCAAGAGTACAGTATAATTGGTCATTATTATAAAAATAAGTGTTATCTTTAAAAATTACATTTAAAATATATTCCCACCAAGTACATGTGCTTACATAGGTATTTTAATAATGCCTGTCAAAATTGATTTTAAGTTGAAATGTCAATCAGTGTAACTGGTTACACCATTTGACTCCAATTACACATCTTTCTGTTGGGGGCCAATTTAGTCAAATATCATCAGTTCATGATGCTGATTAAAATGCTATATAAATTATTCTACCATTTGGAACTATTTTGGGTTCATAGTGTTGCATTACTTATTTATTTATTGAGAAGGTGGTGCTTAATCCACAACCTTACTATTAAAGCTCTGTAAACCTAGGATAATATAATTATTTTGCTATTATGTTGCTCAACATGAATGCTTTTTTAAAATGTTAATTCATGTTTCAGTTCACCTAATTGTGACGTTGGCATAATATATGAGAGGATCCAAGTGCAAGTAATCAGTTCTTTATTGACGAAGTCAATATTTCTCTAACACGCTCAGTAAACACACAGAGCGCGCTCAGGGACTCACAAATAACTCCCGTCTCATGGGGCAGGTGGGAGTAGACAAACCGATCACGGTCACAGAAACACTCTTCACCAGACCAGAGCAGAAACAGAGAACAATGCACAAACAACAACGAACTGACACGAGACAAGAGACGCGCTGTCCAGATATAGTCGCGATAACTAGTTGCAGCTGTCAGACTCAGGACAGCAGAGCTCTACATAGCACGTGATATCACACTGACGTAACAGACTCACGAGGGACACCAAAACAAAACAAAACCATGTGACCACGCAGACACTCAGAAGTGCGCACACACCTACAACCGTGACACTAATATAATGGACACACTCTTTCACTCGCACACACACTCATACACTACGGCCAATTTAGTTTCTCCAATTCACCTATACCACAAGTCTTTTGACTGGAGGAAACCCATGCAAACTTAACACAAGAAGACCTCCTGCTCCATCCATGACCTGAACCAGCAATCTTCTTGCTGTAAGGCAAACATGCTAACTTAGCCCTGTCAATATTAAAGTCAATATTATTACCCCCTTAAAAAAAAATTTCAATTGTCAACAGAACAATCCACTGTTATACAATGACTTGCCTAAAAAATCTTACTTGCCTAATTAACCTAATTCAATTCAATTCATCTTTATTTGTATAGCGCTTCTACAATGTAGATTGTGTCAAAGCAGCTTCACATGCATTATAAAAAATTGAAGCACTGTCAGTCCAGTGTTCAGTGTTGAAGTTCAGTTTAGTTCAGTGTGGTTTAATATTCACTGCTGAGAGTCCAAACACTGAAGACTAATCCATCGATGCGCAGCCCTACAAGTCCCGAATTATGCAAGCCAGTGGTGACAGCTCCGAGGAAAAAACTTCATCAATTGGCGAAAGTAAAGAATTAAAAAACCTCATTAATGAATTACTAGTTCGGCCTTTAAATGTCACTTTAAGCTGAATACTAGTATCTTGCTAAATAACTTGTGAAATATTATGTACTGTCATTATGACAAAGACAAAAAATAAATTAGTTATTAGAATTTAGTCATTAAAACTATTATGTTTAGAAATATGTAGAAGCAGCACTTGGGAAAAACTTTTAAAAGAGTTCAAATTTAACATAGGAGTGGTAACAATTTTGATGAGCCTCTGCTGACGGGGTGCTCACAGCCTTGAGTTCTGGAGGCTTTCATACTTGATGTGCTCACCGTTGTTGTACTATTATTAGTAACAACTGGAGGTAAATTGGATTAATTATAATGGCAAAAAGTATTGAAGTCAGGAGGTGCTAAATGAATTAATTTATCTATAAAATAAAAAAAATAGGTTGTAGATAAGTTTGGTGGAAACTCATTCAAATGTTTTTCTATACCTCGCTGTACGCCACCATTAGTCAGTCATGTATGTTTGCAAACATTGGCTCTCAATTCTAGAACCAGGGCAACATCCAGAGCGGCAGCAGCTTTTATGTACCTGTCAGTGTTTGGCAAATTGCTCCTAAATAGCATAAAACTAAAAATAAATTGGGGATTTTTTTCTTCTTTGTAATATCAACTACTTTTTTAAATTTTACTTCAACCAACTGAAAAGAAACAGTGATGTAAAAGATGTTAAATGCTGCACATTTTTGTTTTAGTATTATTATTCTATTGATGAGGGCCACAGATTTAATGAAAAGGATGTTATTACTTTATGTATTGAAGTTCAGCAACATTGTTTCATGGTTGTGAACACATTTGTTAATGACAATCACACCCCCTCAGATATTGTTCCTCAACTGTCATTATAATATGAGACATAAGTACACCTTTCATCACTACGATGATTTCTTGTTGTCAGACGTTTTGGTCAGCATTTAAAAGAAAGTAAAACCACTTCAGCTGAAATTGTTGACTATCGTATTTGATATTCACTGTCAATTTCAGTCATTTTTGCTGTTGAAGCAACACGGTCAGGTGGTGTAACTGGTTTGTGTCAATTGGTGTAACCAGTATTTTTTATAAAAATATAATTATATACGTGGAGATAATGTGAAATACAATTTAAAACACTTACTTTAGTGTAATAAAGTGTTTTTTAACTATTTGTACATAATTGGTCAAAGATTATTTAGAAATCAAGTTTGTTTTTAGCATGTGTCAGCCAAATGTTGCAAAAACTCATTAAAATGTACATTTAGACATAACGCAAATAAAATAAATGTTGGTATGATATTTTAAAATGAATTCTTTATTTCTGTGAGTACATTTGCAGATCTTCTAGGAGGAGTAAAATATAAATTTTTTCCAATGTTTTGACAGTTACACCATTTGACATTTTCAGGTACATTCAGGCCTAACATTTGTAAAGAATGGTGCAAATATTAGTTCTAATTACATAAAATCAACATGAACACAATCTGTGCATTTTAAAATACATGATGGATGCTTTTAAATCATCTTTTTAAATTTTTTTTAAATTTCTCATATTGCCGCACCTTATTTGTCACGGACCCACATACAAGGCTAACCCATGGTTTTTTTTAGCTCCAAGGTGAAAACCCTACTCAATGTTTGTACTGCACAATTCCTCTTACTATGAAACACATTTTACTGGACTGTCCTGCTTTTAATGATTCCAGAAGACCTTTTTATGAAATTAACTCTCCTAAGGACGTTTTTAGCAAAGTGACACCAGAAAAGATTTTAGAATTTTTATCTTGTATTAACAAAAAATCTTATTTAATTCATGTATTCACTTGTTTGTTGATTTGTAATTGTATATTATATACAGTTGTGTTTTGAAATGAACCTAAACTGGCACACTCAGAGGAACCATAATATTAATATTAAATCTTTAAAAAAGTGGTAAACTAGGTGCCCTTTAAGTAAGGAAGAGATACACAATGTGCAGGACTAGGCCTGTCACAATAATCAATATATCGACTTATCGCACAATACATGAACATGACCTCAATGATTTTTGGTGATGCAATATATATCGGCCATACATAAAAAACAATTATTGCAACATTTTAGCTGATTGCACAACCTCTCTATCTCTATTGGAGGTGTCAGTGTCAGTATGGTTAAAAAACACTACAGTATTTACTATAAATGACTAAAGTGTATTTTGATGTGGGTGTCTGACAACTGAAAATAGATCTAGTAGCAGATATCGCAGCCTCTGTTACTTTTTACATTGCATTTTTTTGGTTTATGTTTATTATTATTTATTTGTTTAGGATATGTGTTTTCACATTCTGATTCCAATGCCTAATTATTAAATTGTTAGAATGACTATAATTAAATTGAATGTATTCTTTAAAGTAAAATATGATGCATTCATTGGAAGAATGTACTTGCATATGATGAGATTATATTGTCATTCTGGCATTATTTAATGAGCGGCTTAAAATGGTCTTAAAATGAAAATGATATAGTTTATCGTGATATATTTTGGTGCAATATATCGTACAACAAAAAATAGATATCGTGACAGGCCTATGCAGGACCGGACTTGAGAATCACTACTCTAGATTACTCATTGTGTATCTTTCCCTTTAAGCAAATATTTTGCTCAAGTTTACATTTTCTGAACTTGCATGGAAAATGTGATTGAGGTGCATTCATCACGGTTATGGCAAGCGCATTGCGCATTTCACGTCATTATTGCCGCCCGTTGGAAATCCGCTTGTATTCGTGAATTGACTTTGTACATAATCTACTCGGATAAATACTTAAATATGCACTTCGTACGAACCAAGCATAACTCGCCTTTACTCCTCACACTAGCCTATCTGCTTTTTCAGTTGCCCTAAAACAATACTGTAATAGGCTAGTCAACAGTGAAGGAGTCTTTATACATGGTTTAGAAGAGTAAATGGTTGGAGCACCACGCTGCTCCTCAATGGGACGTCTGAAGCTGGTTACTGGAGAGAACTGGTGCAGTTATTTCAGCAGTGAAAGTTGCCAAGTGACTAATCCCCAATCACTAATTAAAGCACCAGTGAGGCACATATGCTGCCTGCACGCTTATGTGAGTCCCGTCACTTCTGCTGCAGAGGCTTCACTACAAGGGGGCTGAGGGCTGTATCTTCTACCTCCTCTTCTCCTCCCGTCTTCTGCTTTACACTGCTGACGCTTAAGATTGAAGAGAGAAGGAAGTGAATTTGAGAAATGGATTAAAAGAAACGAAGGAACCATTTTCTTTTTGTGAAATTATTTTTTAATTATTACCTGAGACAGGTGTACAATGGTAAAGTCCGCCCAGAGGGCTATTAATACAGTCCAGTTGTCGCTATAGTAACACCTGCTGCCGCTGTTGAACCAGGTGTGTCCGGTTTTCCAGAAACCGTGTGCCCTCGTTAAGATCCCTCATCTGACTTGACACTGGCACACAAGAACAAGACGCCAGGTGTAGAGGTACCGATGTGTCCCACTCTATTAGGAAATGTTGTTTTGCCGCCAGGCTCAGTCAGACAAATATAGGCCAGTTTGTGTGTGCTCATCCAATGTTTTCCCTGGCCCAATCTCCATAAATGCAAGTATAATATCAGAGCCTCCAGGATTTTGTGATCCACGATTGTTAAATTTAACGTAAAACCGAGCTATTTTTGTGGATTTTTTTTTATTGCCACAGATTTCTTCCATATTTTGGCTATTCAATTCATCTTTATCTCTAAAGCGCTTTTACAATGAAGCCTGTGTCAAAGCAGCTTCACATGGATTACAATAAATTGAAACAGTGTCAGTCTTTAGTGTTGAAGTTCAGTTCAGTGTGGTTTAATATTCATTGCTGAGAGTTCAAACACTGAAGAGTAATCCATCGATCCAAAGCGCTACAAGTCCTGAACCGTGCAAGCCAGTGGTGAAAGCGGCGAGGAGAAATCTTCACCAATTGGTGAAAGTGAAGGATTAAAAACCCTCAAGAGAAATTAATCGAAAAATAATCGATTATAGGTTCTGAATGTCAATTTTGATCTAATTTTTCCTGCTCAATTTTATCAATTATTTTCCCTACTGTGTGTGGAGTCATGTGACCGCGCTCTGTTAAGGCTGATTTATACTGATTTATATCGAGAGCATGCAATATAAGCAAGTTTTAGCTTCTTGTACATTAAGGTCTTGTATATCCAGTAAAAAATATTTTAAACAGTGCATTTCTTGCATCTTTTTTAAACAAATATTTTGATGTAAATAATTTAAATGTAATGGAAAATATGCCGTCTCAAGGCATCTATGGTGCAACTACTTCCAACCATAGTCAATTTAGTGCAAAGTAAGACTCAAGAATGGATCCATCGTCTTACTTGACCAGAAATCTGATATGCCTGCAAAAAAGGCTGATTTATACTTCTGAAACGAGTGATCGCCGTGACCCACAGCGTTTTCCTCGCGTGTAGCCATGCCTTGCTTTCGAAACGCTGTCCGTTTTTATGTTCCTGTGTCGAGATATATCCAGCTGCAGGCCCGCAGAACCACACACGTTTCAGGCACACACACAATCTAGCGCACACAATCTAGGCAAACCATATATGGTAACTAACTAACTCTTTAGGAGCATTATCGCCATCTACTGTATTTCACAAATATGGCCCGTGCTGTCTTTATTCACGTATTCACATACACAAAGAAAAATGTAGGATTAAGTATAAACTAATTCAGGATCTTGATATTGTCGTACTTGATTAAAATGTGTCACATTAAAATGAATTAAATAGTTAATTTAATATAGTTATGAACTGATTACTGATTTAAACTACTATCTTTTACTAAACTGTAGCAACTGTTAGTATTACACACACACACACATATTTATATATATATTAATAATTTTTATTATTATTATTAACATTTAGTTTGTTTGTATTGATAAATTTGTTGCAAATATAATTACCAAAATTACCAGTACTTTATGGTTTAAAAACAATATATTACTATAAACTACTATAGTATTTAATGTGGGAAATCATTAATAAAAAAGTTATTAGAAAATTAAGCAAATAAATCCTATTCAATCGCTTGAGTAAAATATAGTGTTTTACATTTATTACATGTAAAAATATTTGTTTTAACATATAAGGATGAATTATTGCCTATACATATTAACTTGCTATTATCTCCTTCATTAAAAATGAATCCATTATATAAATTAAACATGTCCAATTTAGATCCTTCAGCAAGGCCAGCAAACGAGTATCTGCTATATTGACTCTGTCAGATAAATAATGACTGATCATCTATGACGACTGATAGAAAACCGTTCAGTCCATTATATTGAATGGCGATCGGAAACGATGCTCCCCATTCATCCGTCTCGATCACAATATTTGTAAAACAGTAAACACTATTGTTTATTGTGTACAATATTTATTAACAATATATATAAATATATTGATGACGATGTCCGAAAAGACGTTAATAACATTAACATCCATCGTAACCATATATGGTTTGCCTAGATTGTGTGCGCTAGATTGTGTGTGCCTGAAACGTGTGTGGTTCTGCGGGCCTGCAGCTGGATATTATTGCCTGTGTCGCGTTTCTTTGCTGGTGTTTTGTTTTTTCTGAATGCTACCTTAATCTACAAGAAGCTAAAACTCTCTCATTCAGAGGCGAGAACTGGGCACCGGCATACGTGCAGCAACTTTAATCATAAGGTAAACACAAAACAGCTCCTTCACGGGACTCCACACTTGTAAACACTGGCTCCAACTAGGTCTCTGCTGTTCCGCGTGTCAATGCTAGCAAATCGACCAATCACAGAGCTTGTGTTACGTGTCTTCGCAGTATGTAGTTACATTTTTGAGGGGTGCTTGGGTATGCGACCACTCTGCACCATACACACGCTCTCGACGCAGTATAACTCAAGCTTAACAGAGCGAGGTCACATGACTCTACACACAGAAAATATTGACCTGGGAAAATTAGATCGTTTATAGGATCTGAATGTTGATTTCGATAATTTTTTTTTTTTGATTAATCACCCAGCCCTATGATTTGTTTATCCCTCAATGACGGTTAGGTTTATGGGTGGGGTTGGGTGCCATGACTCCTTTTTAAAATCATACATAATTTTGACTAGACTTGTTCGAATTAATTAAATTGCTAATAAATTGACAAAATGTGAAATAGTTACGTTTCCTTGTGGGATCCGGCTGGTTTAACAAGTTTCTATGCCCATGGAAGAGCTCCAGATGGATACTTTTGTCTTTATAATTAAAGTTGTTGTACGTCCGCCGCTTCCCACCTCTTTCTTGCTTAAATGAGTGGGTTTGAGCTACTTCTAGAGTAAGGTAACATTTCTCGCATTTCCAGTATAAACTTTAAACGTGTGAAGAAACACAGAAACCCCACTGCCAGCTAGCATTTCAGAAGTGTTTTTGCAGAGCAACACAAACAGCACGCGGAAGTATGCTGACCTTAATATTTCCAGTATCTCTTTCAATCTATGCTGTGAAGGGTTAAGGCAATCCTGAAGGCAAAAAGGTCCAATTCGGTACTAGTAAGGTGTACTTAATATGCATGTGTAAATCACACCCCTCAAACTATGTCACATATGTCATCACTGTGCTGATTAACAACAGCTCTTCTGTCACATTCAACATGACAACATGAACGTCACTCCTAAAAGCTCCCATAGCGGAGGTACTGAACTGGATCTACTTTCACTTTTAAATGGGTTTATTTTTTTGCTGACTGTAAAGCCTGACAACCTCCTTGTAGTAATCAGATTCATTGTTGAGAATATTAGGTCACTGCAGTTTTCCATGTGAGCTTTTTCTTGTTTGAATTATAGAGAGCTCTAGTTTACAACAAAACCCCAGAGGTCTAACATGCTGATTTCCACTCGCATTATGCATGTATGCAGCAGTCAGGAGAGCAGCATGCGCAAAACTGTGGGAGACGTGAAGGATGTGGATGAGCGAAGCAGGCTTACACTTTCACGCAGATGAAAGATAGAAACCCTTTATACATTCTGAAAGAGATACTAGAGCATTCATTAGCTGTAGTGACATCATTTTGAATTTATGGAGATTTTTACGTGGATTGATGAATTACGTGGAACTTTTTTTTTGTATATTTTCTGCTGCCAGAAATAAATATCTATCGCTCCCAGAAGACATATGTCTTCCGAAGCACACTTGCAATGCAATTTAATCTTTTTTTACAATTTTAAATGAAGGCACGTTAAGTTAAAACAGCAGTTTAAAGCAGGGGACTCAAATGCGGCCCGCGGGCTGGCATGCTGGCTGTCTCGTTTCTATTGTGCACATGCAGACATTCGTCCCAGTGTGCTTCGTTCACAACACTTCAAAAAAGGTTTTGAAGTCGCTGCCCAGTGAGACATTATACGTAGTTAAATGTATATAAATCAGTACCTAAATTGAGCCGGATGTTGCCGGATCCTGTTCTGGGAATTATTCGTGTTTTGCTTTCCGGTATTGATTCTGCATTGCGTCCCAAATGACACGCTATACACTATGCACTTATGCACTATGTACTTGTGCACTTGCACACTCAACAGCATAGGGTATGTATGTAGTGTTGTCCCAAATGGAGCACTAATGGCTTTTTTACTAAGCGGAAGTTCAAACTGTTTCCCTGATGACATTTGACGGTTGCCAAATTAGTGAAATAAATGAACAAAATACCAAATAATACCTAGCAAGAGAATAACCGCATTCACTGTCAGGAGGCGCTATAAGCATTCTCGTAGGAGAATTTTGCTTTCACAATCCAATATAAATAAAGTTATTTAACTTGTGGGCTCGATTGTGCCGCCCCTTTCCGTTACGTGCGCAAAGATGCGGTCATTGAGTATGTGAAGTGTCCATCATTACACACTGCATATTACCGGTGGAATGAGTGCATCATCCGAGTAATTAAAGTGCACTTATTATTTGTAGAGTTTTCAGTGTGAACGCACTACCTACACTATTTATACTTCAAAATGGCATAGAATAGTGCACAAGTATGCGATTTGGGACACACCTAGAGAGAGAGAGAGAGAGAGAGAGAGAGAGAGAAGTGCATGTGAAAGCTGTAGGCATTGTGTGTGCACACCCATGACAGTAGTCACCATGTGCAAGTTAAAGCAAAAGTCAAAATTAACTATTGGTCCTGAACAATATTTTCAACCAATCATCTTTCTTATTCTTACAATCACTCTCATTGGTTAGTGGTTATAGTTCCGCGCTCAGTGAGCAGTGAAAATAAATAATGGCATATTGGCCTAACTATATATCTGCATTGCCCCACACAGTAAATATTACATATATTTCTATATGGTATAAAAGTTGTCAATACAAATGACAACAACACAATGTTGCTATTTTCCCTGTAACAACAGCAAAGCGGATAACAGTAAATCTAAATATTATTATAAACATTACTAATCATAACTAATCATAAACAAATTAGAAATCAATAATTAATAATATAATTCATTTCTTGTGGAAAACCAAGAATACCAAGAACAAGAATACTTATGTGTGCACGTAAAACATTAACATACATTTTATTCAACGATTTGTTCTCCTTACTGTCAGTATAGGGCAAGCTCTCATTAAGTAAAGTCATTATTTTTCTTTTATGTGCACAAATATTCCAAAATAAAAAGTGACAAGACTTTTGTCTAAGCAAAGTCAAACCTTACTGTCCTAATTTAATAATTACAAATCATTGCATGATCATATTTTACTATGGTAAAATAAGCATAATCTAGAGGTTTTTGCCCTTCATATAAGCCACTTTTGATACGAAATGATTAACTAGAAGTCAAGTTATTATTTGTTGTTCCTCAAACTTTGCTAGTAGGTGACAGGACTTTTGTCAAGTAGTGTACAGTGAGAATTGGCCTTTTTTCAATGCAGATTATTTTGAAGCGTTAAAATAAATCTAATTACTAATGCAAACCTCATCAAATATAAGATGAATTCATATACAACAGTTGCGAGACTTGGATCCGTGCTTAGTAGCTAAATTGAGTATTTACTCACCATTGTGTGAGTGTTTTTTATTCTGTTTTATGAGTTGCTTTTGTGTATTCTTTATACACAAAAGAAGATATTTTGTGTAAAGCTAAACCATATAACCTTCGACTTCCATAGTAGAGAAAACACAACACATATCACTGCCGTCAATTGTAACAGGTTTCCAGCTTTTGTCAGAATATCTTATTTTAACAGTAGAAAGAAACTCAAACAGGTTTGGCAGAAGTGAAGGGTGAGTAAATGATAACAGAATTTTCAGTTTATGTTTCATGTACCAACAAAATGCACTCATTTTTATATAAAATTTCTATTTCTTATTAGCTTCAACCATTTGAGAATACTGTATATGTATGCACACCACGCTTGCCAATTGATCTTGGATTACATTATGTTGTAAATATTTGATGTTCATTGCAGGCGTTTCTAGCGCCAAGGTTGTGTAATAGTCTTAGATGCATCCAGGCTTGACTATTGTCCAGCCCTGAGGTTAAAACAAGGCAGGTTTTGCATAATGACCTGTAGAGCCCTGCTGTCAAATGCAATGTGACAAGAAACCGTGAATAGAGTTGCATCTGACGGCCTGAAACAAAGTAGAGCACTCTAGTCACAGCATCTGTTGATGACTTGCAACAGCGCTACTGCAGACTTCACATACAGAGCCATTGTTTCTTTATAAGGGAACTGCATTTGAAGTTCATCCACAGCTGACAGACAGAGAACCACAGATGTAGTCTTATTCTAAAGCGACTCTTTGTTTGGCCATAACCCCATTAGTCTTTGTCTGGACAGAGCTTGTTTGACGCATTGTCCTGTCGCATTCACATTTGAAGTGCTCAGACGGTGAAATTAGTTGTTTGATTTATTTTGTTCAGATTTTATCTTTTGATGTGCCAAAGGGCCGTGAAAATTAAACGTTAAAAGCCTTTTTTTGTTGTTGTCATGTTAGTATTTCGATAAAGGTTTGGTGTCTTTGTTTGTGGTCGACTTTTGCCACTTTTTTTTTTCTCTAAGATGAATAGGCAAAGGCATGGTTTGGTCGATGATTACTGTGATAATAGACTTGTGTTGAGTGGCTGAATAAAGGCCTTTTCACATCATGTCAGCATTGAATTGCATTGGATTTGATGAGTTGAGCATCAGACTGCGTTGAAACGTTAAAGGGGTAGTCCAAAGTGTGTATTTAAGGCTTGGTTGTGTTTATAAGATGTAATGTGGGCTCATGCTTATTTTTTATTATTTTATTCATACATCTTACTTTGATTATATACCGCTATTTGCTTACATAAAAACAACTGTCATGTTTCCTAGTTCTTCTGAAATGCCTGCCCTCAAGTGGCTCTGATTGGCCAGCTAACATAATGTGCTGTGATTCACAGATCGGCTCCACGTAAACCAGGAAAAGCGGCACGCCCCTAGTAGCATACGCTTTTGCGCTGTGTTAACACTGTCAGTCAGAGAAGCTGATAGTCGTATCAGTTTGTTCTTTAATCAGACAGAAAATCACACAGAGGACACAGCTGAACCTCATAACTTCTCTAAAATAAAATCTGACAAGTGTCTTTAATATATATTTGGGTTATAACGTGTAAGTAATATGAAACGTTCACATATCGTTTGCGAGTTCATTATTTGAGATGCATAACACAGGAAAATCTGCCACATAGAGAGACAATGCAGCACTGGTGAAGATTGTGGCTGTTTACAGGGGTTTGACGGATAAATATGAATTTGTAGCTAAATTGTTAACAGTGCCGAACAATCCACAACTTCTATTATGGTTGGAGCTATGGTTGAGGAGTTTTTAACCAAATTCAACACTGAACTGGGAGAGATTTTGGAAGCTGTCAAATGCTAGCTATATATATTTTTAGAATTATCCTTAGAATTCTAATTAAATTTAAACTGGAAGCACTTTTCTCTTTGTGTTGTGTCCTTTGGAAGCCCGAATACAAAAACAGAATAAGCTCTGTGAAAATAGCAGCGTTTGGATTGTATTTTAGCTTTCTCTGCTTTAACTTTACAGCACCTCTGGCCGAGCCCCTTTTCTGCACAGGGTGTATGCACGTGGTGTATGCGCGTTACCTAAAGGGTTTATGATCTCATTAATTTATGAGGTTTTTTTTGTAGTCCCCAAAGCACCGTAGGCTTTGCAAAGCTAACCCTGTAATAGCCAATGTCTGTCTTTGCATTGAACATTAAAGTACATTACATTCAGAGATGTTGTTTATGTTCACTCACCTACCATACACATCAACTAAAGTTTATAATATGATATCGTAGTGGACCACCCCTTCAATGTTTTTCCTCTGCGCTACAGATATAGCAGTTTTTTGCTTGACATTTTTTTTAAAGAGACACTTTATATAAAATGATGAATTTTTCCACTTCAAAAGATTGTATTTTCTAATATCATCGTAATAGAAGTCCCATGTATTTATTTGATCGAATAATACTATGTAATCTGTAATATTGTAAAATATTATTTCTATTTAAAATCTCTAAACCAAACTCTACTAATGGAATGTGGATTACAGCGAATAATATTATAAATGATGTTCATTTTCTTCCATAGACATAGATTTCAATATATGATCAAGAGCCATGGTATTCATTTTGTGTTTTTTGTTATGCTTTAGGCTGCTTTCACACCTGTGGTTTGGTTCATTTGGTTCAGACCAAGGGCAACAAATGATACATGGTATCTTTTTTCTTTAGTTTTGGTTACCTTTAACACCACACTAATTACTCTGGTCAGAACCATTTGCGGCAACATCCACATTACTAAACTGCCTTTCAATGGTCAGAGTTAATGTGTTCAAAAGCAGGACTGGCAAAGTTTTACAATCCCTGGTAGCCTGCTCGCACTCGCGTAATTTTAATGCTTAATTAAAGGGTAATTTATTTAGAGTCTGACTGACTAACTAACTAACGTAAATTGACACGTCCTATTAAACTTTACAGTTCTGTACAATTTTGAGGTAAGAAATTAATATGTTTTTGTTAATTTTTTTAATCTCTCCTGAATAAATGTCATGTTTAAAAAACCTTAGATACTTTGTTGAAGTCATTATTTGGAGCTGGGGAAATGAAACATCTGTGGCGTGTGATAGCAAACGGAGTAAATCAGGATGTTACGTTTATGCTGCCATAGACACGTTAAAGTGATTTTTAAATATAACACGCATGATTACTAAACTTTAAACTTAGCTCAGGATATTTCTGTATTTGAGTCTCTGAGTTTGTGCGATCTCTGTGTGAGTGACAAGTGTTTGTGTGCTTCAGTGACGTGCATGGATTGAAACACTGGGTTATTTGAGAAGTAATTGTTTATATTGTGGCTTTTCTCAAATAAAAAAGTGGATTTATTCCTGCCGGATCAGCAGCACAGCACACACATAACTATCACATTTTTGAGGGAATGTAAAGGCATTGAAAAATATTTGTACTCACACTAGCCCTCCGGGCAGGTGGAGATAGATTTTAATAATCCGACTGGAAAAAGCAATGCCCCTAGGATGTCGGCTAACGGACTTTGCGAGCTTTGAAAAGTTCCAGTTGAACTCCTGAAAGTAAACCAAGACAACACAATGCTGGTCAGTATGGAGTGATGACTGACACTCAGACAAACTATACCTTTTGATAATGAAGCTCAGATGCAACATGAAAATAATGTTTTAATGTGCTGCAAAGTAGGGCTGTGCGATTAATGGAAATCGAATTGCAGTCGAAATCTGAAATGTTGCGAATAGTTAATCGCAAAAGCTACACTATGAAATATATAAATATTTTAAAATTTCCCCCACCCAGAGCAAATGTGTGACTGCCGTCTATGTGTGAGACAGTATTACTAGCAAATTGAGTGAGCACACTTTCATTCTGCCCAATCAGAATTGCGCAACCAAGTTATGCGGAACGCCCACAATAAATTTTTTTTAAAAAGGTTAGCAAACAGGAAAGTACGGACAAGTGGGATAATGGCGTCTGCTGCTTCAAACGCATCAATAGGCTAATTAATATAGAAGAAAAACAGCATGTCAGTAATATGGGAATATTTCGGTTTCAAAGTCACAGACACCGAACAAAAACAGGTCATTTTTAAGAGCTGTCGCTGAATTGTTGCCACGGCTTGCTGATTACTTAGCTGAAGCTTGACTACAAAATTAAATCTCAAATCGCAAATGCAATATCTGTCAAAAAAATCACTGATGTTTTCCCCAAATTGCACAGCCCTAATGCAAAGTCACGCATTCCAAGTCACTTCAGAAGTTTGTCTGCAAACTTCTGTGGAGCAGTTTCTAGAGCACCGTAAACACAAATTTGCCCTCATCCCATAATACATAACATAGCTGACTAAAGAAACTGGTTTAGTCCAAAAATGCACAGTACACTTGGAGTTTGATCTGACTGGGGTTGGATCATGTTCTTACTACAAACAATCCACGCTGATGTTTATTTAAAAGTGGGCTGAGACTATTTCTTCAAGTCTCAGTACACTTCTTTGGTTCGCTTTTGATGAACACTCTAAAGCAGGGGTGTCCAAACTGGGTCCTGGAGGGCTGGTGTCATGCAAAGTTTAGTTCCAACCCCAATCAGACACACCTGGGCTAGCTAATCAAGCTCTAACTAGGCTTTCTAGAAACATCCTTGCAGGTGTGTTGAGTCAAGTTGGAGCTAAAATCTGCAGGACATCGGCCCTCCAGGACAGAGTTTGGACATGCCTGCTCTGGAGTGATTGCTGCATTCACACCTGCCTAAATAAACTGTGCTAAACGTAAAAACAAACTCTAGTGTGATCAAACCGAGGTAGCTGTAAGGGCAAGCTTATTTCAATCTCACAGAGATGCCATAGAGTTGTGTTTGTATGATTGAGCCCAAAGCACGGTTTGGGCTAAAATCTACTTGTAAACGTTAATAACATGGGTCACCAATCTTGATCCTGGAGGGCCGGTGTCCCTACAGAATTTAGCTTTAACTTGCCTCAACACACTTGCCTAGAAGTTTTAAGTATACCTAGGAAAACCTTGATTAGCCAGTTCAGTTGTGTTCGATTACGGTTGCAGCTAAACTCTGTAGAACACAAGGGCCCCTGGAACAAGTTTGTTGACTCTCGGTTTGTAAAGACAAATAATTAGCCTAACCTATTTCTTGGATGGCCTGAGGGTAAATGAAGTAAATGCTAATATTCATTCACTCATTTTCTTTTCAGCTTAGTCCCTTTATTAATCGGGGGTGGCCACAGATGAATGAACCCGCAGCTTATCCAGCACATGTTTTACGCAGCAGATGTCTTTTCAGCTGCAACCCATCAATGGGAAACACCCATAAACACTCATTCACACACATACACTACAGACAATTTAGCTCACCCGTGTCTTTGAACTTGTGGAGTAAACCAGAGCACCCGGAGGAAACCAACGCGAACATGGAGAGAACATGCAGACTCCACACTGAAACGTCAGCTGACCCACCCGAGGCTCAAACCAGCGACATTCTTGCTGTCAGGCGACAGCACTACCCGCTGCCACCCCAAGCTAATATTCAGTTGTGATTAAAAAAAAAAAAAAAAAAAAACTGCAATATATCTCTCAAGTGACCCTATCAATTAGTAATGTAATATAAACTTAAGGATCATAGATGACAAAGGTCACATAAGCATGATTTAGCATCATGCTGTGTGTTTGCCCTGGTGTGAGTTTTAGAGGTTGACTTACTGCAGGGTCTCTGGCTATACTATGTCTACTTGCTGAGCTAGATTTGTTTCCGATCCATCTGCCTGTCAGTGGTCAGAGCAGAACCCACGGCCCGTGGATGTACAGGTCATTACAGCTAAATAGTCGCAGCAGGGAGACAAATGGTCCAGATCCACTGGCATAGTCATGTCTGCTCGCTCTTGTTCAGTTGTGCTTGATTAGGGTTGAAACTACACTCTGTGGAACACCAGCCCCCCAGGAACAAGTTGGGTGATCCTTGGTTTCATTTATTCGTTTATTCATTCATTCATTCACTTCTTTTTTTCTTAGTCCCTTTTATTAATCTGGGGTCACCACAGCAGAATGAACCGCCAACTTATCCAGAATAAGTATGCCCTTCCAGCTGCAACCCATCTCTAAGAAACATCCATACACACTCATTCACACTCATACACTATGGAAAATTTAGCCTACCCAATTCACCTATACCACATGTTTTTGGACTTGTGAGGGACACTGGAGTGCCCAGAAAAAAACCCATGCAACCACGGGGAGAACATGCAAACTCTATACAGAAATGCCAACTGATACAGCCGAGGCTCGAACCAGCGACTTTCTTTCTGTGAGGCGAACGTGCTACCCACTACACCACGATGGCGCTCTGATCCTTGGTTTATAACAAAAAATCATTAGCCTAGCCTAATTCTTGGATGGCCTGAGGGTAAATAAAAGCAAATTTTAAGTTGTGATAAAAAAAATCTGCAATCTGTAATGTAAATTTCTAGTGCCCCTCTCAATTAGTCATTAACTACAATCTTTTTTTATTATTATTATTTTTCTGGGTTTTCCCCTTTATTAGACAGGACAGTAGAGAGAATTGACAGGAAAGTATGGGGAGTAGAGAGAGGGGAAGGATCGGCATAGGACTGCGAGGCGGAATCGAACTCGGGTCGCCGCGAGCACCGGAGTGCATGTGTCGACACACTAACCACTACACCACTGGCGCTGATGATTAACTACAATCTTAAGAATCAAGAAGACCTGTGCACTGGTGTGAGTTTTAGAGGTTGACTTACTGCAGGATCTCTGGCTGTACTATGTCTACTTGCTGGGCTAGATTTGTTTTCGATCTATCTTCCTGTCAGTGGTCAGAGCGGAACCCACAGCATGCTAGTGTATTGGTCAAAACAGCTGAATAGTCACAGCAGGGAGACAAATGGTCCAGAGCCACTGGCCCGGTGCATATTCATGTCTGCTCGCGCTTGTGTAGGTTTGTTTGATTAGGCTTGGAGCTAAACTCTGCAAAACACAGGACAAGTTGGATGATCATTGGTTTAAAACGACAAATAATTAGCCTGCCCTAATTCTTGGATCGCCTGAGGGTGATTTAAAGTAAAAGTAAATTTTCAGTTGGGATCAAAAAATCTGCAATCTCTAATACAACTTTCTAGAGGCCCTAACAATTAATCATTTACTACAATCTCAAGGATCAGAGATGACAAAGGTCGCACAAGCATGTCAGATGATTTAGCATCATGCTGTGTGTTTGCCCTGGTGTGAATTGTAGAGGTTGACTTACTGCAGGATCTCTGGCTATACTATGTCATCTTGCTGGGCTAGGTTTGTTTCCGATCCATCTGCCTGTCAGTGGTCAGAGCTAAGCCCGTGGCCCGTGGGTGTACAGGTCATTACAGCTGAATAGTCCCAGCAGGGAGAAAAGCGGTTCAGAGCCACTGGCACGGTGCATATCCACGTTTGCTTGCTGCCTCAGGTGTACAGCTGCACACTCCACAGCAGATTGAAGCTCTCCGAGGGGCCATTATCAGATAAAACATCTCCCATTACCTCCAAGAAATGCACCCCTGCCATCTGTGCGAGCTAGAACAAGAAATCGCGCCTCTTCCATTTTCTCAAACGTGTTGTCAATTTCATAAAATGGCACTGTTAAAGTGGTTTGCTTCTTGCCACTGCAAACCGTAGTAGTGGTGCCATCCCCAGAGACTGAAAGGCTAATGGAAGTTTTGCTTAAACTTTCTCTCTCCTGTCAGTTACAGCTGTACTTACAATTTCTGATTTAAGATTAAATGGTGCATGTCACTGTGAACTGCTCATGCAGTGGCTTATTTTAATGCTGTTTGGTTATCGAACGTTATGTAGCACATGGTAATTACTTCCCATGTGTTTTGAAAATCAGGGCTCACGGGGCAGATTTTGGCTGCGACAAGCTAATTTTTCTCAGTCTGTGGGCCACCCACACTGCTAAATTGATTTAATGTCTGCTAATGGGCTTGGTCACTTCTAAACTTTTTACAATTGTGCTGCTCACCAGCAGAATGCAAAGTCAGTAAGCAACTCATACTTTGCCGCATTATTACAGAAAATCTGTAATCAGTGAAAGTGGTCACACACCTCTGTGCAGGGGCACCGCTGGCCATCCCTATGAAAACATTTCATGGGTGTCTCAGACAAAAGTGAAGAGTTAGGGGGTGGTTGGTTGGGGTTGTTGTCGTGGACGAAAATGAAGCCCGGGGGGAGGATGGTCGTAGTATCTCTGGGGACCCCAAAACAGGGTGAACCCTTAGAATAGTCCTACCTTTTCTACTCCTAGCAGTGCCCTTGTCTCTATGCCTATGGTGTATTGTGATTTAATTAAGTGTTCCTAGATGTTTTGGGATATCCTTTGTGGATATGTTTCTGGCAGTTATGCCAACTTAATCAACCTCAAAAGATGACAATATTATAACAAAAATGTATAATATATTATAGGACCAGATTTCCATTTGTGTGTGTGTGTGTGTGTGTGTTTAAATATATAAATAAAAGAAACTATACTTCTAATAATAATAATATTAATAAATAAACTAAACTTTCAGGTATGAAATTTGAGGTGTCCAGGTGTAGCACTAAATAAATGACACAAGAACAGATGATTTGCAGAGGATAATAACAAATATAATAAAGTCCTGGCTTTATTTAAAATGTACATAGAGCACACTTAGTCGTGACATGCAATTGAGAGCGGAAAAGGTGTGCACACATTAAAACGATTTCATAATCAGCGGCTTCCTCATACACGCACAAACTACACAATATCATAATACACAGTAGCCTAGGTAGGTCCACAATTACATTCCTGAATGACGTCTGTAATGAATCGGTTACTGCTCCGTCTTGTGCGCAATGATGAACACTGAGGGGGCAAACCATCAGGTGGTCTGCTTTGATAAAGATGAATCTGAGGATAAATCATGTATTGTGTGTTTGCGTGTTTTCATGAATGAATTTTTTGGTCAAAGCTTTTTCTTACACAAGTCTCTCATGTAGTTCTTGTGTTTGCAACCAGATTTAGATGTCAGCTTTCAGGCGAACCAAAACAACCAAAAACATTATGTATGTTTGAAATTACATCCACGACTAAACCACTTATGTGAAGGTTTTCCAGCACCATAGGGGAAAATTAAGAAGACACAACTGATTGATTGAGAAGCCTAAATCAGTACTGAGACACAAATAATGTGCCAGATGTTGCTCTCTTGCCAAATTCGTGCTTCTCAGTGAAGCTTTGTAGACTCTGGCACGCACTCGCGCTTACCTTCAAGCAGTTTAAGATGTCAACCACAAAAATCTGCGTTATGTATTACATTTGAGCTTGTTTTATTCTGCTTTCCTGAGGCAATGACGACTCTGTAAAGACACAGTGATGTTTCTTCAGCATTTAAACGAATGAAAAAATCTGTTGGGAAACTGATGGAATGTTTAACCCTCTTTCCTGCAGATATCTGGAGTCTCGGGGTCATCCTCTTCATGCTGGTGTGCGGTCAGCCTCCCTTCCAGGAGGCTAATGACAGTGAGACCCTCACTATGATTATGGACTGCAAATACACTGTACCTGCCCACGTCTCCAATGCCTGCAAAGAGTAAGTCTCTGTTTTAACCTCAGCCCTAGTCGTTCATCTCTGGCATTTCCTGCCGTTTGAATGTTGACTTTTTTTCTTTAGGCTATTGAGACACAATGGCTTTACAGAGCCTTTCACTGTACATTCATTATCTAGAAAGCCAGACACAGTACTGTTGACATGGATGTTAATACGTTGCCTCAGATGGAATCAGGTTGACCTTCCTGGAATCTACATATCTGTCATACTTGACTTTGTTTTTTGTCACTTCTTTTAAAAGGTTGTAAGTTTAGCCGTTTTTTTTTTTTTTTGTTATTAAAACAATTACAGTTAACTATTTAGTTATGTTTCCATTTGTTACAGTGGACGTTAAGCTTATTTGACAACATTTGTGGCATAGTTTGTAGCATTATCGTCAAAAATAATATATTCTTTCATTTTTTTTCTCCAAAAACTAACTAGACAAGAGTTGCAATGTGTCAATGAAAGAGTGGATACTATCACGCCACTTCATGAGATCATTGTACATTATATACAAGTGGAAATATTTTGAGACTTCGCGATCCTGTTGGAATTCTGGGAGTCGCAATGCAAACCTAAATACATTTTTGACCTAAATTTTTTCCCATTTCTTAAGCTGTTTTTCCCATTTTTAGGGCTGTGCAATATATCTCTAAATTACTGTTATCGCGATAACGCTATATGTAGTATATGAATTGCAGACATGTGTGATAAATTGCATTTACTGCTTGCATTGGTTGTTTATCTAAATTTGACCAAGCGGCAACCTCCCGCTCTGCCTTGGGAAGCCAATACGGAAATGACTGAAACTGCAATTCATCAACTTGCCTTTGGGGGCTGGCTCCAGTAACTCCAGATGTTCACTGACTGCAATGCTAAATTGGCCAATTTCACAACTGTTACAATCTTTGTTTTGGTGCAAATAGCTAATATTATTCTTCATGACAACTGTGAGGGGGTGAATGGTTTCATAACTCATCCATTTCGTTTTTATTTAGATTTATTAAGTCTGCATAATTAAGGGTGTGGTCACTTGAGTGATAGCTAGGTCTCGCTGATTGCAGTCACGTCATTCTGGCTGATTAGCCGCTGAACTCGACATATACATCATATTTTTGTTTTGTTTTATGTGGCTTTACAGTCAGTTGCCTTTTGGAATTATTTCCTACGATTATCAGATAATACGGCATGATGTGTGCACTTAATGTGCTCACAAACCATTCACCTTGCCTCCATTTCCCAGGTGAGTGAAATTATATACTTTTATACCATATCTATAAATGTTTCTGTTTTACTTGAGATAACTTATCATTTATAATTTTCTGTAGACCTGTAATGCACTCCAGAATCTGACAAATTGATTAGCTGTAGGCTGTAAAACAGTCGTGTAAAACGTTGTCATACAGTGTTATGCCTGGATTTCAATAATAGCCTTGCATTTACTAATAGACTATATTTGAAGTGTTTGGAAGTAATTTGCGTTTTCCTCTTGTAGAAAAAAAGTCATGAGAACAATGTTTAGTGGTTCAATGTATTACAACAATATATTTAAAGGACCAAACACTTTATTGATATATTATATAACCAAGCACATGTTGTCAGAACACAAACGAGTTGCAGGTAATGAAGTATTAAGCGTTTCTCCCAAAGAAAATCCTGTCTAAGCAAAAATCCTGTCTTAAATGTCTGTAGCTCTGTTCAGGCTCTGCCTTTTGCCCTTGTTTGGTATTCCCCGGTCAGTGCGATGATGTGAACAAAATGGCGACGGTTGGCCATACCTACTTGTAGCTTCATTTGCACTCTTCAGAAACCTATGGGTGACGTTACGGAAACTTCATCCATATCTTTTACAGTCTATCAATTTGACCAATCAGATGGGGCCTTACTATCTTTATCCCCATCTCTCTAGTAGTTGCTGTTTTGCTATTGGCTGGAGATACCCAAAGGTGAACCCAGAGCTGAAAATAAATACTAATTAGTGAATATAAGTGAGTCGAGTAAAGAGGGGACAATGACAACATCAAATCAGAGACAGAACACGTGCTGAGGTTTTCACTCATTCATGGTAAAGACTAAACTTTGACACTTATAACCATGACAGTTAAGAATATAGCTAATAAAAATAGTGTTTTTTTTGCCTAGGGAAATGTTATATCGTAAGACAATACCCTACAACAATATCACTTTGTTTACAGTACCATGCAACCCTAATTCCAGCTTTACATTTGAACCATAATTGGTGTTTCTAAGTGAACTGGTGTTTCTTAATAATGATTTAGCTATATATTGTGCAGCTCTAGTTGGGAAAATGTAGTTGGAAAAACAGCTGAAGAAATGAGAAAAAATCGAGGTAAAAAATCTATTTGGATATGTATTGTGAATCGGATCGTGAAGTCCAATGTACAATCATGGGCCACGATCAGATAATGTACAATAATCCCATGAAATGGCGTGATAGTATCCACTTTTTCATTGACACTGGTTTGTTTGTGTGTTTGTTTTTGAAGAAAGAAAAAAATGTAGTTAATTATGCTCTGAGTTAATTATTTTTGGAGCTAATGCCACGAACTATGCCATGAATGTTGTCAAATGAGCTTAACTTCCACAGTATACGCCTGTAACAGATGGAAAGATAATTAAGTAGTTAACACCAATTGTAATAATGACACATTAATGGCCTGCCAAATAAAAAATGGAAAAAAAAAAACAAGTGACAGAAAACAAAGTCAAAGATGACAGATTAGATTTAGGAAAGATTTTGGAAACTAGATTTTGGAAAGGTCAACCCTATTCTGTCTGAGGCAGCTTATTAACGCACATGTCAACATTTTTGTTAATTATTGGAATCTATGTATGACAACTGTCTTTTTAAAAATGATTTATTTCGTTAACATAGTTGTATTCAGCTTGAAAAAGCTCTGAATGTTACATTAAAATGAGAAATTACAAAGAGCAAGTATAAAGCAACAAGCAGTTCTTATTCTATAACATGTTTTAGTTTGTTTAGAACATAAACAAAGAAATGTCTTCAATACAAAAATGTTCATATAAAAAAATGATATGAACTATATTACAATTGTTTTTAATTCAGAGCTACAAAGAACTATGCTTTAAAGCATAGAGCACAAGCCACAAGTGACACACAAATCTGCTGTATTTATGATGATTCATGATTACGTTAATGCCATACTGTCCACATTCTCTAGTGAAGTACACTGGACGAGAAGCACGAGAAATTTGAGATCTTTAAAATGTTTGTTCTTTTGAGAAAAAAAAACCATCTGAGAATTGATTTCGAATCGCTAAAAAATCATGATCCATCAGTGAATATATATTTTTAAATCTTTGTATTATACAAATTTCACATTACTTTTACTACTTTACGCTGTTTTGTAGTATAGATAGTTCAATTAAATTAAATTCAAGTCTGTTTGTATTGCTCTTTTCACAATCATTCCAAAACAGCTTTACAAAATGTGCACACTATTAAATTACTTTCGAATTCAGAAAGAGTGTTGAGTATACAGTGAATATATTGTATTATACAATATATAAGTAGTTTAAGTAGTGTATTCACACTGAAATTTCTAATCAAAAATCTAATCTATTTGCTTAAAGGGCACCTATAATGTGAAATCAACATTTGTAAGCTGTTAGAACAGAACTGTGTTTAGGTATAGGGTGTCCACTGTCATATTGAAGTGATAAAAACATAAGTCTAGGGCTGCACCTGCATGATACCAGAAAAAATGACAATCATGATTTTTTTGCTCAAAATGTTAATCACGATTAGGCTTGGGCCGGTATGAGATTCTGACGGTATGATAACCTTGGATAAAAATATCAGAATCAGTTTTATTGCCAAGTGTGCTCCAAAAAAAAAAACAAAAAAAAAAAAGACGATAGACATTAAACAGAGATGCAGTCAGTCCAACGATCTGGATGTTGAAATGTATGTACAGATTTGTTAAAATATATAGGTTATAAGGTGCTGTGTACAAATGCGTAAGAAGTATTGCATTGTATATTGTTATAAGGTGTTGTGTACAAATGCGTAAGAAGTATTGCATTGTATAATATTATAAGGTGCTGTGTACAAGTGCGTAAAGTATTGCAGGTTTATTGCACAATAGGAAAATTTTAACTGCTTATGAGGTAGATGGCCTGAGGAAAGAAACTTTTCCTCTGTCTGGCTGTTTTTGTGCTCGGTGCTCTGTAGCGCCGGCCAGAGGGTAAAAGTTCAAACAGGAAGTGTGCTGGGTGCGAGGTGTTCAGGGTGATTTTGCGAGCCCTTTTACTCACTCTGGAAAAGTACAGTTCTTGAAGTGTAGGAAGGGTAGTGCCAGTGATTCGTTACCCGCAGAGGTATCACGGTTTCACCGTATTACGATATTGTGATTACTGCTTCAAAATATATTATTTTTAATGTCTGGGTAAAAAATGAAAACTTTTTTCCCCTTTGAAAAAATATATTTTATTTTTTGAAAGATTTATAATGTTTTGGAGCAGTAAACATGTCAGGCTAAATAATTACAACGAGTCATTATCTTTTGCTGTCTTCATTAGTTTCAAAAACACAGATTTTTTAACAATTTAAAAAGGCGTCTTTGGATAATTTTTTCTGCTGGATATGCTGTTGTCCTAAAAAACTAAAATAAAATTATTAAAAAAAGAATAAAATAATACCCTAGGGACGGTATTACAGAAAAAGTTGCCGGTATGAAAAACTTGACTTTTCTAAACCGCGGTATACTTTGAAAACGGTTATCGTCCCATGCCTAATCACGATTAATAATGACGATCATTCCTTTGTGTGTGTAAGTGTGCGCGCGCGTGTGTGTGTGTGTGTGTAATCTATTCTTATTAACCTTTAAAGCCACAAATATTAAAAAATACAACTAAAACTGGGCGAGGATTAGATACTAAGAATCAGATACTTGTTATATAATTTACATTTTGATTCCTTCTGTCCAATTTCTGCACATTTTTTTCACTCGCTACTCTGCCAAGAACTTCGCCGCTGGAGAGCAGCTTCAATATGAATCTAAACAGTTGTTTAGAGATGAACTGCAAGATGTGCTTAAAAAAGTAGCTACGTGTGGTGAAGAACGATTGCAAAGCTAAGTGTAATTATTGTAATGAACTAATAGGCCAAGTTTTAAAGCAGAGTCTCATGACCAACATGACAAAGCATCTGCGGTTGGTAAACATACGATTATAAAATTAAAAGAATGGCGTGTTATAGGTTCATTGTGCATCCCGCAGGTGCAACCAACAAGAGTTGTGTATTTTAGTTGAACTTTTTGAGCGTGATGAGCAGTTCGGTGTTAGTATTATTTAGATAACCTACCTTGAGATGAAACTCTCTCCACATCCTCATTCACAAACAGCGGGGCTTTACACTCTGTCATTCAAAATTTTAGCTTTTGTATTGGAGTCGAAAGAATAGCCTATATTAAAGTAGAATGTTCTTTAACAGTCCCAATATGTTTAATATACTTCTTTTGCGACATTCCAGTCATTTCTCTTCTGCAGATTAATTTTTTTAAAATCTGCTTGATTCTTTTAAAGCCGAAAGCAGCGCCCGTCAATTGGTGTTTTTCTATAAGATACACCTTTGTGAACGTTATATTTTATGTGTCTTGTCTTTAATGTGTTTTTTTTATTATTTAATTCTATTCAAGGCAGCACTCAGACTTTATCCTCGAAAACGTAGCATGAGAGCGATGCATTTTTTTTTTTTTTTTTGCACGCATGATTAATTCCTGACCCTTTGCATAAAACATGAACTGCACCTTTAAGTTTACCTGTTCAAAGAAAACATTCTTTTTAAATGTTTTAGACAAAACTCCACTACATGCACAGAAGACAACTTGAGCATTTACAGCAAATAAACTCATGTAAATATTATCCCGCTTGCTTTTTTGAGCGCTGTTAAGCGAGTTCTTACACTCCTATGATTAGTCATTGTCTTCTCAAGACACTGAGCTGCGTTTGGCTTCAAAAACGAAAGTGCTGTTCAAAGATGAGTGACACGAGGAGAACAGCCGTGGTTACAGTCTATATGCGCATAAAATGTGCGGTTATCACAGTGATAGACACGGTGTATAAAACTCGCACCACAGGCACGCTTGTGTCTGGATCCACAAGAATCGCTTTAACAGCCGAGAGGAGAGGAAAAGTTACCTCACAAAAACACCAGCGGGTCAAATGTCTAAAGTCAGTGAGAGAGAGAGGGGGGCAGAGTTGGCATTTTACAGCATTTCTCCCTAGTAGTGAAATAGCGGCTCGTGCTGTACCTTCTTCAGTGTCAGTGAAAGACTGTCCAGCAAACTCACAAGCAGTTAATTCTGCACAATTATCTGCTTTTTAAGTAGGAGGACTGATTTATTTATTGCCCTCGCCTCCTCTGCCATAGTATTCTACAGCGACGTAGCGGATAGGAAATAAACGACTTCAGTACATAATAACCGGTTATGATCTATTACTGAACCGATATAGAATTGCTCGCATCTACATCGCGGTGCACTGAAGAAACAATTCAATTTGACACCCATAATTGACAAGCAGGTATTAACATGTCTCCGTATTAACACGTATGTCCACAGAACAGTATTGGCAAAGAAACTGGGATTAAAAGATCTGTTCCAACTCTCTGTGATCAGCTGCGCATCATGAACGAGTTTAACAATTTGAAATGTTTTAAAACAGTGCATGTTTATAAAGTAAAGACAATAAAAATAAATAATCTAATGGGTATTTTGAGCTGAAACTTTACGAAACGTTCCGGATACACCAAAGACTTATCTTACATCTTGTAAAAGGTGTAAAAATAGGAGCCCTTTAAATGGAGTCAATTTGATATGTGGTAGGAATTAATAATGCAGTTCAAATACTGTCAATTGATAATCGTGACTTTTTTTCTTTTCTTTTTGCATATTGCGTTTTATCACACTGAAGTTCAATGTAACGAGAGCTCTGATATGTCCTTAAGGTGCCAAAGTGCTTAGCTTACCAGGAGTCAGAGTTTGTGTTAAATGCGATAACGGCTGCTGTGGCCAGACTGACCGTATGGTGTCAAACAACACGGTTAGGTAACCGATAAGCTTTAGGCGTCTTTACAGAAGCCAGCACTAACTCTCTTTCTCATTCACTCACCATTTTTTTTCTCCCCCTCCTGCTACACCAAACTATGTCATTTAGTTTACGCTGCTAGCTGTCTCTTGTGGTTTGTCCTCGGGAGCTTGCATGTCAGGCCAGTGTGTGTTTCTTTGTCCAGGCTTTGTGAGCACACATGTTTAGCGTTAACATCTTTCAGAACTACAGCCAGCAGCTAAAATTAGCCTCTGCTTAAATCCCTGCTCAAATAGGAAGTCTGTTCACAAAAGAAACAGCGTGGGACACACATATTCATGCAATCTGCTCCAAAAGACTTGCCATCGTTTTAACAAACATTCATTTGTAATTTGTTGTTTGTATCAATCTCTACAACTTGTATTTTTATTTACTTTTTTGTTTTTGAGTGGGAGATTGGGAGTGCAGGGTGAAATTGACTATATCTCATGGTGATTAATCATGGTTAATTTGATGTGTAAAGCTGAAGCCACATTTATAATTTGTCTAATATCGTATTTTTGAAGAATATCAGTCACTTTGACTGGAATTAGATCAGGTATAGGTCTGCATAATATTGGTAATATATGATATTGCAATAATTTGTTTAGCTGCGATATACACTCGCAGGGCATTTTATTAGGAAAACCTGTCCAACTGCTTGTTAATGCTAATTTCTATTCAGACAATCACATGACAGCAACTCAATGCATTTAGGCTTGAAGACATGACCAAGACGATCTGCTGCGGTTCAAACCGAGCCTCAGAGTGGGGAAGAAAGGTGACTTTGAATGTGGCATGATTGGTGGTGCCAGGGCTGGTCTGAGTATTTCAGAAACTGCTGATTTGGTATGTTCATGCACAACCATCTCTAGGGTTTACAGAGAATGGTCCGAAAAAGAGAAAATATCCAGTGAGTGGCAGTTCTGTCGGCGCAAATGCCTTGTTGATGCCAGAGGTCAGAGGAGAATGGCCAGACTGGTTTAAGCTAATAGAAGGGCAACAGTTGCTCAAATAACCACTGGTTACAACCGAGGTATGAAGATGAGCATCTCTCATAACGCTCACCAAAATTGGACAATCGAAGATTGGAAAAACGTTGCCTGGTCTGATGAGTCTCGATTTCTGCTGTGACAAATAGATGGTAGGGTCAAAATTTGGGGTCAACAACATGGCATGGGTCCATATTGCCTTGTATCAATGGTTCAGGGTGGTGATTGTGGTGTAATGATGTGGGGGATCTTTTCTTGGTACACTTTAGGCCCGTTAGTACCAATTGAGCATTGTGTCAATGCTACAGCCTACCCGAGTATAGTTACTGACCATGTCCATCCCTTTTTGACCTCAATGTACCCATCTTCTGATGGCTACTTCCAGCAGAATAATGCACCATGTCATAAAGCGAGAATCATCTCAGACTGGTTTCTTAAACATGACAATGAGTTCACTGTACTAAAATGCCCTCCACAGTCACCAGATCTCAATTCAATAGAGCACATTAAGGATGTGGTGGAGCGGGAGATTCGCATCATGGGCATGCAGCTGACAAATCTGCAGCAACTGCGTGATGCTATCATGTCAATATGGAGCAAAATCTCTGATGAATATTTCTAATATCTCGTTGAATCTATGCCATGAAGGATTAAGGCAGTTCTGAATGCAAAAGCGGGTCCAACCCGATACTAGTAAGGTGTACCTAATAAAGTGGCCGGTGAGTGTATATTGCGAGATGAATGTAATTTAAAAATCAGATTAAGTCATATAGCTCAATTTGAATATATTTAATTCCTCTAGGTTTTGATATTCACATAGTTCAACATAAGCCTCAATCCTAACAATCATGGTTATAGAATTTAGTTTTATCAATCACACTTATCTCTTAGTCTCTGTATGACTGTTACTTGCACGTCTTTTGTGCTTCCTTTTGATATTTACAGAAATAGTTTCCTGATTATCACAGTCTATCGTAATTTCAAGTACCGAAACACTTCAGCAAAGTTAGAATGTGTGATTCTGGTGCTGCAGACTTCCTGTCATTATCACTTTCAGGCAGAGCCAGGTGGAAACTGTGCGGCAGGGTAAGGAAATGTGTTGGGTCGTGACGCTGTTTCTCTGCGGGACGCCATTGTTGGTCTGTTAAAAGTATCACAATGCTCGGCTGGAAATTAGATGAATGGTTTAGCACTCAGACAAAACGTGTTTAACCAGTGGCAAATATTTCTGTACATTCAGTTGAAGTCAGAATTATTAGCCCTCCTGTATATTTTTATTTGCAATTTCTATTTAACAGGAAGACTTTTTTCAACACGTTTCTAAATGTAATAGTTTTAATATCTTATTTCTAATAACGATTACGATTAATAAAGAAATGACGATTTCTTTTATCTTTGCCATGATGACAGTACAGTACATCATATTTTACTAGATAGTTTTCAAGATACTTGAAAGGCTTGGCTATATTAATTAGACATGTTAGAGTAATTAGGCAAATCATTGTGTGATAATAGTTCATTCTGTAGAAAATCTTAAAAAAAAATATATATATATATATATATATATTGCTAATAATATTGGGCTTATAATATTGACCTTAAAAGTATTTGAAAAATGCTTTTATTCTAGTTGAAATAAAACAAACAAGACTTTTTCCAGAAAAAAAATAAATAAATAAAGGAAGCACTGTGAAAAAAATGTCTTAAACATCATTTGGGAAATATTTGAAAAATAAAAATTACAGAAGGGCTAATAATTTTAACTTCAGCTGTATATGCGTAAAGATGAGTTATTCTTGTATGCAAAGAATTCCTGGAATGAAATGAATGATAGGTGTTGTCCTTGTAAAGATGACAGATTGTGACCTATTACAAAGGTGTTGAGACGGTTGTTCAAAGCTGCGTCAGCGTGACTTTAGAGTATAGCATAGTTTCGCCAGTTTAGTGAATGAGTAAGATATTTTTCAAACTGCATCAGTGCTGCCCATAAGGAACTTGAAAATGAACTTTTGTGAACCTTGAAACCTTTGTGAAACTTTGCCGTGCCAAATTTTCAGCCAGCTTTGTTGTGTCATTGATGTATGCAAATGAGTGCCGTTTTCTTTCTCCATGTCACATTAAAAAAAGGTAACTTTTTCTTTTTTTAATTCAGACACACAAATATCAAATTAGTTACAAAAGTTTTATTTTAACATTATTTTATCTTAAGAATTAAGCACAACAGTTAAATTACAACAGTTAGAGTAATGATTGCGACAAGCATTTCATATGTTTTTCTTTCATAGTGAACACAGTGTTGTGCATGAGACTAAGGCCCCTTTTACACTAGTGCGTTTTCGTTTTAAAACGCATAAGTTTTGCTACAGTTATGCCATCGGTCCACACTACGCCGGAGTTTTCACCCACCCTGCCTTAAGCATAAGATTTGATTTAGCTCTGATCATGTGGTGTAATTATGTACAGCATTGTTGTCGTCACTGTGGACAGATGTGATGTAAACAGGCTGTTAAAAAAAAAAAAAAAAAAGGATTTACTGTAGAAGCCAAAATTATTTGCCCTCCTGAATTATTAATGCCCCTGTATATTATTTATCTTTAAAAGAAAGAAGACACATTTCTAAACAAAACATTTTTAATAACTAATTTCTAATAACTGATTTTCTTTTCATCTTTGCCTTGATGACAGTTTATAATATTTTACTAGATATTTTTCAAGGATACTAGTATTCAAAGTGCATTTTAAAGGCTTTAAGAGCCATGAAACCCCTCTCGTTCAGTTTAGCTCTGGTTAAGTCTACCTCTGAATCTTTTCAAAAAATGCTTCGCAATCAGCATGGAGCGCCATGATCAGAGGGAGGAGTGGGCGTGGCCGGCAAAGTAGGGGAGCAACTGTCAGTTGGCTCACAGAAGGAGACACAACCGTGAGGAGACCCATGATTTTTTTGGAATGTGTCTCAGGGAGGTTCAAAGCAGAAGACCTGATTGATGGTTTGGGCCTTCGTTGTTCGTCATTGTGCACAACAAGGAGCATTAACTGCTTCATTCTGGACATCATTCAGGTATAATGACATTGTATAGTCTTATAATATGCACGTATGACAAGCCACTGACAATATGCAAAATTATGAAATTGCTTTGATTTCATGCGCGGCTGTGCACTTTTTCTGCACTCACATTTGCATGTCACGAGCATGTGCGCTCTATGTACATTATAAATAAAACCAGGACACACCTTTGTTACTATTCTCTAGTCTGTCCAGATGTCTTAGTATAGTGCTACAGCCTAGCATCTGAAATGTAATCGTCATGAAATTGTTTAGATGATAATACAAAAATAAAAAATATATATTGTATAATTAATTAAACCTATTAAAAACAGGGACTATGCTGAAGGAAAGTGAAAGCCGTCCTTCTTCTTTTTTGTTCTCGACAGATCACGTGCCTGATAAGGATGGTTTGTTTTGTAGACATTTTGCTCTAGGGGGCTAATAATTTAATTGTCCTTTAAAATGTTTTTTAAAAAATGAAAATTGCTTTTATTCTAGCCGAAATAAAACAAATAAGACTTTCACTAGAAGAAAAAATATTATAGGAAATACTGTGAAAAATTTATTGCACTGTCAGACGTCATTTGGAAAATAATTGAAGCAGAAAAAAAAAATTCACAGGAGGGTGAATAATTTTGACTCCAACTGTATTTGTTTAAGCACATGTTAAGAGCAACTACACAACTTCGACCTGTAGATCCAACATATGTACATGTTAATAAGGTTAACACGGTAAGCTGCGGAAACATTCATGTGGAGTGCAATGGGCTAATTGACTGTTGGCATGTGATTGAACTTTCAACGGGGGTCCAGTCAGCTCCAAATGTTCAATGAGCTGAATCTCCTTCAGTCAGCAAGAAAAGCAGGAGAAGGAAAGAAGGAAAAAAAAAGAAAAACAGCCCCTGGATCTCATCTTTATGAGTTCTCTCAGTGCCCCAGTCAAGGTTGTTTTCATTTCTTTTTCATTTCGCCTTATTGCACATAATGAATTCATTTTGTGTATTAATAATTTGGGATTATTTGCATTCGCTAGTCTTTTTGTTATTCTGTGGGAGTTTAATAAATATGGTAATTTTGGAGGATTATCATTTAATGTGTGGCTTTCTCTGCATGTTCAAATGCGAGAGAGTGATGCATGAACAAAATCAGAGCCTTCCATTAGTCGTTTTTGCTCTGCTTCATTTTTTTTTTATCCTCAATTAGTTTTCTATTTTTGTTCTTTTTTTTTTTTTTTTTTTTGCTCTACCGTACTTTTGGCCTGTGTCATTGATATGTGAAACAGCATCTGCTACACCAACATGATCTCTGTATGGGAATGGATGTAGTGCTGTAATGCAATGTAGATTAGTAAATGTGATTTTTGCGGCTTTATCAGCAAACCATCTTCACTAACACTAGAATTCCTTTTAGCTTTCTGTAGTGCTGTGTTTGTGCATTCCATCTAGGCAGCCTTTTTTTAGTAGATGATGGGACTAGATTTTTGGGACTAGATCATTTTTATATATATTTTTTTTTGTCACTGTCATTATTTGGAAGGGAATCTTGTTCTTCATCTTATTTGGAAGGGAATCTTGTTCTTGTTCTTCATCTTATATATATAAAGTATTGCGAAAGCATTACAGATTACATAAACAATCAATACATTTATAAAGCGATTATATAATAAATGCATACATACACAAAACACAATTGGAATTGGAATAAACAGATACACAAATAACAAAGACTCATATTATTATTAAAAAGGTAATAAATGAGACAAACTTTTATTAATAAAATAAAATACACAACTGTACGTTATTTCAGATGGTTTATAATGTTTCTGACTACAGTTTTGTCCACATGCAGACTCCGTGTTTATGACCGGCTTATACATATTTTGCTGCTGTTGATATCAGACTGGATCCATTTTTTTTGTGTTTATTAGAGAGTGTAATATCTGTTTTCATCAGGGTGTGCCCCGCTCTGTGTCCAACCCTGCAGGGCACTTTTGCAAATTCCTCCCATGACCTCCCTTCTTTGTTTTGTTTGGCTCAAGCACCACATACTTCCAGTGTTTACCACTGACATACACTGTCAGAGTATATTTTGTCCCCAAAAAGAGCCAGCTGTCTGATTTAGCCCTCTCTATTCCCCATGCGACTGTTGTCAGGTTGCTTTATCTCTTAGCGCCGTGGAGTTTGATAGACATCGCGGCGCACCATGTGGCTAATGCATGTACAAGCAGCGGTTGGCTCGTCAACATCACTGTGCATCCATCTGCCACCATTTTTATGTCAATCATCATTAGCATGAATCATTCACCATTATCTGGTCACTTTTACATACATTTGTACGGTATGTGTTTGTTAGAACCGCTTCTATGTTTCTGTTTTGTACAGATAGCTGTGTTAGATTTTTTGTACTTTTTATTTCTTAAACAGCCACACACTTTATACATCAAAAGATTAAAATAAAACTTAAAATATTTTGAATTTGCTTTTATTTTATATTGCATTTATATTTCTACAAAAATTAGATTCTTATTGTTATTGTTTTTAGGGAACACTTTACAAAAAGGTTGTATTAGTTATACTGCATTGGTGTAAAAAGTTGTTATCTGATATCTACATAGTAGGTTTATGGCTTTGGTGGGTTCAAATAATCTCCAGAAAGTGTTTTATAAGCTCATTTATTACTTTATAAAATACTCCTAGAATCAGAAGGTCCATAATTGACCATAAATGGTTTGTGCCATGAATATTAATGGGCTCCGTTCTTATTAGCATCTCACACTGATTCACTAATGGCCGTGAGCGTTTTGTGTGCTAACCCTGCGCGCCTCGCATTTTAACTGCCGGTTGCATCTCACGTTTTTGCCGTTGCATGCTCGCTGTTGAAAAAAGTCAACTCTGAGAGAAAAAATTGTGTTACAGTACGTCAGTCGCGTCTTTTTCATTTTCCAATCAAATGAAAGCAGAGGCGGGGTTTCCGTTGAGGTGACAGCAGTGTTTGTGTTGTCAAAATGACTACGGAGGCTTTTGAAGATAGAGGAGAAACTAGTAGTTACTGTTTTGAGTTATCCAAAGCTGTATGACTTTACAAATCTTGATTATCACAGTATTATTAAATATTAAAATTATACCAATATTAACAGCAACTGTCGCGCAGAATATGCAGCTGATTCAGTCGTTGCCTAGCGACATAAAAAGCGCAGCACACTTCATTATTTTCTATCCCCTAAATGTATAGTCTGTAAATTTTTCCCAGTAACTCATAGTGAACAATTGGCGGTTGTGATTTCAAAATAAAAGTCCCACATACTTACTAAGTTAAATATAAGCTTTAAAATAACTAATGGAGGGAATTATCATTGGTTTCTCACTAGGAAAAGTTTATCAAATGCAGTCTGAGGCGTGCATATTAATGATCTCAGAGCTACATGAGTCTGGGTTGTCTTGATGACATCAGGTCTGGATGAACGACCTAAAGTAGTCATACATGCAAATGCTGAGGGCATGGCCCGTGAGTCTTATCACAGTTTGTTTTCTCTTCTGATTTGCCTGTTGTCCACCGGGATTTTAAAAAACTAGTAAAAATGGTCTCTGAGGCTAATGGTTCGTTTCCGTATACTGATCTTTTATTATTCTACTGTGCTTGGGTATACCCAGATTTTCATTATAGGGCACTTTTAATGTTAGATAATGTATTTACTAATGTAAACAAACAATAACCAATGCAGTTTTTTCAGTATTTGTTCACGTCAGTTAACATTAATGGAAGTAGTTATTCATTGTTAGTTCATGTTAACTGGTTAACTAATGTCAACCAGCATGAATTTGGATTTTAATAATGCTTTAGTAAATGTTGAACCATGATTAATAAATGCTGTACATGTTAGTAAATACATTAACTAATAAAACCTTGTGAAGTGTGGTCTACTTTTATTATTGTTGTTATTATTTTAAGGTCACAAGTTGTGTAAGCCTTTCACTGGATATCATCCTGTGTGTAACTCTGCATCTGACAAATACAACGTTAATTTGATTTTATGTTTATTAGGAAGTGGTAGGTGTCGTTGAATTTCATTTTTTTTTTTTTTGATCATTTCACATTAAGAGTCTTTGTCTGTGCTTTTAAATGTTGTAAATTTGACATGCTGTGATATCTGTAATTGTTATCCTTGGCAAACCTCAGGAAACCATGTAAACATTACTGGCCTTTCCGCTGGCAGAGAGATGCAGGAGATAAATTTTGACCAAACAGTCTGAAGTGCTCATTTCACGGCTCAAGGGTGGAACATCCTTACCTCTGTCGGTCTCACATTTTTTCTCAAATATAGATTATTTAGTCTTAAAAGCTAAAATACAAGTTACATACAACAATACAGATCACTCATGGTTTTAAGGTCATGGATTTGGTACAATTTGGTATATCCGTATTGAACCATGGAGGTTGTATCGTGCCAGATTACAGTATATTGAGTGTTGTGTCATCCCTATTACATGTACAGTTGAAGTCAAAGTCATTAGCCCTCCTGTGTCTTTATTTATTTATTTATTTATTTTCAAAATATTACCCAAACTATAATTAACAGATAACAATTTTCCACAGGATTCCCTATAATATTTTTCTTCTTCTGGAAAAAGTCTTATTGGTTTTATTTTGGCTAGAATAAAAGCAGTAAAAAAAAAAAAAACTATTTTAAGGTCAATATTATTAGCCCCCTTAAGCAGTATATTTTTCCAATTGTCTACAGAACAAACCATCGCTTTTTTACACCCTAACTTGCCTAATTAACCTAGTTTTGCCTTTAAATCACAGTATAAAAAGAATACTAGCATCTTAAAAATTATCTTACCAAAATATATAACCAAACAAATACTTTGTTTATTGCTGCATTGTGTATTCAGATTAAATACATGTTTTAAACAAATTAAATTGTGTTTTCAAAATAAAAGTCTGACATACTTAGTAAGTTAAACATAAGCTTTAAAATAACTAATGGGGGGAAACTATCATTGGTTTCTCACTAGTAAACATCGTTGCTTATCAAACGCAGCCTGAGGCATGCATATTAATTATGCTAACTTGCCTAATTACCCTAATTAAATTTTATACAATTAAAATCTTTGTATATTCCGATTAAATACATGTTTTAAACAAATTAAATTGCTAAATGATGATAAAGTGCAACAAATTCTCATTAATAATTGTTAGTTATTGCATTAAAATCAACAGTGAAAAATAGCCAGGTTATAGTTATGTTAAAGTTAATTTTAAAATTTACTGAGTTTTAAGATAGTTACTCCATTTTCATAAAATCATTATGCCTGTTGATTTCAGATAGGGCTGCGCAATATAGCATTTCAGCATCAATATTGCTATGTGATCATTTGCAATAGTCACATCGCAGGATATGCAATGTCGAGTTTGTATTATAATTCATCACTTGCATGTGTTTGAGATGGCTGTGATTGTGAAAGCATTCAGCCATAAGAAATTGTAGATGCTAGAGCTCATGACTGTATATAT